>JAWLRI010000144.1:1603743-1661470 GCA_034781795.1 Crypturellus tataupa
GCCGGCCGCCCCGCGCGGGGGGAGCGCGGCGTCCCCGCCACTCGCTTTGGAGGGGGAAACCTCGGAGAGTCCCGGGAAGCAGAACCTGGGTTTCCTCCTGCCGGCCTGCACGCGCCCGCGCTTTTGAAACGCTCCTGGGTTTATAAACTAACAGCAAGTTGCGAGTCCCTACGGACCTGTACGGTGTCATGAGGGCTTGGGGCAAAACCGCCTGCGGGTCGGTGCCCCTGGCTTTCTGTGCCCAGCTGCAAGGGTCTGTGTAGAGCGCATGGTAGATTTAGGAAGAGAAACAGTAAAAAAACTGGGGTGAGCGTAGCGTTATCTATACGAGGTGCCTGCATATAACTGAGGGTGCAGAAACGATTCTTTTGGGGTATACCTGAAGCCTCGAGGAGTGGAGAGAACGAACAGGGCACGCGATGAATGCCTGAGTGTTTCATCAAATGCAGCTCTATTCTACCTTTAGAGTGTTTCTTTAGAGGAGTGCTTCATCTACCTTTATCCATTCCCGATAATTCCACAAATGTGGCTTCTGCTTTCTCATTGGCAAAATATGATAAAAGTATATATAAAAAAGCAGAAACAAACAAAAGAATCCAAACAACACCAAAGGCAGATGTGCGTACAGTTTGAAGTCATCTGAGCATTTTTGCAGCATTAGTTTCTCTTGGCAGTATAAGGCTGGGTATTGTGCCTAGGGTGCGTAACACTTTCCAAATCTGTTTAGCACTAAAGAGAAATAGCATAACAGAAGTGTTCCTTTTTTTTTTTTGCTTTATTACTGTTAAAAATGTTGAATTTAGAAACGTCAGAGTAGGGCAGTGGACATACGACCTGGGGAGTGTCAGCAGGGCTGAGTGGGACCAACAGAGATGACAGATCTGGAAAGTTTTCTTTCAGTTCTAACTCAGGCTGGTTTCTTCCAAGGACACGCAGTTTCCTCCTGGGATAGTTGTTTGTGCACAGTTGCCTCTTGGCAGGTACCTGCTGCTTTACTTTGACTCGGTTTGTCCAGTCATTCCTTAAAAAATCCCAAGAACATTTTTAGACAAACAACAAGAACAGTTTTACCTAGATTAGCCCAGTTTTCATATAATAATTTCAAAGTAGCAACTGTAGTGTGACAAAAAGTATGTCAGAAAGTGAAAGTGTTGATTAGGGTAGGCTTAATTAAACCCTACGAGCAGTAAACTTCTTGTAAGAAAATACTGACTGAATTTCAGGACAGCAATCTAGAAAGCTTTGAAATACATAGATTAAAGATTCTATATGCTTTTTTTCCTGAACGATGGCCTCTTGCCATGATAATTGTCATAGTCTTTTCCAGAGGGGAGGTCTTGGAAGGCAGGAACGGGACTGAGCTGATCCGCGTCTCCAAGTGGATCTCCTTGGCTTCCGTAGGGCTCCCGCCTCACCAGGCGTCTCGCAGCCCCAGTGCAGCTCCATGGGGAAGACGCGAGCAGGGACAGGGCTCGTACCTGCCCGGGCCCTGACGCAGCCGGGCGGCGCAGAGATGGAGCGGGATCGGGCGTCCTGCTGTCCCGCGGGGCACTGCTAGGAACTAGGGAAAGCTCATCTTCCTACCTCTGCCGGAATGACTCCCAGGATCTCCAAGAGTAGACCAAATCAGGTCTTTTTCTTTCCCAAAACTTTGAGTCAAAGTTCTATGTTCCTGGAACAATGTGCTTTAACATGCATGTTGTCACATCCTACAAAGGTTCGCCTGTTTTTTGTAGCTGGGATTAAAGATAGTTTATCTGGGAAGGAGGACAAGTTGAACTCTGAGTTGGTGCAAAAATTTAGTAGTTCTTTTGGGCTATGAACTGAAAAGACAAAACTCTTCAGCTGAAGGTGCAACCCCAGAGCTCTACAAAGCAGGAAGGGTGGGAAGTTTGTCTTAAATTCGAATCCTGAAACACAAGGAGAGAAAACTTTAAGCTGGGAAGATAAAGGAGCTGCAGTCGGTGATTATATCATTGAATAAAATCACTCTGCAGCAGCAAAAGGGAAGAGGCTACATATGTTAAAACATTACATTAATGTAATTGCAGATATATAATGTAAGTTGTATTAGTGTTCTGAGGGCTAAACGATAGTTTCATTAGAAGTTGCAGCTTTTTTTCTTTCTTTCTCTTTTTTATAGTGCTTAATCTTAATTAACTTGGGAAAAAAAGCCTTGCATATATAAACATCTTGATATCTTCAGCTTTTGACAAGCTGAAACTTAATCAGTGAATTCCTAAATGATTATTAGTATTTATTAAGACAGCAAGATATATACATGGGAAAATCTCATCACTGAAAGTTATCTTACTGATGGCAAAAATGCTCCTAAGAATAATAATTCTGATATTTTAAAAGTTTTCATGGAATTGAGTTCCATGGGCTTTTTCCTCCTGCATTTATCTTCTACTATCTATTTGGTTTTATTGAAATGCGTAATAGAAAGAGTTAAGTGCTGCATGCTTTGTACTTTTGAAGTCTTAGTAGTTATATTTGTACCTATGATGTGCAGAAAAATGGTTTTGAAGAGGGTAGTAGTTGACTGCAGTTTGGAGGAACTTAAACTGACCCTTAGTCTTAAAAGTGACTTTAACTTCACATATGTTTTTAATTTGACTCAGTTTTAACGAATTGATCAATATTTTAATTTGTAGAAAGTTTTTTTCAGAGTGGATCATGAGATTTAATTTGAGAATCTCTTAATTCATGCAATGAGGGCTTTTAATTTGTATGGCTGACGCATAATGATGGATTTAGCACTTGCTGCTTAAAGCAGCAAGGACCCCAGGTTTAACAGCATCTAGTTCCAGCGGTAGCAGAGGGATGGCCATGCAGGAAGGAATGGCAGTAGGCAAAAAATGTGTCCGATAAAAACTGCTCCTCTGTGCAAGACAGAGCTGTTTAGGCAGTTTCAGAAGTTAGGAAATACCAGTTTTGCTGCTGTTCTGCAGAGCAAGGCAAGGGCTCTGTGGAAACAGTGCTGAGTAATTGGTGTGGTAGGGCCGTGCACAAGGGGCAGAGCTGGGGCACGGGGTGGCTGCGTGCGCCACCTTTCCTTGTGCCCAGGGCTCCCTTTCTCAGCCCGGGCCACCCTCCGTCAGCCTTTGGACACTACTAGTGTTACTAAACTGGAAGTTTACAGAGCAGTGTTTATTTTCTGGTTGTGAGAGAGCCAAATGCTGCAGAGGGTTCGCTACCTCCCCTCCTTGCCCAGCAGGAGAGCAGCCAGCAGGAGAGCTGGCCAGCAGTGGCAGCCCGAGGAGAGGGACCCTGTGCTGGAGGGCAGCTGGGGATTCCTGCAGGCCTGCTGTCCCTTCGGCTTGCAAAGAGCCTCAGCCCGGCTCTCTGCTTGCTGGCGGTTTTGGCCAGCTGCAGGAACGAGACAAAGGAAGTAGCAACTTTGCAGCATTTGCACCCCATTTAAATGTGGGTGGAAATTGGAGAGACTGAGAGAGAAAGGGAAGGCACTTTTGTAGCCTGGGGGCTTCTGTCTGCGAGAAGCTTTTCAGCAAACAAAAGTGGCGCTAGATGTTTGCAGTGGGAAGTTAGGCACCCTGAGAGAGCACTTCTGTCAGCTTCCCATGTAAAGAGCTGCAGCGCTTCCCAGAGGTATGACCTGCTTCATTCCCAATGGGAACTGCTTCCTGCTGGGGCTGGTGCGCTTGGTTTTGCTCACAGCTGGGGGCTCCACTCTGAACAGCCTGATGGCTTCACCCAGAGAGGAAGAACTTACCCTTCCTAGGGAAAAATGAGCAACTGCTCTCTTAACAGCATCAGTATAATGTCGGAGGAGAGCTAGGTTACGTTGACGTAGTAGTTTATAGTAGTAGTTTATAACAACTGAAGTGTTTTTAAACATTAAAATCAAGGGTAGGTTATGCTGACATATCCTGAGCTACTGTTCACTGCTGTGAAGTGCTAAAAAGTAGCTAAAATGATGGTAAAGCTGTAATGTGCATGGGCCTAAGGGTGGCGTGAGGCGGTAACGCTACCTTGCTCCGAAAGGGGGCTGTTAATGAACTTTTTTGATTCAAGGCATGTCATATTAGTTCTAACTATTAAAGGCACATCACCTTTTCTCTCTCTCTTTTTTTTTTTTCTTTCTCTTAGTTTCCTTTTCTAAGTATCTTTTGCCTTGCTTCCAGGAACTGCCATGTAATTGAGAAGGAAACTATAAAATTTAGAGAAATAGGAGGAGCCTCAGTATGTCCTGAGACACTTTAACCGTAGAAGGGAGGAATCCAGAAACAACAGTGATACATTCCGATACGATGTATCTTGTCAGCGCCCACTTGGACACTGTAGCAATGTTGTTGATGCTACTCTGTGTTATGCCACTTTCTCTTTTAAAATCCTCAGTTATGGTGAGAGCTCGTGCCATGAAGCTGTCTCCATCTTTGGACTTAAGCAGCGTTACCAGATTGAATCAATAGTTTTTACTGACAACTAGAAAACACTGAATGAATCACAGTTGAGGGCATACTAGGACACAGATTTTTTTCTCCCCCTCAAAAGATCAGCACCCAGAAATAAATTTGTAGGTATAAATATGGAAAAGATTAAAATACTTACCCTATGTGTTTCACTCAGATTTGTTAAAATAAACATATGTAATCATGATAAATTAAAATATGCTTAATCTTAGTAAATCTGTGGATTTTTTTGTTTGCTTGTTTGTTTTCATTCACAAAATTCTGCAAACTATCTAAGATAGTTTTGGGGGGAGCTTTTCGCAATGCTCCTCAACAGCAGAAGACCCTCTGGAAAAACTTCCATGTGTCACGTTCTGTGGGATATTCCCCCGTAGCAAGTTCGAAGAAGCCACTTCCTTCCTCCTCCCGCTTCCAGCCAGTATTTCGCCCAGGTTTTTCTGGCATGCGCGGCCCCCAGGAGCAAAGCAGAGGGCCCTCCTGCTGCTCCCCTAGGGGCCCCACAAACCCTCTTTCAGTTTCTGTTCTGCTCTGCCCAGGGTTTGTGTCACAGCAGCGCTGGGCTGAGGGCTTCCTGCTCCCTCCGGCTCCTGCCCCGGGCCCAGCACCACAAGGGGCTCCCTGTGCCCTTCCCTGCCGCCCTCTGTGACCAGACTGATGTCGTGGGCAGAGCTGGTGCCGTGTTTCCCCTGCCTTCTTGGAATACAGAAATAAACCCTGGCACGTGGTGACCTGCGCCACAGCCAGGGACACTGTGGGCCGCAGATACCGCTTGCCCTTTGCTGTGTGCTCAAGAAGCCCTGCCCTGTGCAGATGTTTAGCTACCGATTGCCAAGTCCTGCCTTATCACCATGCTCTGTGCGAGGATGTCGGCCTGCCCCCACCCCCGCTCCTTTAGTCTTTTGGAAAGAAAGAAAAAAAATAAATTTATTTTCTACCTGCTGTGCTTACTAACATGTATTAGTGGTTAGCTGTATGCCTTTTCCTGTAATTATGATGCACTGTTGTTCCAGGAACCAAGACAAGGAACCCGTAGTTCAGGAGGTTGCTTTGATTCTGGAAGAGAAGGACAGGAAAGGTTTCAAATGTGTGTTGTTGCTCTGCATGTATGTTCAAATGCTGTTTCCTTTTCTTTCAGTCAGAAAACATTTTAAATTTCAGAGGAACAGAATTAATGCCATGATTTGCATGACAAGTATTTTTAATTTTTTAAAACAACAACAAAACCCATCACAGTTGCATCAATCTATCAAACTTCTTTCAAAATAAACAGACAATAAGACCTTTGCTCCTTCAGTATCAGATTTCATTTAAAATAAACGTTAATAGTGGAGTTCAGTAACTCAGACAGGAGGATGTTAACCAAACTCTAACTATAGCTTAAGAGGGAGATCCTGCAGTAAATGGTCTCATTTTTGTGACAATAATATATCAGCTCCGTGGTTGTTGTTGCACTTTCTCTACCAAGAATTATGTAATTCTAGAAACAAGATGTTCTCAGCTCTTCTAGCTCAGTTTCACAGCAGAATGTGATGTATTAAAAACCTTTTTAATTTTGGACATTCTAATGGGCTTCTTGTAGGTCACACTTCCTGCAAATCTCATCTTTAAATTTGCAAATGTAATTAGTAAGGTAGGTTTCTTGGTATACTCTCAGAAACACTGTTTTCAGATAGTTAAGCGTGGTCAGACGTGTGCTTTCTCATTGTATCTTTATCTTACTGCCTTTATCAGGTACTCATTAATGAGTGAAGGATCAAAAGGTGGAACGGTGGCCAAGAAGCAATGGAGAATAAAGGTTTAGAAGGTTCCCCATCAGACCTAAAGTTAGTGGCTCATCCGAGAGCAAAGAGTAAAGTGTGGAAGTACTTTGGGTTTGATACCAATGCGGAAGGATGTATATTACAGTGGAAGAAAATCTATTGCCGTATTTGCATGGCTCAGATCGCCTATTCGGGAAACACGTCCAACCTTTCCTACCACCTGGAGAAGAACCACCCCGACGAATTCTGCGAGTTTGTGAAGAGTAACACGGAGCAGATGAGGGAAGCCTTTGCTACTGCCTTTTCAAAAATAAAGCCGGAGTCGTCACAGCAGGTTGTCCAAGATAACCTTATTATGAAGACCTACCAGAATTACGAGAACAAGAAGCACCAGGAGCTGACATCCGCCGTCATCAGCCTGATCTGCGAGGGCATGTACCCCGCCTCCATCGTGGACGAGCCCACCTTCAAAGCCCTCCTAAGAACGGCTGATCCCAGGTATGAACTCCCCAGCCGGAAGTATTTCTGTACAAAAGCTATTCCCGAAAAATATAATGCTATTAGAGAGATTGTGCTGAAGGAGCTCACGGAGGTTCTGTGGTGTGGCATATCCACGGACATGTGGCGGAGCGAGAACCAGAACAGGTCGTATGTGACGGTGGCTGTTCACTTCCTCAACAGTAGCCCGGCCAACTGCCTGGCCGTTAACTCACGGTGTTTAAAGACGTTCGAAGTACCAGAGGACAACACCGCAGAGACTATCACGCGAGTCCTCTATGAGACCTTCATCGAGTGGGGCATCAATACAAAAGTCTTCGGTGCCACAACGGACTATGGGAAAGACATTGTGAAAGCTTGCTCCCTCCTGGATATTCCAGTGCAGATGCCCTGTTTGGGGCACACTTTTAATGCAGGAATACAACAAGCTTTTCAGCTCCCCAAACTGTGCGGCCTTCTTGCCCGGTGCCGAAAGCTGGTGGAGTATTTTCAGCAGTCCACGGTAGCCATGTACATGCTGAGCGAGAAGCAGAAGCAGCAGAACAGCCTGCACTGCATGCTCGTGAGCGACCGCGTCTCTTGGTGGGGCAGCACGCTCGCCATGCTGCAGCGCCTCAAGGAGCAGCAGTTTGTGATCGCCGCCGTCCTCGTGGAGGACAGCAACAACCACCACCTCATGCTGGAGGCCAGTGAGTGGAACACCATCGAAGGCCTCGTGGAGCTCCTGCAGCCCTTCAAGCAGGTTGCAGAGATGATGTCCGCCTCCAAGTACCCGACGATAAGCATGGTGAAGCCGCTTCTCCACATGCTTCTCAACACCACTCTGAACATCAAGGAGAACGATCTGAAGGAGATCAGCATGGCCAAGGAGGTAATAGCAAAAGAGCTCTCCAGCACCTACCAGCATACCCCTGAGATAGACATGTTCCTCAATGTGGCCACTTTCCTGGACCCTCGGTACAAAAAGCTACCATTTCTTTCAGCCTTTGAGCGGCAGCAGGTTGAAAACAGAGTGGTGGAAGAGGCAAAAAGCCTACTGGAGAAAGTAAAGGAAAACACCTTTAGGACTGAAGAAAAGTTCTTTGCGGTTTCAGAAGAGCCCCCTGTGAAGAAAATAATCATCTCCTCCACCCCTCCACCGACCAGCGTGATCAACAACATGCTTGCAGAGATCTTCTGCCAGACGGGAGGTGTGGAAGACCAGGAGGAATGGCACGCGCAGATCGTGGAGGAATTGAGCAACTTTAAGTCACAAAAGGTCCTTGGGTTGAATGAAGATCCCCTAAAGTGGTGGTCTGATAGATTAGCGCTATTCCCAGTTTTACCAAAGGTTCTTCAGAAATACTGGTGTATTCTGGCCACGAGGGTCTTTCCCGAGCGCCTTTTTGGTTCTTCTGCTAATGTTGTAAGCGCTAAGAGAAACCGTTTAGCCCCTGCTCATGTGGATGAGCAGATTTTTTTGTATGAAAACACTCGCAATGGGTCTGAGGCAGAACCAGAAGATGAAGACGAAGGGGAGTGGGGCTTGGAACAGGAGCAGATTTTTAATTTGAATGACTCAGTAAATGTAAACAACAATTTCTTTAACATCCGTGACAGCGGGTTTGTTTAACAAGACTATCGCGGTACATTCATTAACAAAAAAAAAAAAGGTATTTGTCTTAAGTTACCAAAAATACTTCTGTTTGATGCTACGGATGCTGTAAATATTGAACAGTTGTAACAAACTCAATTTAGCTTCCATTGTCTCTGTTTTTCCCGCTGTCTTAAAACATGAATGACTTGTGATTAAACAGCACTGAAATGAATGAGGAAATAAATTCTACAAAGACCGTGATTTCTGCCTGTGGCCCAGATTTCAGAAAGCACTTATACATGTGCTTCATTTCCACTTCCTTCAATGGGACATAAACACGTGCTTATGTGCTTTCTACAGCAAAAATATTTGCCTGAATTAAGACCCTACGCAAGGGAGTTCTTAATAGTCATACCTCCACGTGTAAGTTCACTGTGGCTTAGGGTGTTAGCTTTATGTTTCAGATTTTAAGACATTATTTTTAAAATCCATAGGTCAGAATAGCAAAGATTTTTAGTGTATCAATGCTATAGAATAGATTTTAAAAAAAAAGAGCCTGATTTTCTTTTTCACTACCTCATATCTTAGGCCTGGTCTATGCTAGAAAAAATCAGCTAATACATCTGTGCCAATTAGGGGAGTGACGTATTATCATTTTAACTGGTCCTGCCATGCTGGCATAGGCTGCAGCAGTGTGGATGCATTTACACTGAGCTAATTTATTTTCTTTCCAGGATGGTGTAAGTGGTATAAACACTTTCAAACTGGTCTTGTTGCATCCACCTCAGTCAGGTATCACCATGTAGCCCTACCAGCTAAATGGCAAAGCCTTGTGTGGTCTGGGCAAGCCCTGGTCGCAGCCTTCTGCCGGAGGTCATCCTAGGCAATTCCGGGAGGCAACTGAGAAATCGGGCCCCATAGAAATGGAAGAACAGAAAGAGGAGTTGGAAAACCCGCAAGGGCAATGGCTCTTTTAATGCGTGTATTTTATGAAGTATTTACCTTTTAATTTAAATGGGGACTTTGCCCAGGGTAGCTAGGGAATTTTGTTGGAGAGAAGAGTAAATAAATAGCTTTAATATTATGTAAATATATTTAAATGAGGGGACCCCTCTATTTCCCCACATATATTTAGTGACTCTCTAAATTCTATTTCTTATTATGTTAGCACTTACATTTGTTTTCCTCCTGTCACTCTTTGGATTCAGTTCATAGGTTGGACTTTGGTCCAGTCAAAAATTAGGGAATTGCTTCCAGTTAGTCGGTGCATATTGTACCTGCTCCCGCTATTCCTCTATCCCTGTGGGGTTGCAGTCCTTTGGAGAACTTAGCAAAAAAACCCCAACTCATGCAGGTCATGAATGTGGTGATAGTTCCTGCCTGGCACAGAGCAGGACGACAGCTGACATTTTTGCAGGAGATGTGGAGAGGGGCTCTTGCTGTTTTCCAGTTGCAATCAAGGTTTTCTTGTGTTTTTTTATATATAATTTGTGTCTATTCCCTCTCAAAAATATCCCAACCAGAGCTGGCTGGGATTGAATTAAATGACTTAAATGACAACATTTCTGATGATTAGTTTATAAAAGTGTTCAAGTATTTTTAAATGAGAAAACTTTTGAAATTCAGTGATTAGTTTACAAAGAATTGACTGAAATGTGCGTTGGTTTCGAGGGTTACACTGTTAAGCACAAACATGCACATGTGTCTTAGGTGTCCTGGCAGTGCAAAAGCCTAAGAGCGATTTTGCATATTTGTGTTAAGTGTCTATGGTTATGTTAAGCACAACTTCTGGGGAGAGAGATCTGTTGGAGACTGATCATTATTATTCTGTGGGAGAAAATTTGAAGTTTTCTCATCATCTGCTTTTCCCTGATGTTTGGTTATAGAAAGGGCCTAGCCAGAAGGATCACAGGAAAATGAGAATTACGGTGGAATCTACTCTATTACCAAACTGCTTGGTTGCATTTTACTTTAATTTTTCTTACAAGTTTGAGGCCCCTTTATTTTCTTTCACCAGCGCATATGGGTAGGGAAGAATGAATTTTAAAATAAAGGAGCAGTGAAGACAGTAGCAGTGAACCACCTGGCAATCCAAGCTCAGGGAAAAAACATGAATTCAAGAGCTGATTTGGCCACCAGAAAGCTTGGATTTTCCTCTCCGGTCTCGGAGGGCAGCACACTCGGACCATGGGAGGGAGCAGGGAGAGCAGGTCCCTTTTTATGTTCTTAGAGTTCCCGCTGGTGCTGGAGAAACCCTCTTGCTCGGGACGCCCACGGAGAGGCAGCTGGCGGCAGCTCTGCCCCTGTTCGCCACCTCCGCCCGGCACTGCTGGTACCAGCCTCCTAGGAGCCGCTCCGGGACCGGACGGATCTTCCTTTGCACTGGCGACTTGTAGAACTGCGACCAAAGCAGGAAATCCCAGAGCGGAGGGAGCACCAAACTCCGGGCTCAGTTCGGCTCCCCGGCAGGAGCCATGTCCCGTTTCCTCCCTCATGGCCCTAGGGCTGAATCCAGGTGGTTCAGCCCCCAGCTGGCCCCGATGCGGCTGTTCTGAGGCCAGGGCAGGGCGCTAGTCTCTTCCTTCGAGCTTCTTTTTTATTTTTTGGTATCCAAAATAAAACTGTAGTTGGCTCAATTGATATGTCTCAGCATTCTTAAAAAAATAGGAGGAAGGGAAAAAAAGGAAAAAAAAAAAGAACAAAGCCATTGTTAGTCCTACCCATTGTCTGTTAGGTTTTTATTTAATGTCCTACGCTTGGAATATTGTTGAATAAACCAGAACGATAAATTAGTTACTAGATGATCTGTCTGATGTGTGTTCCTATCTACAGCACTTTATGACTTTGGACTCTTCTGCGACAAGGGGAGGTTATATTCTAAGGTATTAACGCTATGCATTTATTTTCCTTTTGATGCTGTAAGTTATTAAAAAAATGCTGTACAAATTTTTTGGATTAAAAATACAAAGCTGAAAAATGTCAGTAGTTTAGACAGTTTCTCTTGTTTGAAAACGTGTCGAGTTTTTTCATTTAACCTTATTTTCTGTTGTCTGGGTAAAGAAACAAAGTTGCAGAGCTATTTTAAATATTGTTACAATGTGAGTAAAACTGTTGTTATTGGCAAGGGTGGGCCGAGAATTCATTTCAAAATGTGCTGTTAATTCAGATTGATGCTGGTGTTTCTTGACAGCTAATTTGAATCCCAGATCTAAGGTTTCCTGTCCTGTTTGGCACAGTTGAGGCATCTGTTTGAGAGGCAATAGAGGGACTTCAGCTACTGAATACTTTCACTGTGGAAAAAAAGAGTTTTTAAGTCCTCTTTCAAAATATATTTTTATATTTTATTTTTTAAAAGGAAGAGTAATAATTGCCTTTTGCTAATCAAGCTAAGTGTTTACAATTCAGGACTGAAACCTTATGGTAAGGTTAAGAATGTAACTAAAAGTACTTTTCCCTGAAGCACCGATCTTTAAATATGTTCCACCTTTCCTCTCACCATCAGAGGGTATTACGAAGATAGAAGGAATCCCCCAAACCGAGACGAAGAGGTGATTTGTTCTCAACAAACTGTATATGAGATTCCTCAGCTTAAATTAAGGGTAGAGATATACATCATGATGGATTTCTGATTTGGCAGCTGTGGATTATTTGGGGAAAGGGCACAGTATTTATGTTTTTATTGTAATATTGTATTAGGGATCTTACTGAGACAACAGCCCTGTGTTGCTAAGTCTGCTTAACAAAATGTTTTCTGCCCCCAACTTAAATAATATTTCACAGCAGCAGACGTTAGGATATTCACAGCATTTCTCCAGTCCAGCTTCATGTTAATTCAGTCACGGTGAGGAAGAGCTTGGGTCTCTTTGAGCCTGTTCCGGGAGTTCGGAGCAGGGTGACCCGTGGGGCAGAGAGCTGCTCCCCGGGTTCGGTTTCCCGTTTGCAGCCGCCTCTCGGGTGCTCTATAGGTTGCTTTGCAGCCCAGGGAACCTGGTGAAATGTGAGGGATGAGCGCGCCGAGGGAGAGAGGCATGAACGTGTTGAGCGAGGGGCGAGTGCGTGCCTGGAGGACGCGTCCCAAGGGAAATGTCCCTGTAAAGACCCGGAGCCCGGCGCGACTCCGGGCCTGTGGAGGGGAGTGCAGCCTGACCGAGCTGCCTGGAGCTGTCTCTGCCCACAGCGCGCAAACCATCCCTGCACCAGCCACCAGCACAGAGTCACGTGGGGAAGAGGAGAAGACGCGATGCCCTGTGCTTTGCTCTCCCGTGCCCGCGTGACCAAGAGCGAGAGCGGCGGGAGGCGCACGATGCCGCTGGCCCGCTCGCGTTGCGTGCGGCAGGCGCTCCGTCATTCCGCCTCCATGATCCGGGCAGCTTTCTGGGGACGCTCGTGCGCAGCCGGGAACGCTAAGGGCACGGGAGCATCGCGCTCACTGGGCAGCTGTGGTGCTCCCCGGTGCTCCTGACAACTGAAATGTGAGGGGTCGTTCTCTGCGACCTCGTCCTTCCCACGTGGCGGCTTAGGGAAGGGGCTGTTGAGGATGTGGTTTCTAAGGGAGGAAAAGCACATGAATTTTAATGTAGAAGCAGTATCCCGAGCTAGTGGCAGGGAAAGCTCATGTTTTAACACCTTAGTGCTCCTTAGTGCTTGGTTTTCCCGTGTCCCTCTCCAGGGATTGTCTCCTCCTGTAGCACCCTGGGCCTGTGGCTGTTGGTGCCGTGCTCTGTGGCACAGGCCAGATTTCTGTGTTACCCCAAGAAGATTCTTGTTTGGCTCCCTGTTTGTTATGTTTTTATTCAAACGTAAAAAATATCCTGCTCTTTTACCATATTTCCCCTGGATTGCTAGTCTTCTGCTAAATTCAAGATGTATTTTACTTTTTGGGGATGTAGGGAAAGCACAAAACTGAAAGAAAATGGTATTATTATTTGTGCTGATGAATCAAATTTAAAAAGGCAGCATCATGTTTTGTCTGCCTTAAAGCACATCACTAAAGCATCACTAGTGGCTTCCTATTATTTGAATTGGAATTTCAAAACATCTCCACATTTTCTGTATATTGCTGTCATTTTATGGCTTGAACAATAAAAATCAATTAAATAGGTTTTTACTGTTTCTCTTAGCTGCAATTGTTCTAATCATTTCTATGTCTGGGTTAAAATGACACAGAAGGACTGAAGTTCACTATAAAAAAAACATAACACTGACAGCTTATCTTGTGTTTCAATTCTTATTTTTATCGATCAGGCTTGATATATTTTTATTAAAAAGAAATCATTTTAAATGAGATTCTTTCAGACTCTGAAATGTTAATATTGCTATTTTTGAGCATTTACTTTGATATTTCTACATACAATAGCATTGATTTACCTTTCTGCCAAAGCAAAGGCTAGTGCCAAAGGAAAGGAAAGCGCTACCGCTGCCACCTGCAAGGCTTGAGAGGGTAATGTGGGCTTGAAAACTCCCACGTTATCTTCCTTGCACTTCTCTGTGTTAATCAGAGCCTTGTCCTTGAACCCACAGCGGCACCGCACCAAAATTTACCTCGTGCAGTCGGACCGAGTGGGGAATGGGCAGCTCGGCACGGCTGGGGAAAGGCTGTTGGAGTCAGAAGCGTAATGAGCAACAGGGATCCTTGATGCACGTGGGGAGGGAAACGAGGTCTGTGCTGCTGCTTTCCTGGCTTTTAAGGTAGATGTTTTGGAGTAAAACAATAGTCATTTGGCTGAAAAGCAATTGGCCAATTACTTATGTATTTAATGCTGATGTAGAGAAGAGTGTTATTTGGCTTTCAAATAAAGATGCTATATAGAAGTTAAGCTACAGTTCCTCTTTGGTAGCTAAATAACAGGGGATAACATTTACATTGGGTTTACTTATATAAATATCACGACCAGAAGTACATAAATCTAACAGTCAGAAACAGATCTGGATAGACTTCTCCTTATTTTTTAAGTGTATCGGAGTCAAGGATGGATGTTTTTAAATTGAAATTAAAAAGAAAAACAAACAAACAAACAACAAAAATCCCACCAATAACTGCTGTCTTTATTAACACTGATAGGTGCTAGAATATAGATTAAAAGGCAGCCATAAATGTTTATGATAGTAAAATATTTTTCTAGGTATATGGGAGAATGGCTTTGATTTATTAGACACACTGAAAATCCGTACGTATGATCTCATGTTTAATAGCAATTCCCCAGGCAATGCAGAATTACGTGTATTTTATAAATGTAAAATTTTTGACTACACATTTATTTTCTGAATGTTATTTTCCTCAAATACTTGTACTGATGAATGAAGAGGGTGCTGCTTTGCCTTTCAGTTTTAGCCATTTGTGTCTCAGAATTTCTCCATTTCTAGACACAAGGTTTCATTCTTTTTCATTTTTGTGTGCTTTTTTTTAAAAAAATCTTGAGTCAACAATAAAGTTTTCAGTGATCATTTTTCAGAGTCATAACAAGTAAGATGTCAAGTCATCATCAGAAAACCTCATGCCAGAAACCTCCTGTTTCATATCATAAACACCGTGCTTCAGATGAAATCTTTGTTTTCTTAAATATGGGTTTCTTGTGAGTGTGTGTAAAATAAAGTACTTTTACAAACAACATACAGTTCTGTTTTGTGGAGACCAGTCTAGTTTTATGTAAGTTTTCAACTAGTCTAGTTTTGTTTAAATTTATGTAATGGGGCACACTCAGTCCTTGGACTCCAATTTTAAGTTCACTGAACACACAGCAGAACTTATTTTTATGAGCAGAAGAATTCCACTAGCATTTAAAATCTAAAAAACCTTCAGTGCTTAATTAATGAGAACAGATAGGAAGTGCAGCCCCCTGGTTTCTATATCCAACTAGGGGAAAGAGGAGAGTAGGAAGAGTACTAAAGAGGTGAAGGCAGTCTGCATTTCCATCATCTACAGTGGCATATGTGAAGTCTTTAAAGTAAAATTTGCATTTTGGAAAAGGAAGGCAGTTCTCTTTCATTGACCTACCCGTCAGACTTGTAGGGTAATTCCTCATAAAACAGTAGTTATTTATTTTTTACTCCACTTTCTTACACAGACTATTTAAGAAAACTGTCTTTATTTAGTCTCTTGCTGTCTATTTACATAGGTGCTCTGAAATCACGACACTGCTTAAACCTGCTCGGCTGCTAATCCTTCTACACACCAGGGCTTGGGCGGGTGCAAAGCAAATGTTCTGCACATTTCCTAGGGTTTGCATGCAGGCAGCTGTGAGCTGCGTCAGCTTCAAAACGCTGCTCTCTGAACGGCCCCATAGTGCTGCTTTTAAGTAATAGGCTAAGGGAGAGCAGGGGAGGAGCAATTTCTCCTTGAAATCTGGTGTTTCACATAGGGATGCCCCAGCTAAAACAGCAGAGAGGTGATTTAATCCAGCGCATGAGCAGGTCACTTGTGTCGAGCGGTTAGTGCGGTGCATGTCTTTTCTTGACACTAATTTTCAATCCTGCTTTACTTCCTACTCAGGCAAGCTGTGTCTTAGTGCTGGTGTTTGCTTGGTTGTTTGCTGTTTGACTTCCGTAAATAAAGGTATAAGATCAAAAAAATACTAGATGCATACTATTAAGACAGAGTAAAGCTAGGCAGAAGCTCACTCGTATTGTTGGTGACTTTCTTACTGATTTCATCTGTATTGGTGAATAAGAGGTTGAGGATGACAATAATTATTTTCCCCTTAGTGTTAGGAATTCAAGAGGGGCACTGGTGCTAGGGCATTTCTGCAGTTTAGACAGAGAAAAGCAATCGTGTGCATGTTGAATCTGAATATCTTAAAACAGAGATATTAACTATTTCTTTTGGACTCTTGCAAGAAAACCAACCACCATTTGTGTCCTTTTCTCTTCCTGTCTGCCTTGCCATCTCTTTGTCTGATGCTAACAGACTTTTAGAGTTCTTTTTACATAGAAAAAAATCCTAAAAAATGTTAAAAACTACTTACCAATTGCTGAGACTTCTGCCTACAGATTTTGTGTCCTTTTTTTGGCTGTGTACCAGAGCTGATGGAAGATAAAATGCCTCTTTTGCCTGGACACAAGATCCTAAATAGGTTAGAGCAAACAGAGACCGGTGAAGCCCTCCCTTGGGTGAGCAATACTGCATCTTTGCATCGCTGATCTGTCAGCTCTGCTTCTGGCCCCTCTTCACCCATCCGGGAAAGTTGCTGTGATCTACAGGGAGGATCTAACCCCTCTTTAGTGTTTCCATGTGTTGGTTTCCTGCTTTAGCTACTTTTGGGTCCGTACATGCTTAAAGGAAGATGATGTATAAGGGTTTTTCCAGAGATTCTGTTTCTTTCTTTGGTTGATCAATGGTTGTGAGAAGAGCAGCGTGCAGATGATAACGCTGCAGGCTTGCAAACTCTGAGGCTACAAAGCGATTCTTTCATTTTTTGGCCAAGATTAGGGTAATACAAGTTTAACCTAAAAAGGAATCAGTTGGAGTCTTCATACACTCTGCATTCAGGAGAAACAACTCCTTGATTTAGATGTTCACGTATGGATTTAGGTGTTTAATGCTAGCAATATATTTTGAATGCCTTGCCTTAGGAAATGGGGAGTTATTGAATGCAAGTAATTACATTATTTTTATGTAAAATTCTGAGAGTAAAAGGCTTAAGATAAAGTGCCACCTCCGCTGCCCCATTTACATCACAGTGATGTGGAGCAGGCTCTGTGGTGATTTGGTGAGAGTACGAGTGAAAGAGCAACTTCTTTTATCTAGTCATTATTCTGCTTCTTGGTGTTTCGGTTTAGGTGCTTTGGCCTTACTAAGCATAATCAAGAGTTTCAGAAGATGTGAATGTGCATTTCCATTCCTTGGTCCTTTGTTCCTTGATAAAACACTAACTTGTTCCTTGTTAATGCACCACAGAATAAAAAAGGCAAATAGGAATCTCATTTTATAGGTGGGAGCTTGGCTGTTGACTTAATGTGTTGCAGCTAAAGCACTGATTGAGTGCAGAGCTGAGCAGCACATCGTGTTTGCAACGTTACAGCATCTTGGTGCAATGATGGCTAGATTGTACCTGACAGAAAACAGCAAAATATTCTATTGCTCTTTTCTTCTGGCTGCTAAATTCCTTATTGTAGCATCTTTTCTCTCATGTTTCCCTTCTAGTTCCCTTTTTTTCCTCATGGTGTTATTTAATTTTTCTAACCTTGTATTGATTGATTCTCATTCTCTGAGATTCACCCAAAACTTACTCGGTTTCCCCCATGTTCTTGCTTCCAGTTTAAGTCTTAGATGGCCTTTGCTTTCAGGTCAACACTGCTCAGATCGATATGATTCTTCACCCCAAACATCAGTCAGCTGTGCATTGCGGGACTTCTCCACTAACTCAGCGTTTCTACTTTTGGACATCTCTTTGGAGTTGCATCTGTTTGCTTAGGTGTCAGATCAAACTTCACTTCTGTTAGTGTTAAAGCTGAGGCAAGGAGAGTGAGTTAGAAAACATATTTGTTCCATAATGTCATAAAAAAGATCAGTAAACAAAAATCCACTACAACATCCTTGAGCTGAAGGAGCTGGTAGATGTGCAGCTAGAGGACTCAGGGACACGGTGCTAGGACAATTGCATGGGTGGAGGCCCTCAGCACGGAGAACCTGATGCCTCACTCCAGTGCGAGTCCAGTTCCTTGGGACCAGTTGCACAACCTGACGTCTTGCGTGGTTTAGCTGTGAGCACTGAGGCAGCCTCGCAGGGTTTTGCAAGGCCGGAAGGCAGGAGGAAGCAGCCACAAACCCCAGGGTGCTATTCTTAGAGATCTTTCTATAGGGGTGCTGTAACATGCCGTTGACTTACACCGTTCAAATGCCGTCCCCTCGCTTCAAAAGTGTTTTAACCCAGAGCTCTGTCACGCAAAACTAGAGTAATGTTGAAGTTATATACATAGTTTGTGATGTAGTTTTGAATTTATTGAAAAAAATAGAATCTTGTGAAATATTTTGAGATCTTTCCACTAAGTTTATATGATTTTGACTTACGCTGCAAACAGGCCTATTCAATAGAAATGTAATAATTATAAATGTTGTATATATATGTGTGTGTGTGTATATACATATATATGTATATACTCCCCTTTTTATATTTCCAAATACTGTACTCTGTCAGTTCCGAGCACGCCACCCTTGCAGTTTCTAAATTGCGGATGTAATTACAGGCACTGTGATTTGTCATACCATATAGATTATTGAATTCAAGCTACAGATTTGGTGGAGCATAGAGACTTTAAATAGAGATAATACCAACAAGAAAAAAAAAAGGTATTTGATAGCTGTAATTTTCAAAACAACCCTCCAAAAAAGCACTATTATTTGGTATGACTAAGACTTGCTTCAAGTCAAACTTGTCTATTTATGTTTAATTGACTCCACTAGGAGTGGTTTGATGCTTCACAGGAAATGCATTGGGTAAGAAAATACATCTCCCATCCTATCTACCTCGTGCTTAGAGTTGTGAAATGACAAAGGCAGAACTTGGATCTGCTTCTGTGCGTTGCTGTGTTGCTCTTTTCTGAGTGTGCTTTCCCAGCCATAGCTGCTGCTGTTCGAGGTAACCTCACTGCCCAGGGCTGCACATGAGTCTGAAGGAGAAAAGAAACATAGTCCATAAAAAGGTACTGTGATGCCTCTGCAGAAGGCCCTTGAGGGCCTCCTCAAGTTTAGAAATTCACTTTTTCTTTTGTGACACATGGTTCATGTGGTGATAGAACTAAACACTCTCTCAAGCTATATGAAGAAATAATCATCTCCTATAAATTCTGCACTGAATCCTGCTTTGTGACAGGGTTAGTTTCAGTGATGCGAGAAAACAGTCACAACAGATCAGAAGCAAGTGGCTTGGTGAGCTTCTGACCTGGGATCTCAAGCCTCTACTTCCTATGTACACAAGTCATGGATGGAAGTTAATGAGGATTTTGAGTATTCAAAGAATTTGAGATTAAGTTTTTAATCCACTGTGAAGTTTCTAAGTGGGGCATCTTAAGCAATACTTCTTTGCTGGCACCTGTAGCTGCCCAGGCTTGGTGTGTCAACAGCAAATGATGCTTTGAGATATAAATTTGTACTGAAATGACTGATATGAGGGTCTGTATATCAAGAGCTCCACAAACCCAGCGCTGAGGATGCTCTCTGTGCTAAAGAGGTTATTTTTAAAATAAAGCTAGACAGTTGTAGATCGCAACTGTCAGCCTGTCCTGTCTAAGGAATTTATTAATGGTTTAGGGTCAGAAGATGGTCCTTGAGAGAGGACAGAGGTACCATTGCAAACGGCTGAGGGAGGATGTGATGCTTAGGCAACATATTGCACAGCAGAAAAGAAGCTTCCGAAATAAAACATTACCGGCACTGCAGTTTTTGCAAGCCGGGGCCTATTTGGTGAAGAGATGAGTTTGTCTGTAACTCTTTCACTGACTATATCACAGGAAACAACATGCCACCAGAGCAGTAAATACCACCTTTTGGCAATTGTATGTAAGCTGGGTAACTGAAAATGAAAGACTTGCACTGTCAAATACTTCTTACAGCAGATATGCAAGCACTTTTGAACATCTTTTTCCAGAAGAGCAAATTGTTAATGAATAAAGTCATCCAGTGTGAATATAGATATCATCTAATCTTCTGCTGTTTGAGTGCTTTCATGCTTATTAACGTCTCCACCTATATGGCAATCTTACTTGCGCAGGCATAACAGGATTTATTCCATGACATGGCGTGTGATTTTAACATTAAATTGTCTGCCTAAAATTAGTAGGAAAAAGGTCAAGAAATGCAAAATCCTTCTTATCTTGATGATGTTGTACTTCCTAATCATGTGATACAGATATTTAAAGAGCAACCAACTCAGTTCTGAAAAGCATCTCGTGTTTGTGAAATGTACTGTAAGAGGAGGACCTTGTAGGAATTAGCAGAGAAATGCTTTGAACTTGACTTTACATACATGGCTATATTGTTTCTACAGTTTCTCTTGGGTTCATTTTTTTGCAGTTTTTCTTTTATTGTTGCTATGTGTAATCATCCAACTGTTCAGAGAGGTTGTTTTCTCTTAATCTTTACTTGCTAAAACCAAATATATGATATTCTAACAAGGTGCAAGTGAAAAACATATTTTTTCCAATAGAAATCATTTTTCGTTCCTCCAAAACAGTGGTGTTTTTTTAGGTATATACACACATGTGTACCTGTGCGTGCACACACACAGACAAATTCAGTGAGGCCAGTTTATTCAGTTCATATTCTTTCATGTAATTCTATGGCTTGCTCTGTCATAGTTTGGAAGAAAAGATGCTAAAAGCTCTTCCTGTTTATTCTTGGCATAAATGGCAGCAAAAGAACCAAGGAAATCTGGGGCTAGTAAAATGCCCTCATACTTTGGAGGAAACATAACTGCCATCACAGCAGTGCAGATGGTCCGAGGCTGGTGAGCTCTTCAGGGTATCCCTCTTAGTGTGCACATCGTTACCATCTGGCTTTGGACTGACTGTAATTACCTATTTTTTATCTCAGCGTCGACTTTCCCGAGGTTGAACTTGCACGTGCCTTGTTTTGCTGACGCTGTATGGACACCTGGGTATTCTACTGTACCAAACCCTCTTCTGCAGAAGTGCCACATGTATCAGCAGGAGCCTACTTGCAGAAGACCAGCTTGTTTAGTAGAACAATGTCCTTCGGTGTCCCCAAATGGGGAATAAAAATAGAGGCAGTAAGAGTATGGGCTTTTGCTGATACAAGTGTTAATAGCAAACTTACTACTCCATGAGGTAGACCTGTTAGCTGGATAGTGTGGTGTGCCTTTGGAGGGAGGTGGTATTGGCAAAAAAATGAAGGTGATTTAACCCTAAAAGCTATATGGAAGCAGCTCTGTGGAAAAGCTGTATGGAAAATATTTCCTTATTTTCTGTATGGAAATTTTCAAAGCTTCAAATGCAATAAAATACAGTGTTTATATACAGGTTCTAATAGCTGCTAGTGTAGCTTGCAGAGAAGGCAGGGCTCACCTTGCTCTTGCTGCGAGGATCTGTGTGTCTCTTTCCTACTTTCTGTGTTCCTGCAGAGAGAGCTCAGCTAGCAGAGAAGCCCCTGTAAATGCAAAGTGTGAGTGGGCTGAGTGTGTGTGTTACCTGGGCAGTCTTTCATGTAGAGCCTGTGTGGAAGTTTGAAATATCTTTCAAATAATCGAGGAGAGCTCAACGCGTAAGGTGTGTGTTTCAGTCGTGGCGATCTGTGTTCATGGGAAAAGCCCTAGAGAGGGAAATGGTGGAAAGAGCAGAGAGCTACTGAACAAGCCAGTGCAAGCTCTTAGTCTTTTATTCCTCAAGCTCTTCCCCTCCTCCCCGATATGTTTAAATTAGTAGTTTGCTTTATGTTTCTTAAAAAAAAACTTCATTCAAATAATTTTAATTATTTAACATCAAACAGAACTTAAATGTAGGTGCAACTTTCTGATGTTTAATATAAGGTTTCCTATGAGTGCTGTCTGTAGGTAGCTGCGGTCCATCAGCAGCCCATCTCTCCCCCAAGAGAAGTCTGCAGATCTACCAGCTGCACAGGAACTTGGTTAGCAACCTTCCTGTGATGAAAACTGGGCTGTAAGTTTTACCATAATGAACAAAGTATATCTTCCAAGAAGCAAGTGAAAAACCCCAACATAATCATTCCTTGCAAGGCTGCTGCCCTAATAGTGTTTCACATTAAATGACCTGTTGCAAGGCCGTTTGATTTGAGCTTGATGAACTGGTCTATTAAAATGGAAAAGCAGAATGCAGGTTTGAAACTTGCTCGTGCTAGAGATGATGTCTGAAAGTGCTGGTGTTTGATGTTCTAGGGAGGACTGATAGTGTGTGCTGCTGCCTATCAATCCCTTTGAGCTACTGGTTAGATGAAATACTTTTTGAGTGAGATCATACCCTGGCTACACAAAGTGTCTAGGAAGCCCTAGCATTCATTCCCAGAAAATAATAGGGGTTAGGAGATTTCACTCTCCCAAGTCATGTATTTTCTACAGCAGATGAAATTTTCCCTTTAAAATTTTGGAAAACTTTGTGGGAGGTTATTAGATGTAGGAATAAAATAAGGACATTGTGTCGTGGTAGTGGAACATTATCAATAATGGAATTCATTTTGTGAACACTTCTGTCTCTTCAAAGGACTCAGTGATGCTCTCTAATTGAAATATTAATAGCAGATAATGATACAATAGAATGATAGCCTCTTCTATTGAGACATACTTCAAGAGCTTTTAATCTGTGTAGTAATTCCACATATTAAAAGTCTTTGACAATGTGATGAATAGCAATTACAGGACACGCACAATAGCTGCTTTTTAAAGTTAACTATTTCCCTAAGTCTTTTGAATCTGCTTTAGATTAATAGCCTAAAAAATTTCAGTTGAAAATAAGTTTTTCACCAAGGAATACAAATGTCTATTCTTTTAAATCTTTCAAAACATCTAGCCGTCACTGCTGAAAAGGATGGGTACCTTCTTTGTGAAAACTTTGGTGCATATCTTGCGAGGAACAAGGAAGCTGGACAGAAATTGAAAATATGCCTGTATATGGGGTAATTTCAGCATGTGCTAAGGGAGGACAGGGGTCTGAGGGCTGTTGTCAGAGAAAAGGGTTGCAATTGGGAGACTGTCAGTAACACAGTGTGGGGGAGAGGGGCTTTGCCTTTGGACTGAAGAGTCTATATTCCATTTGAAACCTCTGTCCTGATCATGTCACCAAAGAAGAGAACAGAGCATGAAATTCCATCTTTGGAAAACAAATATTTTACATGACCTGTAGACAAATGTGTATATATACATATATAGGCACATATATATGTATATGATGTATTGAGCACATCCTTTACTACTGTTCAGACATTTTAGCAGGTGTTTACTAGTCAAAGAAAGTAAAATATTAGCCAGAGGCTAATTTGAAGAGTTTGGAAACAATGTTTAGGAATCACTACTGAGAGGCTGGGGAGCAGAGACTTTAATTCCATCTTTTTTCCCTTGACACTGGCACCCAAGTGTTATCTTGAGTTAGCATTGATACTGGAATGGTTCCTGATCATTAGTCACTTTTGAAGATTTTAATAGTATGGAAATGTGCTTTTTAACATGATAGTTTTTAATTAATTGAGGATACCTTAGGGTAGATTTAAGTCCTGATTGGTTGATGTGTTATACTTCCTATTACCTAGATTTTTCCCCAAAATCACTAATTATCTTGCACCTCTCTTCCTAATTTTAATTGCTACAGTTTTGTGTATTATTACAAGCACTTCAATTCAGAAGTGATTGCACAATTTTCTGAAGTGAAGTACTCCAGAAACTTTCGATTACCTTTTAAGTTCTGCATAGTAACATACAACCTCTGCTTTCTTATTTGTGTTTTCTGGAAATGCTGTCACTCTAAAACCATGGGAAGTAAAGAGGACTGTTTAAATGTAGCAGAGCATTTCATTTGTTGGAAGAGGTAGAGAATGTGACCTTCAGTTGTATGCTCTTAAGCTTGATTAGAATATGGAAATGATATTCTCTATCTCTGGGAAGAAAGAAGAAACAATTTTAAATAATTTTCATTATCTTGCCAACTTTTTTTTCCCCCCAAAATGTTTTATCTACTATCATGAGGAAATATTTAAAGAATCTATCTTCCTTTGTATTGGTTGCCCAGCTGTATTTCTCCATCTGTGTTCTGAGTGCAGAGTGATGAAATGATTAATTTAATCTAATAATTTAATAACATGTGGTCAAAATGAGAGATGTCAGAATTTACAAGTATAACTAGAAACTATAAAGAACATGTTAGTGTTTGTAATATGTCTATAATGTCTAAAAATATGGTAATAGTGTCAATACTGTCCTGAAAATTAAAATGAAAATATTTGGAGTATAAGTATAATATAGTATGAAATATCATGTATGTTTTCTGGTGTTTCCTAATTCCTGTGATGAAATACTAAAAAGCAGATGGCTGTTTTGCTTATGGTTTGATTTCTGGTTTGACCAAGAGCAAATGTTTCCATTTCTTCATATAAGAGTGCTGAGGGATATTTAAGTTTCAGTATTTTCTGAGCCTTGAGTAGTGTAAATATTCTCCAAAAGCAAATGTTTCTGGTGAAACATTTCTTCCATGAAGGGTATGAGAACCTGGATGCCCAAGTTGATTTCCCTATTATTTGGGATTAAACCAAAATTATCTACTATTTTTTTTCCCCCTGAGGTCGTTCATCACTTATAATGTTCTGAAATGTGGTTTCTGTGTTGTGCCCAGTTGGGACATTTACTTAGTTTATAATGGAGTAATAGACACTTCAGTCTGCAGATTCAATTTCTGTTTTTATCATTTTAAAGCCACTGTCATCATCCTAGTTGCTAACTCAAAGTTATGACCAAAATGATAATTTTTCACAGTTATATATTAGCTTTTACAACATTAGGACTTATATTGTGCATTTCCTGCAGATAACAACAGCGTTTATCAAATTTTAGGATTGTTGCTGAGATGTGGTATTTCTGAATATTTTTTCTACTATTATTTATATTTTGCTTTTTTTTTTCTATTTCTTATTTCTCACAAATTGATCACTGGATTTCTGAGCGTGGTGTGGAGAAGTATTACAATTACTGGGAGTGTTTTTGAGGGGGAACAAATCTGTCTTTGAACATCAAATATGTGGTGAATCTGGAACTTTCTACCGATTGGAATGGGAGTTACATTGGGAAGGTCTTTTTTTACGCCCAGACTATAATTGATGACACAGACAGGCCTGACTCAGAGCAGGACTTAAAATTATTTCTTACATCCTAAGGGACATAAACCATCAGACTATTCATCATGCGAATTCTGAGACGAGAGCTGCATCTATCTGAGGTGTTTGTATAACCTTGGAGCCCAGAGTCTGTCAGAGCCCAGTCCTCCCTGACCAGGTTCTTCCAGATATTGCACACCTGCAGAGTGCAATGTTTAATATCAACATTTACTTCTTTGAAGATATTTGATGTTATCATGGATTTTTGATTTAGCAGCCTGCTACAGCGCTGTGCTGAAATCACAACACAAGTGTATGTTGCGCTTAGCAAACTATTGCAGTTGAGATACCCGTGATCCCCATTACCGGTCTCTATAACATGCTCACCGTCAGGACACTGGTTCTACCAATCCCTGAGAAGGGATATGTGGGTTGAAGCCAACTCAAGCCCATTGCTCGCTTGGCAATTCTTCCCTTTTTTTTCTCTCTGTTGGGCTGAGCCTCTTCCCCCATGCCTAGTCTCAGGGAGGTGTTCACACTCTTCGGATGAACTCAGGGAGCAACATTTATGCCAGCTGGTCCACTCAACTGAGGTGAAGTCAGTGGACTCAGTGGATCCTTTCAACAGGCACAACTGTCTGCCTAAAACAAGGTCACCCGCTGCAGCTTTTGGTGCAGTGTCTGAGGTTGGTCACACCCCAGGATATTCCCAGATTTCATGGGCACCTCCTCCTTGTCCACTTCGTCTGAGTCTCCTTCTGTGGTAGGGATTCATTGGTCACAGACTCTTTGGTTCCTGGTGCAGAAAGAAAAAACACTTCTGATGTCTGCAGCTTTTGCAGGATGGGAAAATTCATTCTGCAGATACTAGACTATGCAGAGTTATTTCCATTACCTCTATTTAAATCTTCTGGGATGAGTGCCTCTTTTTCATCTGTTATTTCACAACAGGGAAAAATATAATTACAAGATGACATGACTTAAAGAGCATTGTGAAGTTTTGCATAAAGTGATGTTGCCTAAGGTATTGCACAGTTACTTTCGCCCAGAGGGGTGGAGTATGGGAGTGAGTATCAGTAAATCTGTTCAGAAGATAACCAGATGCTCTTTCTTAAAGATAAACCTGTATTTAACTTCCCTATCTTCAGCGCGATTGGAGTGAAAGAGAAGAAAGTCAAAGACTAAGATTTAATAGGTAAATATATAAAAGGAATGAAAAATAAGCAGGAGAGAGAACAAGTGGCAGATGGAAATATGTCTTTTTTTCTATTCTTGGGATAGTATTTTCCCATACAAGAAAAGATATGTGTAAATGGATCTTTTAAATATATGTAAAGGTAGGGAACAGTTGCTTTCTTCTTGTAGTTAGGATCAAGTTTCTTCTCTTGGTCCTTTTAACAAATCCATTAATTTAACATTCAGGGTGTGGTTAACCTGTGTACAGTAATAATTATCAGGATTTCTTCATACTATTGCAATGATGTTCTTATTTCACAAAACACTGTGTTATATTTTTGTGAAATATTTTTTATGAGAGAAATCATGACTTTTCATATGTAGATCGCTTTGGCTGAACTGATTTAGTACCATGCCCTTCAGTAACTTCTCATGTTACACGGGACTGCAGTGACATAGAGGCATTTATGCCCCATGAGCCTTTCGTATTTGACTATATGGCAGTATAGCCATATATCCTCTCATATAGCCTAGTTCTCTTCCAAACTAACAAGGCAGTTTCATGGTCTTATCCTAGTCCCTACTTGGCATCTATCCCCAAGAAAAAAAGATTGCATGGTTTGGCAAAATATGCCCTGTGTGGTGTAACACAAGCAGGCAGTGCTGTGCCAAATATTCTTGCATGAGTTTGTCAATGTATTATCAGACCATATCTGAAATGTTCTTGTTACCTGAGACTAGTGTTTCTCCAGCAAAAAAACTAGTTCGAGTTTGGAATAGCAGGGATGCTTGAGATAAGGACTAGCAAGTGCTGGCAGAATTGGTTCAAAGTCTGCATTGAGCTGGCAGAAGCATAACGATACTTGCAGATCCAAGGCAATTTTTCTCTCTTATTTCTCTCTCCACCCCTTCTTTGTCTCTTCCATCCCTACCTACAGGCCTAACCTTCTATTCCACTATACAAACTAGTCGTGAGTTTTATCCCCCAGGGAAGACTGTGGGCAAACCTGGGTCCCTGTGGAACTTCTGGCAGATTTTACTAGTGTACTGTGGTATTTCCCAGCTCGTTGGTGTATAACGGTGAGTTCAATCTGTCTATGTGGCATTTGTAAGAAAATATTGATTCCAATTTCTTATCTATGGATGTGTATATGTAGTATAGAGGATTCGGCTAAACATAAAAAGTACCCTAGAGTGGCAAGCATGGTCATAGGGAAAGTTAAAACTCAGGAGCTGCACTCTGCCTTCTATTTTTGCTTTTTACCTTAGGCAGCTCCATATTTGTTGGCAGCCAATTTGCTGCCAACAACATAACTCACTGTCGAGATCAGCCTGAACTTGAATAGCAAAAAGACCAGGTATGTACTTTACCTGATCGTTGTTCCATGCAGCCTTGTGTCCCCTTGTCTAAGAGAAAGCCAGCTCTGGAATCGCAAGCAAAGTATCCAAATTAACCACACTCCGTAGTTTTCTGCATTCTCAACATCTACCTGTTCTGGGGGGCACATTTAGGCTTTTTGTGTGTATGATCAAAGGGCCTGACTGCAGAAAGTCTGCATAGAGTTTATTGGTGTAAAAGGTTCTTCATGCTCCGTGAAGTGAATTTAGTTCATAAAATTACGACCTCTGTTGTTTTTGAAAACTATGATTATCTTCTTCTCTGTGCTGCCCTTCTGGCATGTCTAGCAGTATCAAAAAAGACCAGGATCAATAGTATTGATAGTCCTATTGAGGGTCCTCCTATTGAAGACCTGAGTCCTAAGGCACTCAGACTCCAATCAAAAGGTGTGTGAAAATGCAGTTTCCCCAGGCTCTCTTAACTAGGGAGATCGTTTCCATTTGGAAGCCCTCCAGTCACAAGCTTTAGAAGAAATGGCACTGAAAGTGCATGTGCAAATTCAAAGAAAATATTCAACTTTCTAATGACTTTGGCAAGAGCTCTAACATTCCTTCTTACTAGTTAGTGGCTACGGTGCCTTGATTTTCAGCATGTTCCACTTGCCAAATCTCAGTCAATTTGTATCAGGAAGTAGCAGTAGGTCAAGCAGTCTGTACAGGTCTCTTTGCTTGAATATTTTGAGAATAGCACC
This sequence comes from Crypturellus tataupa, assembly GCA_034781795.1. Lineage (NCBI taxonomy): Eukaryota > Metazoa > Chordata > Aves > Tinamiformes > Tinamidae > Crypturellus > Crypturellus tataupa. The sequence continues at coordinate 1,632,042 of JAWLRI010000144.1, forward strand.
TCTATGCAGAGCTTTGTGATTCAGGTGTATTAAATTACTTGGAGAGGTTACTATCTTTTTTCAGCTAAATTTCCTTGGAGATAGGAAAGGTGGTGAGCAGAGGAGGAGAAAGTGTTGAAGCACTTGAAAATGACCTCTTCTCTAAAAAAATGTTTTATTTTTCCTTAGAGTGGTTTTTTTTTTTGAGAGAGAGAGGCTAGTATTTCTTTCTTCTCCTTCTCTTCCTCCTCCTCCTCCTTCCCGCCTTGCTTTCTACACACTTCTCCCTTTATGTGAATTTGCACCGTCTTTCCAAGAATCACTAGAAGAATTGTGGATAGGTGTGTCATGCAAATGAAGTTTTCCAGGGCATCAGCACTTATCCCCCTGCTAATTTTGCTAGAGAGATCTCTTATCATAAGGCTTTGATTTTTGATTGCCAAAAGCGGTTGCTCTAAAAATATGTCTCAATTATTATCATGATTTTTCTTTAACAAAAAACCATTTCTTTCAGTCCTGTAATGATGGCGTTATAATTCTCTTCCTACTACTGCACCAGTTTATTTTGCATCTTCTTTTCCAACATACGGATTTCTTTTAATGCAACTGGGTCTTGCTGTGGATGTTTTGATACAATCTTTTAATAGCATTATTGTGCTCTAGGAATACTACTTACCTGTATAATAGCCCACAAAGCCTCCAAATGAGATGAATAGGAGAAAATGAGGAGCTATCTGCATATTAATCTTCTGTGTATAGCTTTCCCCTATGCTTATGACTTGTCCAGGCTTAAAGACCTCTAGTAGATTTTAGGAAGTTGTTTCTCTGACTTTTATGAATGGCTTGTCTTCCTGTCTGCAAAAGTTATCACTCCTTCCCAACAGCAGGTTGACATGTGTGTCAAAAAGCTGCACAAATACTATAACCTTATGATAGGCTGCTTTTTTGTTTTTTGGTTGTTTTGGTTGGCAGTTTGTAAAAAGAAAAATAATAGCCTGGCTCGACAGATTACCAGTACTTGCTTATAGACCTGAAGAGCTATCACTGGTTCCTGCATTGACGAGGTGGGACAGAGATGGGGGTACATGTGGTACATCAGTCTGGTGAGCACACTGCTTTTCCAGCTGGCAGCTCCAGCCCCTCCTGCTTTTCTGCACCGTTTACCTCCCCGCTGCCTTTCGGTCGCTTGTCCCCGCTCTGTGGGAGCCGGGCTCGGCTGGATTGCCAGGGGTGCCGGCAGCTCAGCGCAACTGCTGCAGCCCTGCAGGCCGGGCTGCACGTGTGCTGGGCTCTGCAAGGGCTGCCTTCGTGCTCTGCGCCCTCACACGCCTTCCCGCTTAGGCTATGCCACGCCAAAATATGGGGGATGCAACTTTTCTGAATTCCTAAAGCTTTGGTGAATGTGAGCTATTTGTGGCCTGGCTCACTGGTGCACAGTTTTCAGGAGCGTTGTGAGCCTTAGGCCGAGGTGTCTGGTCACCAGGACATAAAAGTGTGGTTTTGGGAACGCTGGTTAGTGATCCGCCTTCCCTATCAGTTACTGTGTGGGAGGGTTCTTAAATTAGATCTTCTTCCAGCTGCTGAGATTTTTACAACCATCTGGCTCTTGCTGTTCAATTAATAGCACTTTGAGATACTATTCGTTTGTAGGATGAGGAACCCATTTCCATGACTTGGTTCCTCCTGCTGTTCTGGTTCTTCAACACCTTTCCCACGACTAACTCCAAGGCCAGCCTTTTTCCGAAACCTCCGTTCGTTTCCTCATGAATCTTGACTTTCTCTTCTTTTGTGATCATAAAGCCAGACAAAACTTGATAGGTTTGTCACCCGGTTGATGGAAATCTCCAGTTTGTCTTGAAAGGAGATACATTTCTGGGCAGTTAAAATCCCCTGTGCAATATCTCCAAATGACTCATGATACATTGGACCTTGTTGGTCATGTGCCAGTTGATCTGCATGGGCACATGACAGTTGTTCATAAGCAGAAAGTGTTGAAACTGATGAAGATATCAGAATGCCATTTCATAGGAAGACTAGTCAGGCTGGTTGCCACCTACCTGGTTTCCAACCTTAAAAGCCTTCAATCTTGATTACATACTGATGTTCCTTAGGAAAGTGATAGGAAGCAGCAGAGGCAGACAAGATTTTTATGTGCAAATTCTGGAAGACCATTTGCATTTGAAAGATAATCTGTACAAGCTTATGACTTGCATCTTCTTTTCTACTAGTGAAAGCTTATGTCAAAATAAAATAAAATAAAATAATAAAAAATGCTTGTTTATTCCGCAGGATGTGAATGTCTGACATGTAATATTTTCCCTTAGGAGGTGTAAATTCTCTACATCCTGGTATTATTTTTTTGAGTATGGATGCTGCATGCTAGCTTTCTATCGAGATGGAAGTGTATGGAGATATTACGTAAGACTCAGACAGAAGTCTATTGCTGAAACCTGTATGAATTCCCTAGTGGTCTCCTGACTGTCTCCCATAGCAGCAAATGAATTATTTTGTACCATCTGTTTGGAAATGGATGTTAATGGCTATAACCTCAACACTATCACAGGGTAAATTGGAGGAAAGAGTTGGAACATTTTGGGACAGGAGAAACTGCGTGGTAATTCTGCAGCAGATTGGACTCTATGATTTTTTTCAGTCAGCGAGAACTTGTTTGTCCCATGTCCTGTGGCCTCAGTTTAGCACTGCAAATTACAGTTTACCTCCTTTTTTCTCACTCAGAACAAGCTCCAAACTTGATAGTTGTTATTCTGTCATCAAACTAAATATTCATGGTGGCTTTTTTTTTTTTCCTTCATTTGTGGTTCTGCCAGTTACCTTCAGGCATAATATTTGCGTGTAGATTACTCAGTTACTTATAACTGAGGAAGATAAAAAATAACTGTTAGGATTTGCCTGTGGAGGTCTCTCTGGTAAAATTTCCACCAACCCCTGTGTGCTAAGTGCTCGGTGCAGGAGGTGCAGGAGGTGCAGGCAGCTCCCTGCTCAGTAGGTCCTGGGTGGCCGCTCTGACCAGCTCGTTGGATGCCTTCAGCAGTGCTTGTCTTTCCTGACAGATAAGGACGGGAGACTTATTCAGTCAATCTAAATTCTGCCTTTGGCCTTTACTGTCTTAAAAAGAGTTTTTAATGAAGAGATTAATATAAAGATATTATATTTTAATGTCCAAATGACTCATAATATTCCACAATGCAGATGCAGGATTAACAGGGTAAGAGACAAGACTTAATAAAAACTTGAAGCAATTTACTTTGTACTTCATAATACACTTTTAATGTTTTTTTTCCTCAAACAGCCTCTGTTTTAAAGCTTGCAGAATACCAAAGCAACCAGCTTTTAAGGGGAGCTCTTTTTCTGGGATTTGCATTGACTGTGTTTACATAGTACAAAGAAGACAGTTTAATACTTCTGTTTTATTTTGGCTGCTTTAATTATCCCCATTCCTACTCCTGAAGTTGAGATTTTGCCAGCAGGGACTGGTAATTGATACAGAGCAGCATTCTGTTTTATTTCCCTGTGGTTTTAGCAATCGCGCAGACATCTTGTCAGCTCCCTTTAAGAGCCTCTAGAAAATTAGTATTTATATTTTGTTTCAAAAAATACAGAATTTGCCTTAAGTCCTCATAGTGTATATGAGGATTTGTCTGTACATAGAAGTTATTTCAGACTAAGTAAAAGCATTCTTAAAAACATAGTAATTGTTCTACAAGAGCTTCATATTTGAGCTTTTGCATTCCTACTCCAGAGTAAATCTGCCTTTTTCTGCTCTAGCTGAAACCATTTACAGAGTAGATGAGCTTATTTGTTCTGAATGACTCGAGATGCAGGCACAACCTTCAGCCTGAGAGAGCCCTCTGTCCTGACTTGGCTGGGTAACTCCGTGCATGAGGGCTGCAGGCGGTTTCTTTAAATGTAACGGGCAAATGAGCAGAGGGAGCCCACTCAGGGCTTTCCATCGGCACCAGAGCTAACTCAGTTCTCAGAGGCCACAGTGCAACTGGGGGAGTTACCCCTCTGTCACCGAGGTCAGCATTTACCTGCTCTTTGGGAGCGGAAGCAGAGCGCGAGTGGGAATACCCCACACGAGGTGCCAGAATTGTCGGAGCGGATCTGCCGGGTGCAGCAAACCCAGTTGGACGTGGTGGCCGCACACCCGCCTCCGAGGGGCTCTCCGTGCCCGGCCGCGCTCAGCCCAAGCTGCCACACGAAATAAAACCGCGTCTGCGGGAGGGCAGCCTGCGCCCGGGTCTGCCTCGGGGTCCCCTGCCTGGTCGCATTGGGAAAAGGGATTCGCAGGCTGCTTTTTGCTGTAATTAGTTATAGCTGACTTATACACTGCGCCTGGGTTTGATCTTGGCTGGACGTGTTGAAATAAAAACTAACAGCATCTCATATTCATAGAGAGGCTTTTTTATTCTAGGGTATCTCTTTGGATGGGAGGAATGCACCGGTTCTGCTGATGGAAAAAATAAGAATGAAGGGGATTTTTTTCCCCAAAAGTATTAGTTTCATTTTCAGTGCATTCTTTGTTTCCTATTTTAGATTTAGAAACTGCTACATTAAGATGTGATATGTAGTGTTATGTCTATTTAAAACCATGTTCTGTGGAAGTTATATACTGTACCCATTGTAAATAAACAGATGTTTACCATTTACTAGTATGTCTGCAACCCTCATTCCTCCCTTGAGAAAACAAAATCTTCATTTTCCGGAGTGATTTCTTAGGTTGCTGGAGGTAGCTGCTACAAAGATCTGCTTTAAAATATTATGTGATATGTAATCTTGCTGAATACATCCCCACAGTGAAGTCTGTGTGCCCGCCTTGATGTTATTTGCAAGCCGGCAATGTACCTCATCCGAGTGACCAAAAATTCCCTTGTCTGTTCTGTAGTCCTGATGGATAAGATAGGACCAGGCATTTTCTTTTACTGTCCTCTGCTAAACACCACTTGATCATAGTGATATCTGTTATGCCTTAGCTCTTCTGACTTCCCCTTTTCCTTCATGTTATCTCCTCTCCTATTCCTGGCTGATTTTTTCTCCTCTTCTTTCACTCATTTTATTCTAAGTAAGTGAATTATTTTGACAGGAAAATATAACTTATTTGATAGGCAGATATAGTCCTGGCATGTGTATACAACATAAAACTGAAATCACAGGTTGACAAGGTAGTGAGAAGTGGGGAAGCAGAAGGAAGCTCTGGGAGACAGCTGAGAAGGAAAATAACATACTCGAGTTTAAACAAAACAGTTCTTGAGGAATTTCCTTTTGTTATTGTTGTTGTTACAATTTGTTGTTGTTGTTGCTTATTTGTTTCACTATAGCTGAAATAGAAATTACTTTACTTTCCTTCTCCCTCTGGATCATTATACCCTTCTGTACAGATTAAATTGAAGATTAAAAAAATAAGCAGAAAGGAAGGGTTATGGGAAACAAACCTTGCATTTATGCAATTTAAACAACTTGCTTTATAAGTCTTCATAGGAGAATTTTCAGTATAGATAAGGATTGGATTAAACTTCTAAAGAAAATTACTTAGCAGACACAAGAGCATGCCTTTGGCTTCTGGATGAAGTTTTCTTTACAAATACATATGTGCTTGCTGCATGTAGGCTGCACACACCTAACACCCAGAAATGGCCTTTCTTGCTTTAACATCAGTGCAGTGCATTGGAATTACCTGGAATTACCCGTTCAGCCTTTTCTGAAAGGCCTCCGCATGGGTCTTGCCGTGGGGACTCAGCTAACCCAAGGACTCACTGGAGATTCCAGACCTCGGGTTCTGTGCCACGGACTGCTTTGGGGAGGGGCTTTTTTAACATATTATTTTACTCCTCAAAATCCTATCGATTTTGGGGCCGTTTTTGTTTCTTTTTCTTGCAGTTTCTGTCCTTGCCATCTCCTTTGTTTCTGGATTTGCCTTAACCGAACTGTCTGCCTCCTTTTCTTGCATGCTGTGTTGCCTGTTGTCTGCTTCAGAGACCTGCCTCCTCTCTTCTGCACAGCCTTGGCGCAAGGGAATGTGGTTTTGTTTTCAAGAAGTCTAAAAAGCCACCCAAGCTGAACAGAACATGCCTGTTAAGCACTTCTTAAGCACTAAAATTGTTCAGACAGTGGTTTTCATGCAGTGCCTGAAAGGACTTGAGATTATGTACTTGCCAAAGTTCAGATCTACCTGATTTCAGTGGAGCACAAGGACTCTTCGCAGGGAAGTGACATCTTGTATCACACTAAAAACACTTTTTTCCTCTTCAGAAGCTTCATTTTCCATCTGCATTTTCAAAAGCTGCAAAGCTTTCCCCCTTTTGATTTTTTTCTCCTCTTCTGCTTCAGTGGCAAAAAACAGATCAGGAAAAACATCATACAAAAAAGCCAAGTTCAATTAAAAAAGACTACATGAATTTGAAAATTTAGTCGAATATTTAGTATCAAGTTTAACTGTAACTTCTAGGCTTAACTTTTAAAATAATGTCAACATCTCAGAGTTTATAGGGCTGTTTCTATAAATAACTCTTACACTTGCAAGAGTTTTATTTACCTCAGATTACATTTTAGGACACATATATGCATGGATATCACTGAAAAAAAGGGAAAGTTTCCAAATAATAGCAAATAATTCCTATTCTGTACTGGAGGAAAAAATAACATAGTTGCCCAAAGAAAAGAGAATTTCAGTTTGAATCATACTGGAGAGAATTGCATTTTTAAGAAAAAGTAAAATCCATGTCTTTCTTAAAGTTGCTGTGAGGAAAGCAATCAGTATTAGCACTATTGTTATGTTTTATAACTACATAAAAAATAAGCTTGTGTTGCACAACAAGGAGGTTCCCTAAAAACCTTGAAAACAAATTAGAAAGCACTGTGGCAGAGGAAAGTTGGCGTCTTTTGAACATTTGTTATCTATAACATTGCCTACAGATGCTGTGCTGTGGCAAAATGAAATATTCAGTGCATTTTTTCCTGTACAAGAGTCTAGCAGCTTGTTTTAAAAAGTAAATTAGAAGTTCACCTCAGTAGTGTAAAAGCCAAACGTGATTCACAAGACAGATTTGCCACTTTATCCAAAATCATATTTTATATTTGACTTCCATCTGCCCCAGACAATCACATTAAAATCCCTGCATGGCAACCTTTGCTCTTCTCTGGCTGGAATAATCTATCTTTCTTGGTAGAGTCAGAATATTTCCTACCAGCTACATGATGCAATCATCATCCACACGGGAAAATTGCTTACCTTCATAGGATCCCTTAATTGCTCTCATAAGTAAGGGTTTCACAATACTGCCCATCATTCTGAAGACGATGCAAGCAGAAGCAATTCACTGGCATTGCTAAAGGAGGCATAAGTTTCATATGCAAATTCTGTACTTGAAAAACACCAAAAAGATGTAGGGAACTGGGCATCAGGCAGGAATTCCAAATAGTGTCTAGTCATTCTCAGTCCTCTAACAGGTTGGACTTCAGTGCCAAAGCCAATCTAGCAGCCTGCAGAATATCCATTTCTCTTGTTTGACATTCCCATGGGCACAACCAATAAAAAAAACATGATGTTGTGGGGACTTTTTCCCTGATGGTCCATAAGCAGGAGGAAATACCTCCTTTGGGACAGCAGCTTCCCCCCCTTCCCAGGGTGTGATGCCTTGCGATGGACCGAATGTTTATTCTGCCTCCGATGTCACTGCTGCAGCAAAGGCAGAGGTTTGTCCTTTGCCTTTCACAAAGTTTCCAGGATATCTCACTGCGAGTTGATGCTTTTCCCTGAGGGCACGATTAAAGTAATTCCTGAATTGGTTGGTACCAGATATCTTACTACCCTTAGACAAAGTTAAGATAAAATTCGTAGAGGATGGATTATTACAGGATAAAAGAATGAGTGCAAACAGAAACGAGTACCTTTCCTTCCTGACCTGGATGTATGGCTTCTGTGTCATCAGCTTTAGTCTTTCCAGAACGGTTAATAATGGAAGATTCTAGTCTAGTTAATAATGTCAAATGTTCTACACCTTTTACTGTTGTACAGAGTTTGTTTTTGGCACTGTTTACTGGCCCAACTTAGGTGGTCTGTTAAATGAATGCTTCTATAAAGTGGATCTTATATTCATGATCATATTACTACTTTGAACTAACCTGGCGTTATGTCTCTTTGTTCATATAGTTTTCCCTGCACAAAATGGAAAAGTTGCTATAGTGACTGGAGGTGCTAAAGGAATTGGTTACCAAACAGCGAAGCACTTGGTGAGACTTGGCATGCACGTTATAATAGGTATGGTCATTTTTTTGTTTGTTTCAGAAAGTAAAATTTTACTTTTAAGAATATTAACATTCCAGTGAAACTAAAGAGAAGGCAGAGGAGGGAAAGAGAAGGGATTTACCTGGGTTTTGCTAGCATTTAGCATAAATTAGGACTTGGTTTATGTCTTGCTTTGCAAGATTTTAAAGAAAAGTGAATTGACTGTTTCATGCAAAAACTTGCAAGACCTGAACTAGTTTATGTAAGAAATAAGTAATAAAATAATGAAAGAGACTTAAAAATATGGGCTTTACAAAAATATTTTATTATCTTGTCATTAATTTCCCTAGCTGTGGAGGGGGTGTGCTTGAACTTCAAGGGTATGCATTTTTAGAAGGAAAATTTATTCGTGTTCTCTTGTCTGTCAAGGCCAAAGAATCATTTCTAACTTCAGTTATACATTTACTTCTAAAGCTTGCTGTAGGTGGCCTTTGTAGACAGACAGGGAAGTAAGTACACTGTGAGGTACTTACTCTTTGAATGGCATGTCCTGATACTCGTGCCATTCTGAGATGGGCTGGTCAGGTCTCCTTCAGGAGGTGCCTGCTTTTCTCCGTGGATTATACAGTTTATAAGGTGACTATCTCAGAGTGAAATGTCACTTAGACATCTAAAGTGATGATGGGTGAATTTCCATAGGAACTCCAAAATGTCCTCAGCACATCATTTCTTCTCCCTGCTGCAGACCCTGTCAGTGGGTCAGAAAAGAAAATCAGAAAAGATTTTTTAAGTTTCTGAAGCTTTCTGTGCTTTAATATATTTAGTAAATCAATATATAATACCATCAGTGCTCATTCATATCATTCATATGTTTAAAACACCACACTTTTCTCCTTTATTCTTCTTTTAACACACTGGATTTTTACTTAAAATAATATAGCTTTGATGACATGAAGTTACTGAAGGGCAGTATTTCATAATATATGGACAAACTGGTGATGCCATTTTATTCAGTTTTTGTGAAGAATATGCTCTAAGTAATATATGTGTATATAAGTGTGTTTAAAAACAACACCACCACCACCAAGAATGTAGTAGCTGCATATTCTTTTAGCCTAGTTTGATCAGTAACACTAATGGGATTGCCTGATGGAATTGTACAGGGGTATTGCAGAGTATCGCTCATGCGCTTTCAATACATGGGTCAAAAACAGTCATCTACAAAATATGGTCATAAGCGGTATTACTTAATGGTGTCCATATTAATATTTCATGAATGAAGTCCCTTTTCATGTTTAAGATGGACTTCAAAAATATATTAACAAACATTTTTTTTTTTTCTCTTTGCATAGAATCAAAGAAGCAAAGAACATTGCTACGTTTTTGAAGTCTTGTATTATATCATTCAGTGGGTAGGAGATTTAGCATAACAAAATTCAGTGCAGGATCGTTTGGAAAAGCAAGTTTGCATTTATTTACAAAATTTATAAATAAGCTGCTTCTACCCATTCAGAAGAGTCTACTCTCATAGACTCCATTCACTTGTATTTATATGCATATTCTTATAAGAACCAGAGGTGCTCTGGTCAGCATCACTTTTGTGCAGCACAGAGGCCAAGGCGCTGTAGATAGAGTCCTTATCCTGGCTGTGATTATTCTTGATTTCAAATGACTAGTTAATTTGTGAACAGATCTTTCATACCCTTTAGGGGTCATCAGCTATTACAGAGTCATCCTTTGCCTCAGAATTTTGCTTACTTTAGCGCCCGTGAACCCTGGACCAGGTTGCTGCTCACTGTCTATTTTACCTTGTTCAGAGGATAAAGACTATGTCTCTACTCTTGTTTTTCTAGGTGGGCCAACTGGTAAAGTAGTGATGTAGCTGATGTGCTCTAAACTTGTGGCCCCCCTGCTGTCAGGGTGCATAGTCTTCTGCTGACAAGTCATCTATGCTGTGGTCTTGACAATAAAAGGACACATTCCTCAATTTTACTGCCAGGAGTGGTGCCCTGGGAAGGGCAACCTGGGAAAATGCCCTTTGTTATCCATACAGGCTATTCTTTTAACTCTTTGCTCTGCTGTTTCTTCCGGTGGTTACAGACACACACATTGTCATTCATTCTTCATTTGTACCAACTTGAATATTTGAATTACAAATCTGTACAAATTAAAATTAATGCAATTAATTATAGGAAACTTTTGATGAGTAAGATGTTCAAGTGGTCTAATGCTCTCAGACAAACTCTGGCCTGAACACTGGCTGGTGAGTCACAATCGTCGTCTTCGTCTGTGGAATTCTTCAGAGCAGAGAAGCCCTGTCAGTAGAATGGATAATATCAGGCTTTCTCCAAAGCACAAGATTAATAACAGCCTCGGCGGCACATTAAATGCAATGACCTTCCATCTTTGCTGCTAACTGTGGCCTCAAGTGTCCAAAATATACTTAAAATACCTGCTGGTAGACTGACATGTCTTAGCACATTCAGCTTCAGGCCACACAAAGAAAGATTTAAGCCTCAAATAAGACTTTAAGTGTGTCGAAGCTTTCTACCAAAGGAATGTTTTCACTCTATGTTTGTAAATTAGCATGGGATTACGTCAGGGAAGGTGAATTTGGATTTGAGAGTGGATCAGACTCATGTTTAGCTGACAGTCAATCTTGCCCACTCAGTGAATGCTTGTTTTCCATTATAGGATGTAAGTAATTGGGAATGTAAGAAATTATATCAGTAAACAATGTCATCCCTGCAGTGGGAAAATGAGTCAAACCTGAATGAGTAATATGAAGATGAATCACTAATGTGAATGGCTTTGATGCCATTTCACATTTCAGAGGAGTAAATATTTGAACTAACTTAATTTCAAACCCCATCTACCAAAGGAGTGAGCAAAACATATAGAAAAAAATAACAAACAACATTTTACTTTGTGGAATATAGTCCTAGTATACAAAGGTGGCATTCTCACTCAGGGCATTTTAGTAAGTTGTTGCACAGTGATTTTACAACTTCTGACTTTTTAGTCCCAGCATTAGTGCCTGGACTCCTGTCCCCCAGTGCAGATGCTGCTAGCCCTGCTCTCAGCAGCTGGCTGCATAAAAAGATGGGTGTGAATGCTAAAAGCAGCTCTCTACAGGTCAGTTGGTTTGATAGATTTTTGTTGAGGTCTTTTGTTTTGTGGCACTGATAGCCTTACTCTCAGGTAGTAGTCAGGAATGTTTCTTGAAGGATAGTTGGAACTACTGGTAAGGAAAATTTCTGCCAGTTCTGACTTCCAAATCAAGCCAGGCCAGGAGTTCATGCCTCTGTTACAGAATTATTACTTGATAAATAAGCTTGTAATCTTGCAGATTAAGAGTGCTGTTTTAAACAAGTTGATCCTCAGTTCAATTTTCCCCTCTGTTCTCAGTAACTTAATAAAAGAAGGCTGGAAAAACTTTTAGTGATGATATCCTTGACTGTGAATGTTGAATCAAAGACAAAAGAATCCCAGTTTAACAATTTTATACATACGCCGCATGGCTTAAAACGCCATATTCAAGATCGCACAATCAGTCTCCAGTGTATAGCTGTATCAGTGTCACAATATGTTAGAACAATTTCACATTTTGAGGAAAACAGTCACATCTTAGATATACAGATACACTCTATCTCTCTCACTCCCCCCCCCACACACACACATACAGGCATATACACACACACACACACACACATAGTCAAGTAACTTATTTGAGCCATTAAATATAGGCATAAGTGAATGTACTTCCACAGAGAAGCTCAGCAGTAATTTGTGACCTCTGTAAGCCCTGCAACAGACCAAACAGGAGATATTTTTGTCATCTCTTTCATTCACGTTAACTACCAATTTTCAAAGAGGACTTGCTACACCATAAATCATACAATTCTAATGTAGTGCAATGCCACAAAGTGACTTTAGAAGGATAATTAAACCCTATCAAGATGGTACAATTAATCATGTTCAGAGACAGTTTGATTTAATTTCAATTACCATAAATTTGTATGGGATACTTTAATAGTCTTTTCTCACTATAGATAAATGTATGAGATGCTTGAGTTATAATAGCCCTAGAAAAGTATTTCTCTTCCCATTTTTGTCATATTTTTTGCGTCAGAATAGAGTTAGTAGAGTCAGTCAGGCAATGTTGAAATGTTACCAGTCTTTCAAAATGGTTTAATGAGTTTCTTTCTCTTGTGTGAATGCTGAAAAATGCATGCAGATGGCCCTGTAATTGTCATTCAGTTTAGGTTCTAACATATCATTACTCTATTATCAGGGTTATGAAGAACTCAGCTATAATGCTTTATATTTGTACATGATCTACTATAATGCTGCATATTCATATATGAATGTATGTACACATAGCCATGCAAAGCCTTCCTAAGCCCCAATCATTTTTTTAAGCATTTAACTCCCTAATTTCTATTTAAAGATAAATTTAAAAAAATCTATTTTGCATTTCTGCTAAAACCTGGAGTCCAGCTCCAGGTGGACTATAAGTGTCTACTATTAAATAGTGTGTACATAAATAGTATATAAATATATGTACTATTAAATACATTTAAAAATGTATTTGCATATCCTTATTCATTTAGAACATTTCACTGTTAGAATTGATATAGTTTTATTATAACTGCAATGTTTTAAGATTACTTTTTAAGAAAATATTCATTACTACATTCTTTGGGGCATTCAAAATTTTAGGAAAACTGTGTAAACATCTAAAAAGACCCTTAGATCACAGGAATTATCCTTTGGGCAGTAATTTTAATTAGAAATGTATTTCACTCAAATATGTAGTTTTATTAGACAAAAAGGCCTCAATAATCATGTGGATGAGAGAGATTTGTGTTGACATAGTTTATTTTGATTGTATTTCCAGAAATCTTAACACAAGGTTCCTTAAATCTCTTAAAGACACTACATAACCAAAGGATAAAAAGAAATATCATTACATGGATACATCATTGATTAAAACTTAGGAAAGAACATGGACATAAATGCTAATTTGCATGGTAGGAGACAGCGTCTCCACTGCAGTTCATTAGGGATATATCCCAGAATGCATTCATTTAACAAATGATTCCAGAATAATTGTGGAGGTGAGACAAATAATAAAGTGAAAGTCTTTCGAGTCATATTAAATTATACAGGTAATAAAGACCTCTGTAGTGTGAACAGAATTGTAGAAAGACCATGAAGAGCTGGATATTGGGTACTAGGTGTACCTAAGTTAGTCACTAAACAAATCTCTAGCGTGCCAGTATGTTAAATGCTGTGGTGGGTTCTTATCTCCCTACTCCAAAATGAATAGCAAAAAAAAAAAAAAAAAAGAAAAATTAGAAGACAAGGTAACTGGGGAGCAGTATATTTATGAGGAACAACTAAGTGGACTAGAAGTCTTCAATCTGAAAAGATGTTGACTGAAAGAGTATATGACACAGCTGCGTAAAATTCAGAGTGAAATGAGTAGGCTGTTTGCTGCCAGAGAACAGTTTGCTGCTGTTCACTCTCTTCTAGAAGAGGAAGATCCCAGACAAGTAGCATACTCACAGCAAAAGGTGGTACCTTTTTTATGTGGTCTACAGTGAGGCTTTGGGACTCCTTTCTGCAAGACCTGTTGTGTGCTAGTGACTCACATGGAGAAAAACCCTCCATGAGTTAGCGAATAACTGGAAACTGTCTCTGATTTCGGAGATCCTTGAGTTTCCAATTGTGCAAGCCCGAGAGTGTTTCAGGTGGATACTGCTCCATGCCTGCACTGTTCTTATGGGGCTTTGGTGTCCCCACTGACAAACAGATCATGGAGTTCAGTCCTCTGTTCTTCTATTCCATACCCGCTCAAGTATCTGTTAGGTCTTTATACTTAACTCCAAGAGTCCATTAGGGCTGAAGGGTCAGGAACCCTGAATTTTCTATTTTAATATATACCATAAGAAATCTGAAATAGAAAACTATGGGAAGTTAGTAGTTCCAAGTCAAGGTATATTGAAATAGTTATGAAGTTCTGATCAAACTGAAACAGCCTTTGCATCCATTTTAGTATTTATTGGCTAAAGTTCATATTGCTGCTGCATGATCTTGGACGATTTCATTTTGGGAGAAATTTATTTCTAAAATTTACAACTTCAGGAAATTTCAACTTGGATTTGTATCTTAGGTTAAACCAAGCAAACTGAAATGCCTTATTTGAAGACTGTATGTATCGCATCTTATTGCATGTGAAATTTCATAATAAATTAGAACTTAGTTTTTGACTAGTCTGTACAAATTAACTACCTTGAGAAATTAAAAGAGACAACTTCAGTATATTAATTCCAGATCTTACTGTAGCTCTTTGGAAAAACTGCTAGTTGTTTGTCAGGAGAAAGAAGCAGCTAAAAAGTTACAGTGCTTATGAGACTACAGTGCTTATGAAGACTATTTTAAGCACAATATAAACACAATAGCACTTGTTGGGGGAAAATAAACAGATAAAAACAAATCACTGTTATTTAAAACAAAATTTCTCAATAAAATAAAAACATAAATAAAAGCATTTATGTCAAAACTTGAAAGTACAATCAAATAAGAAAGGTAGAGCTGTATGTTGAATCTGGCTAATTTATTATAAAATCATAAAAAGGGGTGCTAGAAAGATATTTTGAAAGCAGTCTGCTAAAGCATAAGCATTAATAGTAAACCTTTTCAAAGAGAGGAAGCCTGTTGGAAGTTATTAGAGATGAGAGATAACTGAAGTGCAAAGACGCACTCATGAGTAAAAGGCCACAGAAGAAGGGATAAAGAACGGTTCAGGGGAGATTCTACACCTGACCTTTTCCTTGTGAATCTGTGCCTGAAGAACTGCCTCAAACATCTACAGAAAATGCTTGGTAACAAGGCAATAACACAAGTCTGTATCGAGTCCTCAGGAGGAGGCACCCCTGAATGCTCACAGAAACCTAAGTATGAACTTTCTGGGCTTTCTGGACTGTTATCCTTTACATAAAACCTTCAATCAGCTTTTGCACAGGAGATGTGTCAACTGGGCAAATGTGATAATAATATTAAGAATAATCCAGTGAGTGTTATTCACTATTGGGAAAAACTTGTAGACATTATAAGAAATACAGAGTTAAATATATGATGATAAATTGCAGAAAAGTCAATGCAGCTTTCTAGACATGGAGGTTTATTAAATGCTTAGAAGAAGTCAACAACTGTATGCATTAATTCAATCTTATTTTTTAAAAGCTTTTGGCAAGGCTGATGCCAAAAGATCTTAAAGAAGCTAGCTTGTCTTGAGATAAGAGAAAGATCTCTTGTAGATTAGTTACCAGTTAGGAGACAAAAATAAAATTTAGAAATTCTTTGTCAGTTTTGGCATGTAGCGGAGGGACTCCTGATCCCATTGGCATATGTTCAACATATTTATAAAGCATGCAGAAAAAAAAAAGGGTAATGCTGGGATGATTAATTTTGCACAAATGTATTTAGGATAGTCAGATTAATTTGATTAATGATGTTTAAAGGACTGGAGCATCTGTCATACAAAGAGATGCTGGGAATGTTCAGCTGGGAGAAGACTCAAAGGGGGTCGCAGCAGTATGTGTAAATATCTGATGAGGAGAGAGTAAAGAAGAGGGCACAGGGCTTCTCAGTGGTGCCCAGTTGACACATTGGGCTATGAGCATGAAGTGAAATACAAGATATCCCATTAGACATGAACAAACACTTCTTCTGTGTGAACGGGTTGCTGGAAGGCTTGTGGATTCTCTATCCTTGGAGATATCCGGACCCTGACTGGACACAGCCCTGAGCAACCTTCTGTAGCTGACCCCGCTCTGAGCAATTTATGTTGGACAAGACAATCTCTGGAGGTGCCTGGCAGCCTCTGCTACACTGTGACACTGTGATTTTGTGACATCTTAGCTACCGTGGAGAACAGAAAATCTCACAATATTGAACGATGGGGTGGTCATTCAATGGGATGAATAAATACAGCATATCAGCTAATACAAACACAGCATTAACAAAAACAAGTGCAGTATTTTGAAGAATAGATTCTTAATTAATTACTTACTACCACTCAAAAAAAAATCCCGTGATTTACTGATGATGAACATCAGTTTCCATGTTCAGTGCTAGTCAAAAAGGCAAATAAAATCTTATTAATTCAGTAAAAAGTGAAATGAGAACTAGACAGGAAATATCTTTGTGCCTTTATGGAAATATCTTTTTAATTTAGTTGGAAATGCTTAAAAGGAAGAGTCTGGTAGAACTGGAAAAAAATACAAGAAAGGGCTGATGAGGAATATGGGATGGTTCTATGCGAAGCAAGGCTAATTAGCGAAGGTTCCTCAGCTTGCAAGCAGATGACTGAGGTGTGATATCATAAGAGTTTATAAAATTATGATGGTTTGGAGAAAGTGAATAAGAGGTGTTTTTTTCTCTTTCTTATTACACATGAAGTAGCAAATATCGAACAGAATTTAAAGCAAAATACATTATATTTTTTTCATGCATTTAAATGTGCAATGAAGTCACAGAACTCCTCGTCCCAGGACTTCATATACTGTTTTCCTTGGATCTGTTCTTGTCCTTAAATCTTATTTCATGGCTTACTGTGAAAGAGAGAGTTTTGCACTTGCAAAGGAAGAGTTTTGCACTTGCTCTTCCCCAGCCTTTTCCCTAACGGAAGCCTCTGCTATGCTCGCCTGCTTCCTACCCCCTTCTAAGAACCAGCCCCGCGCAGTGCTCGGGTCTTTGGGCTTGGAGTTTTCTGGACCAGCATCCACCTCTCTGAGGCACATGCCATTTGTTATGCAGTGCCAAGAACACTTGCAAATTCATAATCCTCGTAGCATCAGCTGATATGACGTTGATTTTCTCTTGAGGCTTTGGGTGCCCTCACAAGCCCTCCAGAGCCGCCCCTCCCTCACTCCAATTACTGCAGTTCACTTTCAGTCATAATGAGGATTATATTACTCCAAGAAGGCACCTTAATTCAAATAGCCAGCTGAAATATTTTATATATTCTATTGCACTAAAAGACAACTATTACTGTGTTGAACTTCTTAATCATATGGTATACATTTGTGTAGAATTCATTACCATAATGCCAAGCTGCTCTTCGTAATATAAATGGACACCTCTTTAAAATTTGGATTACTTGAAGTGGTCAGTGAAGGTCTTTGCATTACACCAACCAAGTCTGCAATTCAGGCTGATGTGCTTTTCTGCTTCCCTGTCACCCGAATGGAGAAAATTGGCTCCCCTCATCCTTCCTGTACATCTAAGCAAAAGCAGGGAAGGTCGATAGGGCAGCCTGCTAACTCTCAAAAGCTCTTTATTGTTTTACAGATTAACTGAGATGATACAGAATTAAGTCTAAAGAAGGGATTTCTCTCTGGAAAACAAGTTCCCTAGACACCAGTAAATGTGTGGGGTTGGACTTGCGAGCAATTGTACCATTGTTCATAGAGTATTTTAAATTACTTTCTAATGCTTTGCAATATGTTCATTTGAAATGTTAAGACTGCAAATTCCTATTTTTATAACACACAAATGAGAAAAGAACTTGCTTTTCTACCAGGATCAATTTTGTACATGAAATACGTGATGAATAATTATTCCCTTAGAGAGATTTTCAGCTTTAAGAGAACAAAAAAAATGTATAAAATATATTTATAATATATCAGGACCCCATAAGTGGTGAAACTGAAAATGTCTCTTTAGCGCACAAATTCATTCAATCGTGCTCTAATGTTTGTATTTTTTCCACCCACATTCCAGTGGAACAATATGTTATAATAAATTCTGTTATAATCACTGAAATGATTTTCAAATTTAGGTCTATCTAAAGTGATTAAGATGACAGTGTTTGACCTTTAGGGTAGGATCCCAAACCTATTACTGTTGATAAGAACTTTTTGTAGTTTAGATGTACGTATTTTGACTTGTGGCATTTGTGCAGATGAATGCTGAAGAGAAGGGCACTTTCTGACATACAGTTGTATTTAAATTTATGATTCCATCTTTGTTTTTGCAATATGAACTTCTATGTTTTATTAAGAATTAGATTTTTTCATGTTGTTAATATGATAGCATTTATATGACATTTTATATAGCTCAATAGCTCATCTATTCAGACTAGTTTTATTTTCAGAATTGGCTGCTGTTAATATTATTATTGAATCAGTCTTACCTGATTTTTGCACAGTTCTGCAGGGACAAAGTTGGAGGAAAAAGTGGGCATTTTGATATGATCTAAACTCTCAAGACACAGATCCATTCTTTCCTCAAGATTTTCTCCAGACTCTCTCACAGCATAAAAAAAAAGCCATGGTCTGTCTTCTCTTTCTCCCTTATATTCCCTTATCCTTCAAACCATTCAAATGAAGAGTAGGCAAAGATATTTTGGATTTTTACTAATCTAACACAAACAGAGTCAGCTTGGTGATTGAAAAGTATTTTCTGAATTTTGACTAATTAATTAGTAGCTAAAAGGATGGTTCTTTCATGATAACACTCAATATAAGTGGATGCCAGAGCAATGTAGCAATAGTGAAGTAGGAGAGGAGCGGGGATCAGGAAAGTGAGGGTAGGGAGCTGGTTTGGGACAGCATCCGGGCAGCGTGTAAAGCAGGATTTGTTTCGGCTTGGGAGTTTTTTGTGAAGAGGGGTATGTGGGAATAACTCTGTCTATGAAAACAGTAGCAGCCAAATATACAGAATTTGCTGTGGAAAGGTTTCAGTCCAATTGTAGTAGTTTGTTTATGGGGCTACTCTTCAGGAAAAGTTCTCAAATTCAGACTTAACTCATTGTTAAAATGCAAGAGATTTTTATTTGCCTGTCTCTTGAGGCAGATGCTGAGGCTAAGTAATGAAGGTGAGGGATGTTAACAGTTAACCATGTCCAGCGTAAAAGAGATTTATTCTTGCTTCTTTCTAGTATATCTTCTCACAGCAGTATCTGCTACTCAAAATCTCTTTCTATTTGCGGTTTAAAAATGATAGAACTAGATGGCAGATTAAAACATGTTCAATGCATTTGAAATATTTGGATAATGAAAGGCATCCACACAGTATATGAAAATAATTACTTTTTCTGTAAATTATAACCAAGCCAAGTCTGAACTGGTTTTCATAGGGTAAAGAAAAGAGAAAAAGATCCTATTTCTATACCCACCTTTTCCCATTGCCAAGCTCATACTTTTGCCCACTGTAGCCTTGCAATATCTTTAAAGAAATAGTAGCAAAACTGTTTTTAGTAGCCTTTCTCCTGGAAATGGATGTGTTTGTTCAGGCTTTCAACCTGAAGCAGATATCCTGGGAAACCTGGAGCAAGACCTAGGAAAAGTCTTTGAGTGTAAAGTTGTAACAGATACTTTTAGCCCTAGTTAGCAATGTTCCATCTCTTTTCCACTGATCAGCAAGGGGATGCTGGTTGTCTTGAGCAAAAAACTCAGAGGTATAGATTAGCCTCCCAATTTTGTTGTATCTTCTAGACGTCTTTGAAGTTTTTGCAAAGATTATGGTCATCTGTTTGCTCTTTTTATACTTTCTTATAGGATTTTCCTTTCAATAAATAGTTCAAAAGCCTTAATAATGGGTGATACTCTCAGTGAGGCTTTTTCAATTTTATGATTCTCACAGCTTCTAGAATCTTTTTCAAACATGCTGTTGAATCAGGGTGGAAACAGGCATTTGAAATGAATGCTTTGCAAAGTAATTATTTTTTCTTGGTGGTCTAGAATGAAATATGCAAATATGAATAAACTGATTTGGACGGCATAGAACTTTAATGTATAACCATTTATATATGAGAAAAGTAATGTGTATTAAAATTGTTGTTAGAACACAAACTCTCTTAAAAGAGCAAATTCAATGAACACACTGAGATTTAAAATCAAAACACTGAAGGCTTTAATAAGCATATTCTCTCTTTGAGGAATGCTGAGTGAAAGAGGAATCAAACAAGACGTTCACAGAATTGGTGCAGAAGTGTTTTGTTTTTTGTGGCAGATGGTATTTCAATATGCCGCAGTTTTTAACCTAACTTTACCTGGTATTGTTATACACTGATTTTGAAATGCTACTTTACTAGATAACTTCAGGGGAAATAGGGAGGAAAACTAATCCTTTGCCCATAAGTCTTATGGAGAGATTTCCCTAGATATGGCAATTTCTCCAGAGGGCTGTTTTGTTGACATTGCTTTTATATCCAGAAATTAGCATCAAGCTGAATGTTTTTAGTTTGTAAAATCTCTTGCATGATTTTAAGGGGGAACAGCAACATGAAGATATCAATAATGCAAATGTTTGCTTTGTTTATTTATTTATTTATCTACTTATTTTTAGTCACTCTGTGGAGCCATCTGAGCAATACAATTCCATAGTTTTACTGTAATTTTTAAATAGCAATTACAGAGCAGAACAAATCTAGGTTTTATATGAGAAATAATTTTTTCTTCAGAATCTGAAATGTTAAACATCTTTGTTTTGACTATGTTTATGTAAATATTGAGTCTTCCTGCATATCATGAAAACAAAGATATACATTCCCTTCGGGTAACAATGTTGCAAATCATTGTTTTTTATTGCTCAAACGCAGAAGCACAGCAGAATCCCCATCCTCCAAAGAACGTATGAGTTTGCTTCCCAAAGCGGTCAGGGCTGTCCCAGAAATTGCCACCCGATGCTCTAAGCTAATTAGCTTCAGTTAATGTCGCCAATGGATAACACATGATCTGTCTCACAGGAGTTATTATTTCTAGTTTTGGAATGTGTTCTCCATGAGATGAAGTAAATGGGGTTTAATAGTGCTATAACACAGGTTCTAACACTCTAAAGAAAGCATCAGCATGTAGTAGTGTGAGAAGAAGGTTGAACCGAGTGGCCAGCAGAGATCCCTTCCACTCTTAATCTAATTTATGAGGATATGATTCTACTTTAGCATCCATCTATACCTATCTGTCCTTACCTTGGATAGGGTTGAATTATTTTTACTAAAAAATAAGAAAAAAAAAAAGGAAAACCAAAATTTCTGCATACTAACTAGTAAGTGAGAGGACAAGAAAATTGTAACAGGACACTATATAAAATCTGTATAAAAAGCAAGGAAGAGATTTATATAATCAGGAAAGAGACGGCAACTTCATGAAGACTTTTACAAACCTTACTATTTATATCTACTTTAGATAACAAACAAATTGATATTTTAATATTTCATGTCATGGAAATTGTGTGTGGATGGATAAACAGCATGTTAAACAATTTTCAAAATTTAACATATGCTACTAAGCACAATATTTTGCTTATGCTTGTGTTTTTCTCTTCTAAAGAAGTAATTATAAAACAATTGCTGAGCAAATGTCAGGCAATTATTAATTGTCCACCTGCGCTGAATGGCACAAAATGCATTTTATTTGATGCTTAACCATATTTTCTGCTGCTGTCAGTAAAACCTGTCCTGAACTTTTGGGTCACGGTAGGGAGCCCTTACCACCAATTGTGAAGTTCTTCCTTATTTTGGAAAAAAAAGAGAGGGGCCCAGTCTCACCTATATTAGGATCATTTTGGAATTAATCCTGTGATGCAGTCCACTTTGCTCACAGATTTGCATTTAATTCAGCTGTTCTGGCCAGCAGATGGTCTTATCTCATATAAATAACCAAGAAAAACATGCAGAACCTGGGTGAGCAGCAGTGCATTTGTACAGCACTTTTTAAAAACCTCTACTGTTCGGACATTAATGAATCCCTCATTTTCACTTAAACTGTGTTGTTGTTTTTACACTGTGCTTAGCCCTTATGGTATGATTATACTCACTGTCCCTAAGTTATTTGTATTGCTAACTTTGTATTCTCTGTGTTGTGATACAGCTGGAAACAGTGAGAGTGAGGGCCAAGAAGCGGTGAGGAAAATTAAAGAAGAAACTTTGACTGGAAAAGGTAACACAGCAAGTCTTTTTTATTTTTATTTTTTTAAGAGTTATTAATTACTGTATTTTTGATGGCTATTCCTTGATAGTGTTTATCGGCAAACTGATAATAATTTTACATTTGTGTATCATTAAAGTATTTAGTTTGGGAAATTGATCCGTAAAGTAGATCTGACATAGAGTTAGAAATTATTAGGGTGTTTTGGCTAAAATATTTCAGTTTTATTTGAAGTCTTTACTGTGGAACTTTACTTGCTGGGAACTTCAGTTCTCCACACATTGTGTGTACACGTGTGTGTATGTGTGTTTGGGAGTACAATGATTTGATAACTGGGCATAAAAACAGGACACGACTTATTTCTGCTAAGGGGAAGATGACGGCAGGTAAGAGTGGACTAGCTATTTGCTTTGTCTTGGCTGATTTTACTTTTCATGGTATATGAAATCCTGTTTAAAAAAAAAGTAAATCTTTTTGGGGAAGCTGTTTCTAAAGGATCACAACAGTAAACTCTCTTACTTGACACAGGGCTAGAGCTTGTAGTCCGCCATAGTCAAACAGTGTTTTTAAAAGTAAGACTTTTTATATCAAAGTCAAAATTTCCTTGTTGTTGCAGTTCTTTGGGTTTTGTTGTATTTCAGTTTGATGAGCAATAATGGGGGGTAGCATAAGGAGAGCATAACTCGATTTCTGAGAAAAGGCGTATTGCAAGCTATCTGCTGTATGATTATAATTTGCAACTTATGATGGAGGTTACTGCGTTTAATATTTCCATGTCTTGAATTCATTGGGTGTAGTTCCTAGCAGTGTATGATGATTCACTGCTGCCACTTTGATGTATCATTTCTTGGCAAAGTAATAGGGGAGTGCTGCTGCTCCACCCTATTTAGGATCTTCGTGGCTTCTGCTGGGATCTGATGCTGTTTTTGTGCCCCTAATAATTACTGTTATGATGATCAAAATAAGTTAATTATTGTGTTAAAAAACCCTTTCATTAAGATTTATCTTTTGACTTAAATAAATGTGCACCTATCATAGCCTCAGGATACATATATACTAGCTAAAACCATCGTAAATTAAGACAGTCAGAAGGATCATGAAAGGAAAAAGGTAATTATTACATCATTTATTTTTTTTGCTGGAAGTTTCTGTACAGAGACCAAAACCATTTGGCATTAATTCTATCACATGACCTGTATGAGGTTGAATAAACAAAGTTCTATCTTATTTTCCTGCATGTATGTGATCATAGATTTTTCTAGCACTTCAAACTTGTTTGATTTTTCTGAAACTGGTAAACTTTAACTTTCAGTTATAAACTTTTTTCAAGTAAGAGCTGGCAATTTGAAGAACCTGGAATTGCTACAAAAGTTGACTGAAGCGGCACATCATTGTAATTATAATGACTAAGGCTTCAGGAATTTCCCATCTTGATAGATTTGGGCCTGAAAGCAGTCTGGAAGGGTGTAAAATTTTCATAATCAGTTACTGATTGAAGGATATTTATATATCTGAAACTATTTTATACTGTACAAAGCACTTTGTTGCTTTGTGTTGTAATATATATATATAGGTATCATAAGGCATTATATATGTAAGTATTGTGAGGAGGACGAGGCTATAGGATAGTGTCAGCTTTTTAAATGCTGCAATTTGACATGTGGTTAGTCACTGCATAATAATACCATGGGTTATCTTAACAATTTTTCGAATGATGAACTTCTGAACATATTTAGTGGTCCGTATGAACAAACTGCTTACAGAAACTGCTCCCATCTGGAATACTGGGTTGCTGAGGGGGAACTGCTTAAAACAGTTCTGCTGGACAGTCAATGGAGCTGTTGTATCAAAGCAATGTACTGTAGCAATGTGATCAAGTATTGGGCCAATAGAGCTGTGATTCTTATTCTGTGGACAGACTGTATGAATCAGTGCCATCATTTTGCTAACCATATCTTGAATCTCTAATGATGAGGAAAATCTCCTTGCTTGGTAGCAGATTGTACATAGAAAGGGAGCAAGAGACATCATTATCGCCTTATTTCCTGGTGGTCTGCAAGTCACACACAATTCTGCATAGAAAGCTCTGGAAAAAGGTTCTGTTTGTTGAATGCATGTGAATTACACTGTTTTGAGGAGATACCATCCTGCTGCATCTTGGCCCATTATCTCTATCTCAGACTATCTATCTAAGGATGAGCAGTTTTACTTGACATAATCTACAATCACTGCAGGGACAGGTGAATTTAAAAACATGTATATACAGGTTTACTGTGAAGTAGCTAATCAATAGTAACTTGTTAACAGCTACAGAGAAGGACAAGGGGTAATAATAAAATGGCTTTACCCAGGCATGACACTTGATTTTGTATCAGGGCAAGATATGAAGAAAAGACAGATGAAACTTTTAAATATAGAGTAGTAGGTAATCAAGTTTCCCTTACTTGAGGGATTCAAGCTAGAGTCAGTGCCACAAATACGGAAGAGCATGGCAGAGGAAGGCAGTTGTGGCAGTTCCCCAGTGGAGTGGGACACAAAAGGACACAGAAAACCTCAGGCAAATGTCACATCACCTCCTCTGACCACACGCCTTCTCACCTGGCGCTACACCATGCCACAGAGTCTCCTTAGCTCCCCTTTCCTCTTCCTCCCCATCGACTCTGGTCTGTTTAATTACTTTCCTCAGCTGGAGGTTTCTGTACTGAGTTATCTATTGCTCAGCGTAAG
This sequence comes from Crypturellus tataupa, assembly GCA_034781795.1. NCBI lineage: Eukaryota > Metazoa > Chordata > Aves > Tinamiformes > Tinamidae > Crypturellus > Crypturellus tataupa. The sequence continues at coordinate 1,656,933 of JAWLRI010000144.1, forward strand.
GAGTGAGGAAGAAATGAGTAGCTGATTGGAGGAAAATAAAATAATAATCCTAGAGATATGGGTAAATTTAGTTCGACTGCCAGGACTTCCTCCATGATAAAGATATCAGAGCCTTCAGGTATCCAGAATGAACCAAGAAAAGTGCTGCATTGTCATTAAAATTAACATATAGGTACAATTTCCAAAAGACCAAAGGCAACATATTGCTAAATGCTGAATTATAAAGATGGGAGAAACCAGAATGATGTGGGCATTTATCTTGCTGCCATTTGTTAAATTGGAAACTTGTACTTGTTAATGGCAGCAATTATATGGTTGGGAAAATTGCTGATGACTAGGAATTTCCACATAGATATTCCATTGTGTAAGTTCCAGATTTACACATAGGGTGCGTCTACATCAGTGTTTTAGTTCAGATCAGGAGAGTGCTTTTCAGGCGATGCTGAGGTGCTCCCCACTTAGTGAGCTTTAGTTCACAGCAGGAAGAGCATCACAGTTCATGACCTGGGTTCTCATTGAACAAAAGCAACTTGGGAGATGAACTACAGCAATGAAAGACCATTAGTTCATGGGAGCAAACTCAAGCTAGTCTAAAATAAGAATCCCAGCAAACAACATAAGTACCTGTGTTGAGTGCCCAGCACAAATTTTACTCTAGAGATTTAATTATGTTGATCCAAAATGCTTTTTAATGTAGACCTAGCCATCTTTACCACCAATGAATATGCTGTGGAGTTTGAGAATTTAGATGTTTCCGTGATAAATGCAACTCTCGGTGATACTAGAAAAAAACAAAAAAAAAACAAAAAGAAACAACACCTTTCTGTGCACATAATAAGAGTGTATCTCCTGACTCAGTTCCTCTCAGTTTACATCTCTGCAAAGGAAAGCCAGTTTGGGCCTGATGATTACAAACATACAAATGTTGGAAACTAATATATAAACATGAACGAAAGCTTTATTCATTCCAGCACAGGTTGATGAATGCCAATGGAATCAGCAATTAGCCAAAGTTTATGCGTAAATATCACTTAGCATAGTACCAAGGGAAAGCTCTCACAATTGCAGTGTAGGAGCAGGAGTTGCAACTAGACTTAAACAGGGAAAAAATTCAAAGTTAGTGAGAAAATGGGGTGTAAAAGTCATATTAAGCACAGACCTCTTCAAAAGAAAAGGCCTGTGTTTAATCTCACCCAACAATTTTGTGGCAATTCAAATAAAACCACAATTATAAAACAACACAGTAAATCTGCAGCATTCATGAGAGTTCCATTTGAAGCTAGGTGAGAAAGGAAGATGAGACTTTCTCCTTCAAAGTCAGAAGAATGCAGAGGTTAGCACAATAGCAATCAAATTTTGTCATTTACAGTCTGACCCACATCAAAACGGCGTGGGCTAAGCAGTAGGAGGGATGTTATCTCCTCAAAAACATTGTAATTCACGTGTATTCAACAAGCCTGGCCTTTTTCCCAGAGCTTTCTCTGTGCATCCTCGTGCTACTTATGGTTCTATGGTTCAGCCAGGAAATAAGAAGACCAGATCCCTCGCTTCCTTGGTATGTATAGCCTGCTAACAAGCAAGGAGATTTTCCCCATTTCAGTTAAAGATCCAAGAATTTTCCCAAAAGATGATATTTACCCAAATTCAGCCACAGCCTGCAAGAATACCAAGCATATCTGCAGAATAACTCATGGGTTACTCTACTGAGGTTTGTTTGTATGTCAGGTATAAATTTTTTAAAAAGTGTCTGTATCTTCTTATTTCCTAACTGTTTATTGTTGATTTCTTCCCGTGTTTTCTATATCATCAAACTTTTGAATTTATTTTTGTCCAAGAGTTTATACTAGAATAAATATGTGTGAGTGCTGTGTAAGCCAGTTTAGAAAAGGCTAATGCCTTTTTGGAACATATATAAAAATGTCACACTTGACTGCTTTTTAACCTGGTAAAATGACAATGATATATAGGTGGGTACCTGATTGGTCAGAAACACAACAAAATATCTATGAATGAGAAGTGGATTATCTATCCATCTATATGTTTATGTGAGTTTGTGTGTGAATTAACGCATTCTCATGTGAAATTTATTTTTCATAATGATGTAGTGAAGTGTGACATGTACCTTGTTCTGTCTGTTGATAGGACAATGAGTGAAGGGTATAAGTTAAAACACAGGAAGTTCCATCTCCATGTGAGGAAGAACTTCTTTACTGTGAGGATGACAGAGCCCTGGAACAGCCTGCCCAGAGAGGCTGTGGAGTCTCCTTCTCTGGAGATCTTCCAAACCCGCTTGGACGCAGCCCTGTACTGCGTGCACCAGGTGTCCTGGTTGGACTAGATGATGTCTAAAGGTCCCCTCCAACCTTGACAATTTTATGATTCTGTGATTTATACACATTGATCTCCTCCTGAGCTGCCCTTTTCTCCAGGCCAAGCAGCTCCAGCTCTCTCAGCCTTTTCTCCTAGGAGAGATGCTCTGTTTCCTTAATCATCTTCATGGCCCTTTGCCAGACTCCCTCCTTGCATAACATCCAGCCCCCTGTTCTGAGCCCTCTGATTGAAATTTCTATTCTTTGCTATTGAAAAACACAAAGGTGGACAAACTAGTACTGTTTGTACGAGGGTGGACAACTTGCACCCTGTAAAAGCTATAAAAGTCTTGCTTTTCTGAGGAAAACCACTGTTTAACTCTGGGTGTGCTCAGGCTCACGGACATCCTGCAAGGAGGCCCATCAGCCTCTTCTTTACTCCCCCCACCACTGCTTTGGGGATTCTCTTTTCTAGTTAAATGCCCTACAACGTCTGCAAGAAGAAGCTGTTTGATTGCTTTCACTGCAGCTCACAAGTCTGAAAAGCAGCAAAGAAAATGACATCAGTGTATGTGAGAGGATTTTGCTACACTGTGATGGAAAAGTCTTTTGATCTGGCAACGAAGAACTGGCTCTTCTCAGCTCCTGGCATGCTCATTATTTACATACTGTCTCTTTATATATAGTTCACATTTGAAGGTTATGAATACAACCTGTAAGTACTTCAAATATAGGCTCTGAATTTTTGATGCTCACTTCAAGCTGCGAGTTCTCAGCACTTCCAACAGCTGGGTCTTCCTTGAGGGAGCTGATGGCATTTGCACAGAAAATATTCTACTTGTTACACAAGCAAATAAACTTCTGAAATTCTACATATTACTCATGGAAGATAAGACCATATAAAGCATATCTTGGAAGAGAGATATGAAAGAATTCCAGAGGGAAAAACAGATTGTCTTCTTGTCTTTGTCTTTTAGCATTCTCTGGCAATTTCCTTGTGAACTGACAGAATCTTGAAACAGCTCACAGAACTCACCTGTAACCACTTCTCAAGCCTGAAAAAATAAGGATATGCTATGGAAGGGGTCAAATCCAGCTCCACCTCCATCAGGTCGCAACTTGGCATCATGCCTCTAGAAGTACTTAAAAGAGGATCAAAATCATGTAAAAGGGTGAAGTAGGGCTATTTGGAGGCCTTGCAGAGGCAATTTTTAAAATTTCTTTTCTCTGATTTGCCTTCAGTGTGGCAGCATAATCAGCAAAATTCTAACCTTGGAGCTCTGGTCCCATTAGTCACACAAAGCTTAGGTGATTTACAGTCAGAAAATCATTTCTAAACATCTGAAAGGACTTTATTATTCTGCCTACAGCTACACCTGTGCACTTCTTTGTCTCTAAGTTTCAATTAGAAATAATTTAAATAAGAGAAAAACATGTTTCCTAGTGGCAGAGCCTGTTAATGAAATATGTTTCACATTTCCAATGGAAATGGAAATTTAGGAAACTGACAGGCAGAGCTTGTGCCTGCATTATGAATACATTTTATATTTGAAAGTCTTTATCCCCATCTCACTCTCCAGATCTGCAGCTTGTTTTTATCTCCATGAACCATATTCATATTACTCTTAATGTCTGAACTGCCACCCTATTAACACGACATCTCAATTTCTAAGATGTCATCAGAATCACAGAAAAAATGGAGATCTTGTGTTAATTTAAATGTACATAAGCACTGAGGGAGAAAATCCTGTTAAATGTTATTCTAAAAGTCAAGGGGAGAACAAAAACCATGAGCAAGCAGACTTAGGGATTTAACCAAATGTTTGCATTAAAATATTATGTAAAATAGAAAAAGATAAAAAAGATTTGCTAACAGATTTTATCAGAGGGCTTTGGAGATACTTTTCTTTGGATTAAAATCTCTCCTGCTTAATATAGACTAAAGAGTGTCCAACTATGCTAGCTGTGGGACATAAGTGCAATGAGCACAAAGAAATTGTATTAGGCTTTTTATTAGTTTCTTGAACTCTAGGAATGGATCTTCTGTCCCTCATGTGTGTGAAGGTCTCAGTCCTAGAAGCCTTGGAAACAAGCTTAACACAGAGAATATTTTGTGTGTGTGTGTGATTTAAGTATTTTCAAAAGTTTCAATACACGCAGGGTCACCTAGAGCACGTGGCACAGGACTGCATCCAAGCGGGTCTTGAAGATCTCCAGAGAAGGAGACTC
>JAWLRI010000144.1:1661720-1721051 GCA_034781795.1 Crypturellus tataupa
CTCCTCATAGGGCAGATGTTCCAGGCCCCTGATCATCCTCGTGGCCCTGCGCTGGACTCTCTCCAGCAGCTCCACATATATCTGAATATCTGTAATTATCTGAAGAGGGAGGAAGGGGTATGAAGAGGATGAGGCCAGACTCTTCTCTGTGATGCCCAGTGACAGGACAAGAGGCAGTGAGCACAAGCCAAGACACAAGAAATTCTGCTCGAACATAATAAAACCTTTTATTTTCCATGTATGGGTGGTTGAACACAGATTGCCAGAGAGCTTGTAGAGTCTACATCATGGGGGATAGTCAAAACCTTACTGGACATGTTCCTGAGTAAAGCTTTTCCTGCTCTGAGCAGGGGGTTGACCTGACACCCCAGAGGTGCCTTCCAGCGCCAATGATTCCCTAACTCTGTGACCCTTTGAAATTTTAGCAGCCAAAACCACATAGCACTGTGTCTACTGACTACTCTGTTTTGTATCCTCCCTCTATGGTATAAAGCATTGCTTGTCAAACCCTGCCAACAAATAATATAATATATATACATTCTTGGACTGCAAACACGTCGAGGTCTTGTTTCAGTGTTTATGTAGTGCCTATAGAAATCCTCTTGGGTCCTGATAATGGTAATGGTAAGAACTGCAATAATTTTATGATAATGCCGTCTTAGGAAACATGCATTTGAAAAGAACTTTGGAGAAGCACAAACCTTCCACCTCCCTCCTCCCCACCCCGCAGTCGGTGTAGATAAAATATCTGCTCTGGTGAAAACAGGGAGGAGTGTTGCAGCGTTGGTGCTGAGCGCAGTGTGCTGACTGAAAAGCCAGGAAGTGTAGCCCACGATTCAGGAACAGCTTGCTCTTGTTGATTTTTTTTTCTGGAAGATAGACTAATATATTTTATTTTAAAACATGGATTTTTAAAACCTAAGTTTTAAATAAAATTCAAGATTATGTGACATACGAAATCTTCACCACGTCCTCAGTGGAAATTAACATGCTCATGTGTACGTCAAAACCCTTTCCAACCCTTTTTAGAAGCTTGCAGGAAATCTGCAATGGCAGAGGACTTTTTTCTTAATCTTTTCTGGTACTTTATGCTGTAAAATCTTGCTTGCGAGGAGGAAAAGAAATCCTCCCAAGGGGATTCATAAACATTTGAATTAAGCAAAATATCTAACACGAGAACCATTAGATGCCTAATAATTATGTCTGGATTTGGATTTTTCCTTTCATCAAGGCAGTGTTTCTGGGTGGCATGATGTGAGAACCATTATCAGCATCTGATTAATTTTCCCCAGATAATTGTCAGCTGTGTTTTTTTGTCCTTCATTTAACATTATGTCTGTTGCGGTCTTCTTACCAAGATTAATGTTGACTTCAGGCTGCTTGGAAGGAGTAGTTCTTCGGGAATGATGTGACTTGAGGAGACAAAATAAATCAAATCACCTTTCCAACGTGTAGTTTGATCTAGCTGAAAAAAAAATCTTTGACAGTATTTTACCTCCTAAGCATAGCAAGTCTATGGCTCTATGGTGGGAAAGAAATCTCCGTGGCTCTGGACAAGATTTTCTGTTTTTCTGTGTTTCCTCTCACTCTGCTCTGATCTCATTTAAACTCACACGTTTTAGCTTTTTGTAACTTGAATAATTTGCAGCTACTAAACTTCCTGGAATATGGATCTCATTTAAATAGTACAGTGTCTGTACTGCTTTCTCTTTGTGAACGTAATGATATATTAGGAAAAAAAACAAGACATATGTATTGTGGGGGAGAAAGGGAAAAATAGTATAAGGGAAAAAAATAGCTCTTCCTGTTCAAAACTTTGTCACCGCAGTTGGTAGCTTCTGAACTGAAGGTGTGTGAAATATTCATTTTTCCAATCCAAACATCTTGCTCTTCAGATTATATTTTGCACTTAAAAGTCAGTCAATATTTGCAACAATTCCATGGCTCTAATGGAAACAATTTTTTATTAAGACAGAATATTTCCTGAACATGTGTCTGTTTTGATAAGAAGATTTATTAGAAAGGGAAAGAGAAAAAGAAAACAATTTTGGCATTCATATCTTCAAAATAAAGGAGAGAAATGCCAAATGACAAGTAGTGAGAGGTAGACTAGAAATATTGCAATTTCAGGTTGGCTCAATCAAAATATAAGTTTTCATCCTAGTTCATTCTAGATTTCTTATGGTCCAGAGTATGATACTATCAAAGATAGACTTTCTTTCAGAATCTAGAACTAAGAATCTTCTTGAGTTGATAAACTGGGGTGTAGGATTTGCAAATGGATGTTATAAAGTAATTTCTCCTTTTCAGCAAAGATTTGTTTTAAAATTACCACCAAATTGAAGTGTCTGCCTGTGGATAATACCACTTTCATGTGAATTTGGGCATATTTTCCATCAATATGTTTCTTTTCTTTGAGATGACGCAGAATTAATTGAAATAGATTTCAAATGAGATTTCCTTCAAGATGTATTTCTTAATGAAGAAGGCAAAGCACACCTCAGATGCTATCAAAACTTTATGCTTTGAAACCATAAGGCAGGGATAAAAAGAGAGAAATTTCAGAAAATCTGCTTATTTGATGTAGGAACTGGAAATTTGGAAAGGTAACGTAGTAAGCAGTTCTCCTAAGAATCTTACTAAGGGTCTCTCTGCAATTAAGATGATGTCCTATGTTTGGCTAGTGACTGTGGTGTATATGAAATGATTTTGTAGTCTGGAACCATAAACCTGGGACCGTAACCTTGACAACTACAGGTGATAGATAACATTGTGTTCATCCCCCAAGGGGCCCTTTCAACCAGCCTTAGGAGGTATAGATTTTCATTTATTTATTTATTTATTGCTTGAAACATATTTCTCCAAATATTCTATTCAGCAAACAGCATCCATGTCTGTGTGTCCTGTTAGGAGGATATAATACTGTGTTTGCCTTTGCTTGCAAGAGAAACTTGGGCCAGCATTCACAAGGGCATCAGGGAATATGAATTTGCATTCACTGCACTGCAGAGCAGACCTGCATACTCTTTTCTTCATTCCTGTGCAGGTAAAAACTTCTGAGGGAGGAGGTAAAGAATTCAGAGTTATACTTTCATATCTCAGTGAGGATTTGGGCCCCTAAGTGAGTGAGTTAGGTAATCAATAACTTTGCCAACTCTTGCTGAACATCCTGCCAGCATATGTATAATGTGAAGGGAAGGATAATGACTGGGAAGCCAGTTGGATTTCAGGAGAGAGGGAAATTTTCTCTCTTGAGTCCTGAGGTTTATACCTCCTTTCCTGCTCCCAAGGCAGTCTGCCCAGGCTGCAGTGTGGAATAAAACCTTCAGTAAAACCAGCACCACTTGTGGCCTAGCTGAAGCTTAATATTTAAATATGACAAGTGCCACTGATATATTGCAATCGGTGGGCATCTGTGGTAGAGATTTTATTTCATCATTTCTCCATTTAGATGAAGAAGAGCTCATCAAATTGACACTGCTAAAGTTAACTTCAGAACGATAGACTAGAAATACCATTCTCAGGTTGGTTAGAATTCTAGCACCTGTATCCAGTGTATCCAGTAGTCTCTTAAACACAGTCTTATTTTTTTTTTTTTTTTAATAATGCTCTACTTTCATAATTCCAAGGTGTTTGCATGTAGATAATTTTCAGATACCAGAAGCAAACTGGTTCCACCCCCCTTCCTTTGTGCAGAAGAAGAGTGCTACCTGCCAGCCCTGAGTTTGGGGAGTTGCAGAACAGCAGAGTTAGGCCAGCTGTGGGAATTAATTAATTTCCTTCAGCCCAGGATAAGAAGCGTGTGCCATGGGGAGTTTGGATCAGTCTAGTGAGGTGATTCATACAGAATAGTTGTAGAAAAAATGGATTGGAACTGAAAGGAGAAACAGTATTCGTGGGTATGTTTTTCTTCTACAGCCGGCTTCACAGTCCCTGCTGTGTATCCTGTCAATGAAGATAATTGAGCTGTTCTCATCGCGTGCCTGACTTGATTGATTGGGTCTTTTCACAAGTGGCATCACAGCAACGTATAATAACTGGCAGCGTTTAGGATATCTCTCCTTCCTGCTGCTGTTTGTAATACTTTATTTCTTGTCATAGCAGGGGTAGGCAAAGCATCATTAAATGATAAAATCTGGAAAAATACTAAAAAGGGGCAGGAAATATATTTTATCCCCTCAAAAATAGGTTTAAATATTCTTATCCAGTCAGTTTGATTATGAATTGACTAAGTAACTCAAATTTACTTTAAAAGTAAGACAGGAAATTTTTCAAACATACTGCTAATTCTACCAGACAGACGGGATAGAAAAAAAGTGCTAATTTTCCTTCAATTTCTTTTTACCCCCAGAAAGATTATGTGTAATCCATGATATAAAAGGAATTCAACATGAGTTGTATGTTATAGAACTATACTACCGGCAATAAATTATTCTTTGTTTCTTAAAAAATAGCGTTTTTCTTGTCTATTTGTATTTTGTAAATAGTATGCCAATTACCTTGTTTTGCAGATTAATTTCAAGGTTTCATTTGTTTATATAGTTTTCTATTAATATTAAGTAAAAATTAACATTGTGCTTCAATGATGCTATAAAAATGAAGATATCTATAACTATCCCCTCAAAGAACAGCTGAATGCGACAGGTAAAATGGTAGAAAAGGAGATCAAAGAGGAGAGAGAAAAAAAAGTGTAAATTCCACATTCCATATTCCTTTTCTTTTAGTACAGCCTTTTGTAAAACTTCACTCACTCAAAAGTGAGAGGAAAACGAGACTATGGAGAAAACCAGCAAGAATTGTAGAAAAGATTGTAGGAGCATATGGAAATGGAGTAAAAGAACCTAGAAACAAGTCATAGTCACTTGTGCTTGAAGAAACATAAGAAAATATATTTCAGAAAATATATATCAAAGGGATTAGTTGGTTGATTCCTACGTATATTAAGCTACATGCTACAATTGCTATATGTTACATGTATGACTTGGAATACATGAATCCTTGAGAAAATAACTGGAGTCATTCTGCTTTTCAGAATTTAGTTCAGAGTTTCATTAATCACAGCAACATTATGGAGAAACTATCACAGGATCATATCCCAGTTAACAGCACCACAGCTTTTATGGCTGTATTTGTTAAAATTCACAAGCTAGGCTGGTACATTGTGCATGAGGCTGATACTTTAAGTCTCACTTAGACCCTAAGGGTAGTATTTAAGAGGGTTTTCACTTTGTTCTTGTCCTCAACTTACTTATTCTCCCCTACTCATGCATCAAGGAAAGTGGCATATTTTCCTTTCCATTCTGTACTTACTTTCCTATCCTTCTCTGAAGGTCTTTCAAATAGTTTAGTGTTCCTGACATTACTATATTTCCCTCTCTCTCTCTCTCTCTCTTTCATTCTCTTTTCTTTAAAGAATGGGAAATTTAGTTTTGTAACACTCATCTTCTGTTTCAGATTTTATTTAGAATGTTATTGACATCCTTGTATGAGTTTCTTTATATTCTCTAGCTTTGCAGTCTGCAAACAAGTAGTAAGTATCAATGGGAACAGCCTGTACTTTCATTGTGCCTTTTCATTTTCAATTTAAAAATTGATCTCAAGTTAATGGTGCTTGCATAGTCAGAAAATTGTACATTCGTTTGATAAGGGAACATTGAGATTTGCTATTCTACACTTCTCATCTAATATCCTAGGTTTTATTTAGTTTCTCTTTAGCTGAATTCTGAGATGGAGGCATAAACTTACTGCTCAGCCAGGAAAAACAAGCTCTTTCATTGACTTTACATGGAACAGGAAAAAACACATTCTTATGATCTGGACCTCCTGATATCTTTGACATCTGTTCTGTTAAATTAGTTTAAATGCTGTCAAAATCAAACAAAACAAAACAAACACAAAATACACACACAAAAAATCCCACAAAATGTGAGTGATGTGTTATGTCCAATTTGTGTCCTAGGAAGAGGTATCATGATAGCCTTGGGAAAGTCTGAAAAAAAAAACTTCTGTTAGTATTTGACAGAAACCAGGAAAAGAACTGCTGAATCACTGCACTTTTTTTTCTCTCTGAAATGAAAAGAATTAACCCCAGATGGGATTTTCTTTCTTCCTTTACCCCTCCTCCTGCCTACTGTGTCCAAGCACCTCCCTGCCTTCTCCATTTCCCCTGGACGATACCCCTATCCTTTCTCCAAACTGATCCTCTCAATTCCCAGTTATACGTACTTCAGATTGTTCCTGGCTGCTGTTTTTTATATGGATATATGTATTTTAGAATGGCAGATTCTGAGTTTGATCGAAAGACAAGTGTCAGTAGCTAGACACAGTGTTTTAAATTTTTCATCTTAAGCCTGAGTATCCATCCACGCCTTCTCAACACTGCTGTGAAGTAGCTGCTTGGTAACATGGATCCCTTTGGCCTTGGATGCCTTTGGCCTTTGGTTTTAGAGCTATTCATTTATCCATTGCTGTCCATCTGGCCTTGCATTGGTATGTTCAGACGCTACCTCTCTCTCTAGGTTAGCAGGAAGAGCACTTGCGAGTGACCACAAGAAAGCAGAAGCAGGAAGGCAGCTTGGCTGGAGGCTCCAAAGCCCTGTGCACTTGTTTTCAAGCTCCAAAGCCCTGTGCACTCTGCAGAGACTCAGTGGAGCAGAACTGCATGTATATTGCAATGTCAGAGTGTGCAACTGCACCGTGAGAACCGGCAAGAGGAGCAATTGCAGCCAAATGACTAAATTAACAGCTGATGGTAAGGGCCATTGGTTTAGTTAGAGTCATCTTCTAGCTATCTGAAAAGATGAAGGATCTGAAAACATTAAAAGAGCGGAGAAGCGGTGGGAGAGGGCACAAACCTTGCTTAAGAGAGGAGACATGGGGAGGCTGTCATGGCTACATGTCATGGCATGAAGATATAGAGGTTCCCCACACTGTTCAGAAATTGGAGGCTTGTGCCACCATGCACTAACAGGGAGAGATTAGGGAGCCTTCAAGACGGTTTGTGAACTAGTTGAGAAAAGAGGATGAACTCTTCTGTGCTCTTATGAGTACTGTGGATAAGCCCAGAGCTACCAAAATCTGCCTAAGTGACATCAAGCAGTATGTCAGAATGTGGATGGACAGGAGATGGGGAACGCTAGCCTCTGTGGTGAGGATCAACTTCCGCTTGCTTTACCAAATCAGACTGTGACAGAGCTTATAACCTAGGGGAATCACCTGCTGAACCCCACTTCTCATCCCTCTGCTCAGCTTAATGGGTTCACAGTATCCAAACTGCTAGCCTGCTGGTTCCTCCTATCAATATTAAAGACTGTATTTGCTCCTAATACTAAAGCAAACAAAAATGAAACCTTATAGAAAACTAGCAGCCAATCTTATAAATCAAACCTTATTGGGAAAAAAAAATCAGAAAAACATTGTATTCCTCAGTTTTCCTAAAAAATAATCCACTGTTTTGGAAATGTTTCTCTTGCAAATAACAACTGAAAAACACAGGCTTTGTAAAGTGCAATCAATGTATATTCGAAAATATGAAATAGGATTACAGAGCACTTCTGAAGTTAGGAGATATGCTTAACAGGGGAATGCCTGCAGGTAAGTGTAACATGTTGCGTGCAAGTGGAGGGAAATAAACTATGAGAAAACAACATTTTGGATGAATAGGACTTCAAATATTTTACCTCTGAAGTTTTAAAGCCCTGTTCCTTCTTTTCCCCCCCTCCTCTATGGTAAACCTGGCATATGCATTTGAAATGCTTGTATCAGCATATATTGACCCAGTTCTCAAGCGTTATTAAAATCTTGAAAGTCCTTCTAGTGGTTTTATGATCATGCTGAACATGAACAGCAAGCAGGTAGAAACCTGTGAAACCGCATTGGTGCTTTAGGAAGAAAGAAATTCCTTAACGTTATAGCTTCTTTCTTGGTGTTATAAATTGACCTCTATCCATCACTGCCACGGGCCAACCAAGCCAAAAGCACTTCTTTCTTAAAAAGTGAGTACTCAAGTGTAATAGTGTGGACAGGGCAGAAGATGGTACTTACTTAGCACTAGGAAGAAATGCCAGGGACTCTGCATTAACAGTTTATATGATTATAGTTGATAAACATGAATCACAATACTACTTTTTTATGTCTAAACGTTTTTAACCTTTCTGAAGTATTATATCCTACTAAATAATGGATTTTCAGGGTGTAATTCCATCTCCATTTGAAACCCATGGCAAGGTTGCCATTGACTTGAACACTGCTGGGTTTCTACCCCCACCATTTACGTATGGTACAGTATATTTCTCTTTCTTTCAGAGTAGTCTCATAATCAGAGGTTTACCCCAGATTTATCAGTGACGTGACAAGTCCAACTATTCACTTGGACAATTACTCAGAGCTGTCCCAGTGAGGCCTGAATTTTCATCCTAGCGGGCAATCGGTTTGTGCTGTGGGACATGACGTCTCACAACCCTTGTAATTTGAATTGCAATAGGTATGCGTGGAAATGCTGCTCTTATCTAGATATATACTTAATACTAAAATAGATTCCCCCACATGTCCCTCCCTAAGTTCCTCCATTTCTTTAGTCGATAAGGACTGTGATTCAGTTATGCCTTTTCAAATGTGTATTTTAATATCATTTTTTTCAGAAAAATTTACCATTATTCTTAAGGATTGTTTTTTAAAGGTTTCTAAGTCCTTATTTAGCCAGTGTTATGCTGAGTAGTGGTGTGATTTCCACATGTGCTTGAGGTTCATCTACGCTGATCAGCTTGGCTGCCTGGACAGCACCCGGACCCAGCACCCGACTCCTGTGTCAGGGAGGGTGGCCCAGGCGGATTTAGCCATCAGCTGAATTCCAGTGCCTTTCGCCTTCACACTGCTGGAATCTCAGCCTTGCACGAGCATAAGCCGATGAAAGCAGATGACTCCCAGTGCAGTGAGTCTGAGCCAAGCTTCTTGAGAGAGGGCCAAATTCAACCCAAAATAGTCTCAAAAAATTGCTGTTATCTTTTATGCATGGTAGTTATGGGTAACCAGTCAAAGATCTTAGATATTTTATGCTAGGGTAATGAAGAGGCTACTCTCCCAAGGGCCTGTGGAAAATTCCCACTTCTTATATTGAAAAAAAAATCCCTTTTGTTTTTTTTTTTTCCTAGCTGTATGATATTTTTTTCTTTTTTTTTTCTGCTCTATCTTCTTACAATAGCAAAATGCCTCTCTGGCTTCATATTTTGTGGTAGATGCTTGTATTTTACTGTAATCTTTTTCCTCCAGTCTCAGACATTTGGTAGGCATTTCTTTAATGATATTCTTTTGAAAAAGTGACACTTATCCAGAATGTTATTTTCTCTTAGTTAATTTTTCTCTGCTTTTGTGCAATACAGCTCTTATGTGCAATCATTTTCTGTTGAGTGTCACCTAGTTGTGTGCTTCTGCTTGGTCTTTTGGGAAATTCCTAATGATCCTCTCAAGCCTCGGTTAAGCTAAATGTTTCTATGTCATCAGCAACTTTCACCACCTGTCTGTTTTACAGTCTGTTTTACAGAAAATTCACATCTGGCACCTACCATTTTTTTGGATACAAAGCCAATACACCACTGCCTTTCTCTCAAGAGCACTCAGCATTGGCAGCAGAGGCAATCACTCTGTTCCTAATGAACATTATCATTAGTCGATCTTTAGACTCAGGTACACAGGGAAAGGGTCTTCCTGGGGTCAGAATAAACTTGCCACTCAAAGACTGGGCTGTTTTTTTGCAGTGCAGAGCCGCAAATGCTCAAATAAAACAAATAAACATCACTCGGAAATGACCGGTGCTTTTGCCTCCAGTCAAGCCCATCTGTTTTTAACAGCTGTATTGGCCGTCGTGGAACTGAAGAAGGAATATGGGTTGCAGGAGATTGGAGCTAGTGATACCGGGATGGTAGAATGCTAAGATGCAAGCTGCGCTCGTGCAGCATCTTTGGGCATATGGTGTTTTATTCTGGAGCCATCCTATGTATTAACTACCTCAGTGTGTGACTGTCTTGCTTCCACTGAGAGGACAGAAAAGTTGAAAAGCTGTAGTTAGACACTGAACAAGCAGGAACCATGGCACAGAATGGGAAAGCGATATTGACTGACCAAAAACCTTTTCCAGAAAGCGATCCTAATTTTAAATGAATGCAGTAAGAAAATAAAAACATATTAAAAAAAAAAAAAAGAGAGAGAGAGAAAAGAGAAGATAAATTGAGATTTTTCCCCCCTTTCCTTGTAATGAAAGAGGAGAATCAGGAAATATGAGCTTCCAGAAGGAACACATGAAATGCTTTACACAGGTTCATGTGAATGTTGTAGCATGAACTTGTGTGCGTGTCTAACATATATTGAACTGAAAGGGACGGAGATACTAGCACGAACATAGAGTGAGACATAAATGCGAGTTTTTTGAGTGCATTATCTTACAGGGGAGAGTTTAGAGAAGTAGATCCAAGCCTTGAGATGCAGTAAAATTGGAAGAGCTAGGAACAACTGGAAGATCACTAGGATGCCAACTGCAGCTGGAGGACGGCTTCTTCCCCTAAAAGAGTACATTAACTTTATAGTATGGATCCTTCTCCTTGGTTTAGCATGAAAAATATACAGTAGTTTCTTTCCAGTCTTCATGTTCAGCCTCCTGAGTGATTGGAATTGTTGTTTAAAAGGGCACTTCAGTGTTTTGTGCATTTTGTTGAAATCTCAGAAAACAGAGAAGGGTGGATAAGAAATAAGAGCTGTTTCTAAAGATGAACAAAGATTGGAATCAGTTAGTATGTTCTATACTTTGGACTTTTTTTTTTTTTTAGTGTGTTATTTATTGTTATAGTGAACATCTAAAAGCTTCATCTCACCATGAGATTCAGGTAGGTTTACTTTGGCTAGGAATTAATTTTTTCTTATGTTAGCTGAAAATAAATGTTGAAAAAGTAGATAGATAATATTTGTGTCTTCAGTAACATGTCAATAACAGCTTGTCTTTGGGAATTTCAGCCTTTCCAAATTCAATATCAGCAGTCTTGTGTATTCATTTACCTCTTTTAATTAAGAATTGGCAGGAATAAAGGAAAAAAAAATACTTCTAAGCTGATATGATCTTAATTGAGAGTGTCTGGTTCTTGCATATTCATTGATCACTTAGTTTTGTGAATTTTATCACGGCAAGTATAAGGAATATGTAATATACCCCAATGGCAATATCTAGGAGAAGCAACTGAGAAAGCCCAGGTGTTTTAACACAGTGTTTTGAAAAAGCTCCAAAAGTAGTGTATGGTTTTGGAATCCGTGGAGCAAGCAAGTGACAGCTTTCCAAACACCTGGATTCCTTGATCCACCTGTAGGATATAGTTCTCCTTCCTGAAATATTATTAGTTGTCTTTGCCATGCTTGAGCAATATCCATTTCTTCTCAGTGCTTCTTTATTTAGAACAAAGGTAATAATATTTCTACACAGACCCCAAGCTCCAGAAAATGTATTTTGCCCTGTCTAGTTTCTTTTAGATTTGCAGAAGGACTTTGAGGTGAAGGAGGCAAAAGGAAATAGTAAACAAGATGTTCAACATGTTTAGAACTTCTCTTTCCTGTGTTTTCCTATATATACAGACTACAATGCTGTAAAACTAAGGCAAACATACAGATACTTATCTAAGTAGTGGTTTGATTTCTAAATAAAATGCAATTTCTAAGTAGACCCTTTCAAACTGTGCAGTAGTAATAGATGAGACATGAGCTATGAGACATTAAAATATAATAAAAACAAGTAAAGACTTAGCTTTATTTTTGCTATTCTCCTACTTTGTCAATATCCAGTGATATAAATTATGCTAGAATATTGAATGATGTAGATACCAGCTGGTACAGCTGTGTATGAAGGGAAACAGGCATCAGAGAAGAGCAGGAGTAAAAGGCAGTTGATTTAGTGAAATAGTTTCATAATAAATGCATGATTTGAGCCATTTCTTTTGACTCTCTCAGACACTATATTTATGAGCAAAAACGGATTGATCTTAAGGAAATTTAAGCAAAAAAATTCATCAACATACTGAAAGAATTAAGCTTCATGATGAGGAGGATAGCAGATATCAGACAAAGGTCTGAGAAAAAAAAAGAGAGAAAAAAGAACCCAAAACTGTGTCTGATGTAGTTTAGTAAAAATCTATATTATGCCTTGTTAATTGGTTATTTGTTGTTGGTTTTAACAACTTGTATGCTATTTCCAAGTGTGATTTCCCTAACTTTCATTTTTTAATTGTTGTGCTTTGATCTTCTACGCTAAAGAGCCAAGGACCTATATCAAAGTATTTATACTGTATTAGACACAGATAAGGTGCCTGTTACATATCATTGGCCAATGTCATGACTTTGGGTGACCTATTGGCATGGTTCCTTTATGGAAAAAAAAAATATAACCTGTCCCAATATTTTGGAGGGAGAACTTGGGATATGTATAAACTCACTGACTTGGTAGGTGCTTCCAAGGGTTGGTGGCATCTTCACCCCATATGGAGGTGAGAGAGACGTGCACATCAAAGCTGACCATTGTCTCTGTTTTTGCAGGGAGCAAATCTGGATACTTTGGAGCACTAAGTTCTATTAAATAGGATAAGGATAAAATAATGGTAGGATATCTCTCATGAAATATTACTTAGATATTTGTTTTTCTAAACATTTAAGTTGGTTCTCAAGGGGGAAAAGCATCAAATTTCAGTGTTATAAGAGTTAGGAGATTTCTAGAGCTAGCAAGATAGTACTAGAAGGAGACAAAAATTCTAGGAGTTTGTACAAGGCATCTCATCCACCCTTTTTCATCAAAACCTCAGCATCATCTGCTATAAAAGCTATAAATAACATCTTTCAGATACAGCTTCTAATTGTTTTTGTACCCAAGAGCTAGATAGATAGACATCATGGATCTCCTTTCCAGACTCTGCTACATTCATTCAGCAACAGATTCTTTAGCAAGGACTCAAGGAACTCAAGCATTCATCATGAAATATTCAGTCCTTGAAAGAGGAGAGGGCTTTTGTTACCCAGTGTAACAGAAATGCTATAGGAGTCATACAGGAGTGCTTCTCCCGTGTGAAAATCGGTCCTTCGGGATTGCCAACGCTGAGCACGCTGCGGTTCAGTCCATCAGCGTCTACTGCTTAAATCTCAGTGGCTAACAGTAGCTTCCTGTATTACATTTGAATAAATTGTGCTCTTCACACTTACTGGATTTTTCTGAGACACTCCTTGGCTCAACTTAGTTAGTTTCTGACCCATTAGTGGCTGGAAGCTACTAGGAAATGCTGTAGGGAGGATTTATTGCCTTCAGTGAGCATCTACAATGGGCTAGAACCAGAGAGGTCCTGGGCCAAGTTATCCTTTCTTCTGCTTTAAGTTCTGTGTGGTGACCCACCAGGATGAGCATACCTGGTTGGCATCACTGGGTCTCTCTCATCTTTCCAGCAACTGACTGTTTGATGCTGTTTGTAGGACCCAGGCTTTGAGGGAGTCTTTGAGAATGGGAATAGGCACTTGAAGTTGGGGCTTTCTGCTCCTGTGTTGTGCTCCCTAAACAAATTTAGCTTTTTTAAACCTGTTTGGTTACACTTAAGTTACTCCTCCAAGCTCCTTCACAAGGGAAAGATGAGAGACTGGTACATCCAAAGAACAATTTTCTCGACCTATTAGACACCTATTTTAAGGAGGTCAGCACAAATGACTGGCTGGAACTAGGTACTTAGTATTTAGAAAGCCGCACTTAGCCAGGATTGGTCTCATTCTTTCTGTTCCATTACTACCATGCATAATTCATTTTTTATGACTTTTTTTTGTTGTTTGGAATTAATGAAACAATGCTTTAAATATTCCCAGGAAGACATAAACTGAAGCATTTGTACTTGCTGCACAGCAGTTTGTGTCTATCTATGATAAAAGGAACATTTATATTCCTTTTTCACATGAGATAAGGGAGAGTAATTTTACAATACACCTATGTCTTCTAGACTAACTCAGGTGATGTGTGTGATGGTATCTGGCCTCAGTCCAGCAAAGCCATTTGCCATGCCTAGCTGTAACAAAAAGATATCTGCTTAATTCCTCCTTCTTATGCTTTTTAAGGTTCTGGTCTGAATTCTTGATCCATTTAGTCCATTGTGTTGGAATATTTCAGGATTTACAAGAAAAAAAGCCAAAACGTGGTTGAAATTTCTGTTTATAAAAACAAACAACCTTTCTCCACCCTCCATCAACCTCAGTTAGTTTTTCTATTCTTTATTTTCTATGTATTAAGTACCAGTCCTCTCCTCATCTACTTCTCTCTCTTGAAGACCTGAGTGAAATTTGCAGGGACTCAGACCTGTCAGCCAGGATTGCTCCTTGAGCTAAGCACAGCTATAATGCCCAAGAAAACGGCTATCAGCTTTCTCCGGTGGTAACACTGCTGGATCCTCCAGAGTGCAAGGATTATTCATCAAAGACACAGAAGGGCAGACTTAACATTTATAACGTTAACATTTTTTTCTTTTTTCTCTTTTTAATTCATATTTTACTTCAGGGGGAAAAAAACCTTGAAGCATTGAAAGCAACAGTAAAGGGCATGAAATCAGTTGTGCTATTTATGGACTAAATGGTTTAGATAAAAACCCATCAGAATCTGTCTGAAGCTTTGCCAGTTTTAAATCTCTCTAACAAGAAGACACCAGTGTGATCTATTTTCTTTTCAGTGTATTCATTAGGATTATCCACCACATTTTGCACTTTTGTGTGCTTCTGATGGAGCTCTTTTAGCTTGTTCATCCCATGGGACTTCTGAAAGAGGCAGTGGGCACCTTTCTATTTTTTATTCCTTTGGGGTGTACGCTGGGCTGAATGTGGCAGGTGACACAGAACAGAACTGAAACTCAGAAGTTCTAGATTTGATGATTGTCTCTAGCCTGGTCACGAACATCCAATCTTTCCTCTTTTTAGTTCCTTTCTGCATGTATATTTTTAATTAGTGTGAAGATTGTAACCTCTTTTGTCTCCCAGCTATCTTCTGGTTGGGTGAAATAGTTGCTATACACAATGAAGTGCTCCTTTTCTCCTCAGGATTTTGGAGAGGTCATTTTAAATAAACTGAAGAGGAAAAGAACAAATCTAAAGAGTTACTTCTGTGATTCATATATTTGTCTTATTATTATCAATGAGTATGTCTGTCAATAAGTCATGTGTCGGTGCAATGTATATTGCTTTTATAGTGGTATTTTTCTTGCTCAGGAAGAAGTTCTGACTTCTGTGAACCTCTGAGATGGTGTTCATGTCTCCATAACTAAATCTGCATTCTCAAACCAACTTCAAATATATACACTCAGTATTGATGTCTATATATTTGAGATACGGACATCAGTACTGGAAACTCCAGAAATGCAGTTTCAGGCAAGCCTAACTCTGTAAAAGGTCTGTTACCAATTGCAAAGGCCATGTCCTCTTTTTCTGAAATGTAAGCTTGTTCTAGCGAGATCTGCACAGCATATATCCTGGTGTCTACTCTTATGTCTATATGTCCATCCTTACTTGTGCAATGTGTATGTTTTGTGTCAGATGAAACACAGGCATGCTTCACCTTTCTCAGTCCCCTTTTTATGTGGGTGCTTTAAATTTACAGCCATGCAAATTGCCCCTTCCACCAGTGGAGGAAACTTCAGAAATGTTCCTTGCTGTGTAGAGGCCCCAGTCTGCCACCGTTATGAATTCCGTCTTCATCTGTGAATAGCTCAGCTGCAACGCTCTTCAAGCCAGACAGAAAATTAAATTACTCACAATGGAAAGAGCTTTTCCGCTTGATCCAGAATGCCAGAATCTAGCCCTCTGGGACTATTTGGGCAGCGAGATACCATTCACTGTGAATAAGAGTGACAAAATCTGGCCCAAAGTTAGGTCCCCTTACAATGTAAATATAGATTCTGTCACTGAAACATGTTCAGGGGAACAGAAATTTTTCTTTCTATCTATGATCTTTGCTAGCAAGGTCTCTGCCTTGGTGCGTGACTGCGGCAGTCTGAAGCTTCACTAGCATTATGGGGTGACTAAGAGGAAACGCTGCTGATCCAGCTCCAAGAAGCAGGCAATTTGCTTCCATAAAATTACTGTTAGGAAAGCTTTGGGGAGTTGTGTCAGGCAGATCTGAATCATTCATATCTGAAATGCTGCTGGTCATGAGAAGGGGGTCATGTGAGGATGACAAGCTATCTAGACGAATAGAGTAACCTTTAATAAAGGGTACAAACCGAAGGAAAGGAATCTGCCAGCAGCTCTGTGCAGTAATCTGGAAGTGCTGGGTACCTGTTTTTTTGTATTTCATAAAGACTTGCGAAGTGCCAACACCCAGAAAATGCAGGTTTGCATTGCTAAGTAGGCACTGAGCACCTGGCCCCCTGGTTTGGGAGGAGCTTCCAGGGCTTTGTTCAAGGGGCATTTCCCTGGAAATCTGGAGTGGTGGTTTCATTTTCTCTGCAAATGAAATTCTTGGTGTTATTGAGCAACCTCTTTCTTGCTGCTTGTTTTTTTTTTTTTTTTTAATTGTTATTATTATTTATTTTATTTGCAGTTCTACTCACACACACAAGAGAAAAAGACCAGTAAATGGGCATGAAGAATAAGATTAAGGCTTTCCATGACTGGAGAACTAGATTCTTGGACAAGACATGGCATAACATTTGAGACCACCGACTCAGCCTCGACAATCAGGCTGTCTTATCTCCACAACATGGATTAGCCATGTGATCTTTGCAAGTGGAGCAGTGAATAACAAAACCACTGGTCAGCTATGGGCATATAGTATTGCATTTAACAAACAATACTGACGTGTGTCTTTAATACTTTCATTGCTTTGCAGTTGTTTGCCGGTGTTTGTTTCAGTTCACATTTTTGCACTGTCTGGCTATTGCACAGAGGCTCCATCTTTATTTTTGCCTTCAAAAAGTTTTATTTTAGAAATAGCACCAGTGTCGGGGGAGGGAGCGCTGTTTTTTTTTTTTTTCTTTTTTAGTCACCTCGCATCACTCTTCAATTCTTCTCCCCCTCTTTTTATTTTTTTCCCTTCCTTTCAGTGCCAGTCACATATCCCAGATGCCACATAGCAGCAGCAGCAGCTGGCTGCATGGCACAGCCCTGGGGCTGCAGCTGGGTGAACACTCCAGGACTCATTCTAGCTGTGTCATATAGATGGGCTGCAGATTATCTGTCTGAACTGTCATGCTCTCCAGATGCCTCTAGCTTCTTTCTTTCCTTCTTCTATTCCTGTAATACATAGAGCCGCGTATACCTGAAAATACGGCCTTGGAGAAATCTCTCTTATTGCATGAATAAGGTTTCATCTAACATTGAATTAGGGACATACTCTGACCTTGAATACACTGTATCCATGATAACAGGAATCTTGCATGAAGTTGAAAGGAGAAACGTTAAATCAGGAAGTCTGAACTTGCTTTAAAATGATGTACTCAGTGTCCAATTTTGAGAAGAGTACATACACAAAATAATAGTGTATTATCTACAAAGGGGAGTTAAAAGACAATTAAAATCTCATGTTTGTCTCACTGGATATTTTCTTAAGAACACCTGCACTAATGAGTCTTCTTTACTGATTCTTCTGTATATTACATTTAACCAAATCCTTTTAGAGATGTGTTCTAGCAGTGCCAAAATTATTGCTGGCATTAATGAAATTATAATGAATGAATTTATGGTTTTGCTTTTAGCTGTAACGTATGTTTTGTAGAAGTAATGTAATTTGAAAATAAAGTATAATTGATTAAACTTCAGTAACATCTTGATAACTCAATGATTCCAACTCATATTATTGGTCATATTTCAAGATATTATTTACTAATAATTTACTTCCCCACTATTGTGAAAGCTTGAATTAGTTTCTTCTTGAGGGTATATTGCTCATTGATTCAACCTTCTTCATTTTCTTTTGGAAAATATTAAGAAAATATATTTCACCAAGTCAGGCAAATATGCTATCTCTGAGAGATTTAATAACTCCTATGCTCTCCTTTGCCTCTCTGTTTTCTTAAGATGCAGCTAAAATGGAGGTGATTGTTGCAAGCATTTTAGTTCTTTTCTCATTGCTGTTCTGCACCTTTGCAGAATTATTGATTATGCTTGTAGAAATAATAGTACATAGTAGGGAATACAACTCAAAGCTTCTATAAGATGCAGAAATGTCACACAAAAGTAACTATAAACTCACAGAATTTTCAGTACAAACAAAGACACCTCCCCTGTCATTTATTCTGAATCTAATGCTGTATACTTGCATCTGCTTTATAGTCACTGAACTATATCTCTTTCTTACAGCTTCTGCATTATCTATGAGTGACACAGTCATATTGGATTTCACTGGTGTGGCTCTCCCTAGCTGCTTCTGAATAACTGATACCTCCTCTTGTCACTTGCTCTTCTGAACTGAACTGGAGACATTTTATGTTTTCAGATTTCCAAAGGCTACTGCAAAGGGCCATATCAATATATGCCAGTCTCACTGAGCGTATTAATGCTTCTCTCCCTCGTGCAAATGCACTTTTATTCTACCTTCCTAAAGGAAATGTCATTGAATTATCAATGTTGACTCTTCCTCTTGATGAAAGCATACAGAGTAGACTTCTCATGGTATTTTGTAATAGGAAGCTAGTCTGTGAATCCATTCTTGATTTCTCTGTCCTTAGTTCAGAACAAATACCTTCTGTTTTCCTCTTGTCTCCAAGGCAGTTCTTCTTCCCTTGTTACATTTCTGAGTGAAGGATTTGATACAATCTTTGCGATGTTTAATCTCAGTCTTTTTGTTGTCGGTAAAGTTCCCGCTAGTGTTTTTTCGTGTTTCAAACTGGTAGAACTCCTGATATTTAGCCTCACATGATTGGCTGATAAGATTTAGTGCCAAAACATCTTGGATGCCATGAAAAAAATATTGGAAAAGTGCAGAAGCATCATCTGTTCAGTGTTTCTCTGTGCTCAGTCCCCTTTCAACAGCAGGTTTTGTTGCAAAAACTGCATATATTATGTAATATTTTTTCTTTTTTTTAACAGTTTCTTTCTGATTTGGCTGTATCAAGGAGATGCAGTTATATCCAAAATATTTACAGATGCTTCATTCAACACTTCATAGCACCTAGCAGTCAGAAGTATTATACTTAGAAATTGAGCAATATCCATCCTTTTTTTTTCCTGCTTCAGATGCTAATTGTTTCATCCTCAGAACTAATGTTTTGTGTTGACTTTGTCTTGTCTAAATTATTGACTATCCCTTTCATTTTTTCCCAAGCTTCTAATCATACGCTAACTTTTATAATATCAATTATATAATGCTTTTAATTTTTCATTGCCATCTTAAAGCATTGTCATATGGCTATGAAATGCATTTGAAAACATGAATTCTATGTTATCAAAGAAACATTAGGATGCTAGAGGTCCATGGGTGCTAGAGGTTCAAGTATGATAATATTTAGATATCATATGTTGTACTCTATTAAAAGGGTTTTTCTGAAAGAAGAAATCCACTAGTATATATGGAAAAGAAAAGTGGAGGTGATCCATCCTGGAGAACATATAAGACAAACTACAATGTCCCAGCTTTCCTATTTTCATGAGAGGGAATGATTGATGATTGATGACATAAAATGATTGAAAACAGATTAGTGAATCTTTTGTCAGTCAACAAATGTTTCCTTAATAGTACTAATATTGCCAAAATTTTAAAGAAGATTGAGTAGAATTTCTTCCCTGAAGAGGAAATATAAGTCAAAATACGGAAAAACACAAAACTAACCAAAAAGAAACATTTAGTAAGAAACGACACCATTGATCTTACTGATGTAGACTATTTCAGTGAGGGAAAAGCTACTTTTCCTTTCATATTTCCTTGAAGATTGAGGTGATAACAATTAGTTTAGTATAATAAAATGCTTGAATTGGAAGATATTGAAGTGCCATGGTATGACACATGGCTCTCTCAATAAGGAAGAATAAACCTTTGTACAACAAATACCTAGCAGCTAGTAGCCTGGCAGTTTGTCACACATTTTGAACACTGTGTACTTGAAAAGTTCTCTTCTCATGAACTATGGATGTAGAGATCATGTTAAAATACTGCTCCAACCGCCAAACGACAAATATCTGTAGCTCAGGAAAAATCTGTTTCGATTGATGATGGGGAAAAAAAAACAAATGAAGTATTAAAATATGTCTGTGTATGATAGAACCAGTCATTCTGGCCGATAGTCCATTATTTATTCGATGCATATTTTGATATTGTGATATTACCAGGGCAACAATCAGCTACTCCATCATAACTCTTCATTAGGATAAAGCCACAGAGCAAGGAAAAGCCCTAAACTAATTTGAATAAAAGATAGAAAAATTCATGTGCTGAGAGGTGTATCCCGTGACAGTCTTAATGTTGTGGAAAAATGCTAATTTAATCTCTTCGGTAATGTTGGTGAGCTTTCTAATGTCATTTAATACCACTTTGTATTTGCATTTTTATCCATTTGAATTCTCTTCATACATAATTATGTATTTTAAAGGTTGTTTGGTCAGAGAGGTGACACAACCAGAGAGGGAATATGAATGACTGGAGGATGCACTGTACAAAGTAATGGATGATGTCAAATAGCCTTTTTTTTAAGAAGATAAACAGGCAAACCTCCAAGAAAACTAGATTTTGAAATTCTGACTTCATTCTACAAGAAGTCACAGTGCTGTATAATAATAATTATCCTTTTCCTATATTTTCCTTTTATTTTTGCAGGAAACAATGAATCTAGTTACCAATTCCATTTTTAAACATTTCCATCGAGATCAAAATCCCTTGGAATATGAAGCAGTATTTAGCCTGTATTTTGCAATTACCTGTACTGATTTACATAATGAATTAACTGGTTCATTTATCAGTATGATACATATATGCTCAAGGTATCTGTATGTAAAGACCACAGATCCATGGCCAAAGCCTGTGATCAGAACTTCTCGGCTAATCACCTCCTATTCCAGAGACTGCTACTGTCAGGAGTCAGCTCTGGGCAGTCATTGAGACAATTTTACCATGGCTAAGAGGTCACTAACTGGTACCAAATCAAAACTACCATTTTACACTTCCACTCTATTTGCTGTCTGCAGTCACAACTACCTGGGCAAAATGATGATGATGATGAAAACCAGACCAACTGTGTCTTGTCAAAGATGTAATGCAGAAGAGTACCATGACTACAATCATACCAAAGTGTGGTACAATTTAAAGCAAGGGACATTGCTCAGTTGAAATCTGCTGCCCCCAAATCTGTACATCTGTATGCATTGTTTCTTCAAAATTTGGAGTGTTAATGTTTGCTGCTATCAAGATTGCAATTACTGAAAGAAATAAAGCAAGCAGAATTCAGCACTCTCAAACCATAACGTGGCAATGTGTGCCTCAAACAAATTAGATATATTACAGTTATTCCTACAACTGTCACATAAGGGGAAAAAAACTGTAGTGTCTGAGATGACACATTCTGATGATATCTGTTGACCAATTTACAATGACAAGTTCTTCGTGTTGTATTGGGGTGGGGAGACAATACACAAGGGGAAGAGGTTCCATTGTAGCCAAAGATTTGTGAGAGTTTCCACTGACTGAGAATATTACCTCAGATCTATTAAAGACAGTGTTTTCATTTAGATCTCAGTAACTGAGTAACAGTAACTGAGTAACAGTGCCTGAAGGGCACAATGATTTTTCTGACCATTATAGGAGGGGGAGCCCAGGTAGAGGTGAAGTATCTATCCCATTACTTTTGCTCTCCTGCAAAAGGTGATGTGTCCATCAGCAAGTGGTGAGATAACTAGGACAACTCTACTAGGTATGAAAGTAGGACTAAAGTAAGCAGGCAGAGGAATAGAGTCCACATCAAAATTATTTTGTAGGGTGACACAAAAACAGCCTTGAAACTGGGACTATGCCCTGCTCTGCCTGAATAGCATAGCGGAGTCCTTATTTCTCTCTTTTGGAATATGGGTGTTCTACATTAAGGCATGTTTGCTCATCTTAATGAGCTGTGTGAATCTATTAAGTAGGGAGGCTTGACTTGAATTGATTTGCTTTGTTTAAACATGCTCTAGCTTTTGCTCATGTATATAGCTCATAAAAAAGGAACCTGTTTGAGTTTAGCCCAGAATCCCATGGTGATTACTTAGATGTGCTGTCACAGTCGAGAGCTTTGAGTCTAGGATTTTGTTGGCAGTGCTGCAGCTGCAGTAATTAGAATGATATGGAAAACTGAACCACAGTTTGAAAATCAAAAGGACTATTGCAACTCTGACAGTTCAGAGACTGCTGAGTAATGTCCGTTCAATGTATGCAAGAGAAATTCATGATGCTTTATTATTTTAAGTAATTAATATGGATCAAAACTATTTCAGGAAGCATTCTTTATTTTAAACATGCAGGTTGGAGGTTTATTTGGGTGTTTTGTTTAACCAAACACTTATGAGTCAAGTAGAAGTTTTAGTGAAATTAATTTTGCCTTGTTAATATTTACAAAAGCCTTTGAAGATATTTATTGCTGTATATTTGCTAGATTTTATTTATTTGGGTTGAGAGATGACTCCTTTTTGTCTCATAAGCAATTTCTCTTATGAAAAGTATTTCTTCAACTTTCTGAACTCATCAGCAATTTTTTTTTCCTGATTGGAGCCTGCAAAGGCAGATTTATGGGTTGGATTTTTAATAGCTCCTGCTGGAAATACTTACTGAGTGACTTTGAATAGTGTGTGTCACGAATACTATGCCTTCAAATCGACTGAAATGATTGCATAATAAATAGGGTAGTTAATTTCTTTAAATTCAAATATTTTCATTTGCAAGATTTTACTTGCCCACATTCTAAATAATTCTGAATCTTCTGATAACTGAAGAGAAAATAAAGGGATTAAGAAATCCAGTCTTTCCTTGGAAAGTGTATCAGTGTGTTAAACTTGACTATATCTCTGCAACTTATACTTCTCTTTTAATATATAGTTGAGTTGAATAGTTGACCTAGAAATGATTGACACAAACAGTCATGGCAGCACTGGAGAAATGGAAATAATCTTTATGTGGTTGATATTAATGAATCAACAAAAGAAAATCTGCTTGCTGTGATGAAGAGGTCTGTAATCCTAAGAAAGAAACAAAATAAAATGAAGCCTGAGAATACATCTTTTTTTTCCTGAAAACAACATGGCTCATATGCCTGGTAGGTTTTTCATCAACATGCATCGGTATATCTGATGTAATCGAAGAATAAGAAAAAAAGTCCTTGCTGAATAATTTCTGGTAATTAGTTTAAACAGGGACAGATTTATGGAGGCGCATGCTATTCTGAGTGCAACCAATGACTGCAGTGGATACACCTCACAGACAAACTTTAAGTCTTCTGCTTAACAGCAGGTTCACCATCCTGTCTAACCAGGTTGTTTGGTAACCTTGAAGAGACGATTTTCCACTGTTGAGAGAATGTTTGAAAGCTGTGCACATGTTTTTTTATGCATTTGGGCAATCAATCAAATTTATTACTTGGCTCTCTTCCCAGCTGCCGGTTGACTTTACGAGTTAATTTTGCATTGAGCAAGCAAATAAATATAAGGAAGTCTCTGTTTTGATAGTCATGTTTTGAATTCTTAACAACATCTTAAAGTATTACGGCGATATCCAATCCCCATATTGTGGCAAGTCTTGTGAATTCATTTTAATAATGAATATGAGGCAAATGCTCCTAAAACTCTGCAGTGCCACTCTGACATATTTTCATAGCTATGCACTCTTCACAACATTTCCTGGTAGCTTTCACATAACGATGATTCGTTCCTCCAGAAACTAAGGAATAGGAGCTTAGTTTGTCTCTCGCTCTGCTTCGTAAGGACAGAGGGTTTCCCAAAAGAAATGATTTGGTCTTGCACTGTGGCCCCCATGGCTCTTCCACAGTGTGGGGAGCTTGATGGGCAGACCCCACGATTGACTGGTTCAACATATATTCAACATATATTGGCATAAGGGCCGAGGAAGCACGTTAAGCAGATGCTCAGAAACCGGGAGCTGCTGCAGTACTCTGAAGCAGCAAGCCGGAGCAGCCAAAGCTGGTTTCTGTTTTCCATTTTAATCCCTGTTACCTCCTCTCCTTTCAGTTGCTTCATGTCTTTGTCACGCTTGATCCCATGCCAAGGTAAATTACTTGGAAAAGCTCAATAAAGCTCTGGTCAAGTATTGCTCAGCTGCAGAAGCCGTCTTGATGAGAGTTGCTGGGTAAAGCGCAGTCTTGGCTGGTACCTTCCTGGAAGAGTTTGGCTTCTGGGGCCGCAGGCGGAGGTGGCTCCAGTTGGCAGAGTTAAATTTGGCCCAGAACAGAAAGAAAAAAATCTCACCCACCCCCAAATTGCATACCTGTTAGATTGCTTGCTTCACATTAGAATAATTTCACTATTAACCTTAATAAATTGGGATAGCCCATAGGCTGCACAAAAGAAGGAGGCATGTCAAGAACTTGCCTTAACTCTTTTCACAAATCCTTCTTTTCTACAAAGAAAAAGGGATCAAATTTTAAAAAGTGACCTTAAGATTACAGAAATCAAGGATATAAGCATACCTTACCCAAGATCAAAACTCTCCCTATGTCTAATTTTTTCAAGGACATTCAGAAAATGGGACTTCATGCAACAAAATGTGTGTGTATATGCATACACATAATGAATTGGAGAAACTGGGGAGAGCGTAAGGGAGGATCAAGGAAATCACTGAACGGCTGGAGAAAGTGCCTTAGAGGGAAACCTAGGTGTTACTCAAGTATTTGCCAAGCATATCTGCTTATGCACAGCCCTGCATCAAATTACAGACCAGAGCTGGCTTGCATCCTGCCAGTTTAGACCCCAGGCAAAAAATCTGTGTTCAGTTTCTGTCTGACCATGTAGATTTTTCCTTGAATAACCCAGCCGATTGTCATAAACTTTAACAGAAAAATACAAAAGATGCTAAAACTAAATGGCTTCTAACAGTGGAGGAGAAAAGCATAACAAAAACAAATGGAAACCAGTTAGGGAAAGCTGAGATTTCTAAGGTTTAAAAAGGTGATTGCATGATGTGTGGTCTCCTGTGAAGGCCAGGATGAGATCTGAAAGCTTGGGTGGTTATTTTGTGATCTTCATACCTCAGTTAAATGCAGACCAGGTCAGATGAGAAATCACCTTTAATAACAAACATGATAAAACAGAGGCACACATTACCAAAAGTCATGGATTTTCCATCTTTTCTGGGTTTAGATTAAAACGAAACGCCTTTTGAAAGCAAGGTTTCTAGTTCTGAAATATAAATTAATGAGCTCCCTGAGTCTTTGAGAAAACTGTTATGATATGAACAAGAAAAGATAAAGGTAGATAGATGGGTCAATGTGTTTTTAGGAAAAAAAAAGTAGAGCAGAATAAAATAGCAGGTAAAACTCACTTTTCAGCATCCTAGTAGAATGACAGATGCAAAGCATGCAGTCACTTGTAACTAATTTTCATTATATCTGGACACCTGCTCTTGCAGCAAACAACACTGTCATGTCACTTTCTACATCTTCTCAAGATTCCACTGACAAATGTAAAACATTTGCTTTCTCAGTATTTGTAAATTCCATATAACTTAGAAACATAAAAATTAACATTTTATTACTCTGGCCATTTTTATTTATTCTAGACATTTTTATTTATTCTAATCATATAGGAAAATATTTATATACTCTTATTCCTCACACAGTCAGTGAAAGGAGGTCACCCATCAAAGTTTTCTTTGGAAGGGGCGACCTTTTCCTTTTGATTGTACCTACTTTTTCCTACTTACTAATGAGCTTATTAATTCATGGTTTTATTAGACTGTAAGAAGGTCTCAAAGCATTTTGTTTAGTTGTTTTTATCATTCAAACTTCTGATTATAAGCTTCTTAAGTACTGTTTTCAGACCATTACATACAAGACTTGTAGTTAATGTATAATTAACTCTAATTTTCAAACAATTTATGCCTGTTTCCTGTATGCATTTCATTAAAATGCTTTCAAACATAATGGAATTCCATTACAGGAAAAGTAGGAAATAAAAAATGCATTTACGCAGCTATTTACCGTTCACCTATTTAAACTTGCCATGCGTTTTCAAATCAGTAAACATTTTGTTAAGTAAGGATATGTCCAAGAGCAACAGCACTGGTGTATACTGAATCTCTAAGAGGTCAGAATTGGACTCTTTGTAAGGGGAGGATTAGAACAAGCTTTTGTATCCTGGCTTGTAGCCTCCGATGAGATGGGATATCAATGACCTGTTTAATATTCCACTGATGGCTGCGAGATCTAAAAAATACTGGAAAAGGAATAGCAAGATATATGAGCAAAAATTCACCGAGACTACGATCAAAAGAGAAGGTCATTTGATATCAGAGGTAACTGAAGGAAGTAGGACATGAACTAAAGTGGTTGATACAAATATAGCTGTCAGTCGTGGGCAGATGGGTTTCCACTATATTTCGTTGGCAAAGTCAAGTTTGCAAAGAAGACCAGGGTAGAAATTACCTAAGTATTGGATTGTTTTCAGTGGTAGTTGCAAAATATGAAATAATCGTGCAGAGAAACTTTGAATGGCCAACTCACTCTCTTATTGTAACTGAGAGTATGGTATAGATGGGTGCCATAGGAAACTAGAAAAAAAAAAGAAATTGAATGAGAGATGATGTATCAGTGGAAATAGTGACATGACATGCACATCCATAGGACAGGGTGTAACAGTGTCAAACAGGGAAATACAGAAAAATATAGAAATATAATAGAGTTAGTATAGTTTATCCAACAGGATTCAGTATTAGGAAAGCAAAAATAATATCAGATATCATTCCTTACTGAAGTTTGAAATTGGGAGAGTAAGATTTATTCTCATGGGCACCAGGGCTGGCTTTCCCTGTCAGGGCTGCGCCAGACTGGAAGAGCCGCAGGTACGCGGTGTGCCGTTCGCTACCGGGGGTTGCGCCTGGAATGCTTTGATGCTTCTGATTAGAATACAGGTTAAAAATAGAGCTGGGCCAGCCTGTCGTGCTCCATCGCAGCATGACAAGACTTGAAAGAAGCTGTAAAATCCTTTAGAATTCCCTCCCCTGCTCTACCCCGTCCATAAATAAATAAATAAATAAATAAAACAAGGAAAAAACTCCATTGCACACATACCCCAAACAAAACAAAACTATTAATGCTTTTCTTTTCTAATAGTTTTTCCATGTCCACTGGGCAATTTTGAAAAAAAGTTGTGTAAAACTCCACTAATTTGCCTTCTTCCTGCTAATTCAAGCCAAATTAACTGTTGCTGTTGCATTCTTTGCAAGACTATAGTTTTCGTTGTTGAGAAAATTGTCTACATTTTCTATTTGCTCCCTGACATGTGTTCATTTTCTGCATTTTGTGAGAAGTTCAGCAACTTTTAACTCAAAATAATGTCCTTCCATCTGCCCTCCCGTATTTTGTCTTATATCCTCCAAAGATCTATCAAACAGAGAGGGACAATTTATTAAAAAGTTGCTGTGATGTGTGGAGGTAACTTTTACTACCTGTCCTATACAGAAGACAAAGAGCATGATTTAAGTGTGTCTGTCCTAGTTGATTTTTCCCTCTGTTGGTACAATGACACTTTAAAGAATTTTAATGGCAAATTTTCATATGTGACTCAGCTGAACAGCTTAATATTAATTTTTAATAACCTCTAGTGCAATTCTATGTGGTTTAATGAAATTCAGCAGAAGTAGGCTGCACTAATAAGCTGCAAACTGTTAATATTTAGATTTTCATACGTCTGTGGAAAAAAAAGATAATCCTGTTCTGTGGTTTATAGACAAGATGGACATTCATGAGTTTATGAAGGGATATGAAATAATGTCTGTGGATATACCTATGATCTATGATGCTCTTCCTGCCCACTCCATGTTCCCTGACTTTTAACTACAAAGATATTGCTTCTATATAACCTTATACAGTAAAATAAAAAAGAGTGAGTCCTCCAGCTCTTTTGTCATCTCTTGCACAAACTCAGGCAAAAAAGCTTAAAAAAGAGATTGTATCTTTTTAATGTTTACTATTGCAATGATTTTTATAGCTCAACCAAGACTGGTGCTCCATTATGTTAATCGAAGAACTTGAAATGAGTAGTTTACAACTAATTAGATATGTCAGACATTAATTTATAAAGTTGCCCTTGTATTTTCATTCAAAAGTTTTCATAATAATCACTTGTCACAGATCAATATTAGCATTTCAATAGAGAAGAATTTATTACAAATGTATATAATTATTTTGTGTTATTTAACCTTTTTAGCTAAACTCATTTAACCTTTTTAGCTAAACTCTGGCAATTCTGCTTACAGAACTGTTTGAAACTTTGGGCTCAAGCACCTCCCAATGGCTCAGATAGCACTGAATCATTTCCCCAGTACTACCAAAACCTAATGCTATGTTTTAATGCACTGAAGACAGAGAATGCTGAAATAAATGTGATATATGGTGATGAAATAGCTCATATGTTACAGTTACATCTTTTCATTGTCTCATTGTCTGATGATTTTTTCATGCATTTTCAAAATTCATAATGAGTTTTCTCAATGCGTTCCTCCTAGGTAGATTGGATAATGTGATATAAACTCTGGATAAGATATTTTTCAGTTCTGTGCTTTGTTTTAAATCTGATGATAGTCTTATCATTTGTTATCATTATGGACTAAGTATTTGTATCTGTCAGGTCATCCTTGTACACATTAGTATTCTATCCACATTGTCTTGCAAAAAAGCAGAGCTGTGAATAGATAACTGAAAGACATAGTATTCGTCATGCTAATGTGTCGCTATTTGACTATTTTGATTTTTTGCATATGGTAGTTCCTCCTTTTGCTTCAAAGAAATACCACTAAAATCTAACTGCAATAAGAGCCTACAGGAATCTTTCTATTTATATGAAAAAAACACACCTTTTTATATTCTTTGTGTGATGTTTTAACTATATAAGTAGTGGTGCATGAACTTTCCCAACTCACTTGGATACTTAGGTGAAAATTTTTCATGACTCGTAACATCTCTAGGATTATCTTTTGCAAAGCCCTGTTATCAAGGTTTTCCTTTCCAAATGTTTGAAAGGAATGAGATCTGCTTAAAATGTGAAAGTGATAAATATGTTTACTTGGGTAATATAAAGGTTTTTGCTGCTGTTTTCAACAAGAATGTGAATGATGTTGAGAAGAGAACATTTTAAAAATATTTTTTCCTATTTATTTGCATTCTAAAGAAACAAAGTTTGTGCATATATGTATGATCCAGTGTACCTGAGGTTTCACTAAACCAGATACGCTTTTTGACCTGTATTTTATTTTTGAGTCACAGTTGTAGAACCTTATATTTCATTAAGACTTTCATTCTAAACTCAGCTTCTCTTCTTCCATCTTGCTCATGCTTTTCCATATCACTTCAAGGTTTTTACCTATGACGTGTTATAGAAATAACATCACTTCCCATTTTTACAAAGAGTGTTTCTAAGAAATCTTGCCTTGTGTCTAACATTTTAAGAGGTGACTTCATCAGAAGTTGACTATCATATACAGAAAAAATATTCACCAGAGCTTTAAGAGAACATAGATATATTCTTGAAATTGTATAAATAACAGTCACAAGTTTTTCTGTTAGAGCTCACTTTTGTCCTCTCCATGCCAATAACCTTGTTTTCCCCTCCTGTAGCTAAAATAAGTGTGGTTAAAAGTGACAGATTTCTGGGTCTTTGATGTTCCTTTGATGAGGAATTAATGAATGATATCATAGATATTTATTTAAATGTGTATTTTCAGCCACTA
The DNA here is from genome assembly GCA_034781795.1 of Crypturellus tataupa. Classification (NCBI taxonomy): domain Eukaryota; kingdom Metazoa; phylum Chordata; class Aves; order Tinamiformes; family Tinamidae; genus Crypturellus; species Crypturellus tataupa. Next base: position 1,691,611 of record JAWLRI010000144.1, read on the forward strand.
GGTTTGCCCTAGATGTTTCAGAAGTACTAGAAACCTACTCTTTCTCCTTCTTCAATCTACTTTCACTGAAAAGCTTCAAAAGATAGAATTCTATTTGGAAGAGGGAGGCATAATTTGCATTCCCCTTCTGCATCCATAAGCAGAAACAGATTTTAAAGAGTGGCTGAAAGAATATAAATATGAAACTACACTGGAGGGAAATGAAGGAGAAGTGACACAAAGTGGAAGAGACATTGCTCTGGACTTCTGCTTCAGGCTAAGTTGTCCTGCCATGTACTGTGCAAAATGCACCACAATCCTAGTCCCAGGAAAAGAATGGGGAACATAAACCGGTCATTTCTAAGAACAAGCTCATTTCAGTCATAAAATGTGCTAATGGGGAATCCAGGTGCCAAAGAGAATAAGAAACTGCTTTCACTGCAGACAGAACTAACCTAATGAACCTAGAGAAGCATGCAGGGATACTTTGCTTTGGGAATGGAGTACACCTATGTCTTTCTCAAAGTCATGGGTAAAACATATAACTTTTAGGACCTTCTGAAAGGTCACCCACAAGTGATTGTACACTTTTTGCCTTTTAGTGTTTGCTGCTTACTTCAGCTAAGGTAAGAAATTTATGAGCTCAATACTGTATCTTCAATTCTCAGTAATAAAGTAGATGTAAATATTGATTTTTTTTTTCAAATGGTGACATTCTTTGCTGATGTGCTCCTTGAGTATGTATATTTTTGAAATTATACACACATTAACACATTTTACATATTATAAAATCACATTAACATAGTATAAAATCGCTGCTGTTGCAGCTTATGTAGAGAAAGTATAAGTGCTTTTATGTTAAGAAAATATATCTTAAAGAAAAATGATCAAAAAGGCTGATGAGAGCTAGAAAATGTAATAATTTGGAACAATGCAGACAAGTATCTTAACGGGTTTCTTTTCTGTTAGAAATGTAAATCTCCTAAAAAGCATTGCCAAGCTGTAACAAGTCCTTTATTCCACAAAAACAAAATGATGTGGAAAATGAATATTGCCCTCCAGCAAAATTACATTCCAGGTTGCCCAAATGTCTCACATATTGTTCTCTGTTCTCTGTGTCTCAGGCTTTCCTTTCTTTCTCTCTTACTTAGCTGAGGCAAAGAGATTTCTTAAGAGAAAAAGACTGCAGTAGTTTCCAAAATAGGAAAAAGGAAATATAGGTGATCATTTTACCTTTCTCTTCATGACTTCAAAAAAGGGTGTCATTCTGCTTTGCCTCTTTCTCTTTGAGATGGATGGATATTTTAAAATAGAAGTGAAGGCTGACTACTGTGGGAAGTCATCCAGAGAGATTATTTGAATGTGTATTACGGATGCATGTGCCTATCGAAAGCAGAAAATTACAGCTTTCTCACTATAAAGTCCTGAAATTTATAAGATATGTTATTACACAGACACTGAACTAACTGGGTAGAGTCAATGAAACCTTGCCTGGATAACATCAGTTAGGTCTGTACTCAGGAAATACCAATAAACTTGAAGCAGATTAATTTAAATATTTATCCAAGGACTGAAAGAAGGGAACATTGAAATTCTGCAGTGGTTGTCACGAACAGCTCTGCACCCCTTGGTTATCGCACAGGATAATCACCGTTGTCTTAATTTCCCATCAGAAGAAAGGAAAAGGTAACTTGCCCTGCGGAGAAGAAGCAGCGTCCCTGTGTCAGCTAAAGCTCACCCCGCTGCACTGCAGCGCAGCAAGCACAGGTTCAACGCAGTAATCAGTAGTGGTAGCGCCACAGTCGTGCCCCACAGGAGATGAGCAGGGTGGGTTATGCCGGTGCTGATCCGTGCAACTTTCCTGCAGGATCAGGCTTCCCCTTTGCTGGAAACCACGTTCTGCAAAAAGGGACGTAGTTCAACCATTTCTAGCATTCCTCCAGCTTCACTGTTTGCAGGCTACATGCTTGCTTATTTATTTATTTATTTATTTATAATATTGGAGGATGACATCTCTGTGAAATGTAATCATGGCTCTTTAATTTGGGTGATGATTTCGATCCCTTCCCGCCTCGCTGGGGAGGGAATGCTGCTCGCCGTCCCACGGCGCGCCGGGAGCTGTGAGCGGCGGCCGGGCAGGGGCTGCTTCCCGGGAAAGACAAGACGGCGCTTCAGCGCAAACCTCCCTCCCGAAAGAAGGTTCTTTGCCGAGGGCATGGAGGAGTGAGTGCAGGAGAGGATAATGGAAGGCAAAAGGGAGTGAAGCAAATAGGTATGAAGAGGGATTGGGTAGTGATTAGTTCCTCCCTTGATGATTTTGGAGACTGACAAAGGAGAACACTTCCTTTCCTGCACCACTTCATGCTCTGGAATTGAGGGACAGGAAGAAGTACAGGGTGCACGGAGTCCCTTAGGAGACTATCCTGATGTTTATGAGACTAACATTTGGACTCGAAGCGTATTTTGTATCCAAACATCATTTGTATATTAGAGCCCTCTCAAAGCCCAAGCGGCATCAGAACATGAGCCTGTGCACTCCACTAGCTACCACCACTGCTGTGGTGCAGATGGCAGCGTGTCTGCCTTGGGGTATCACTTGTAACAGGGAGTGAAGGGCTGTAGTTGCCAGAAACTGAATTATCAACAGCCGAGGGTCTGGAAAAGTAGAAAAATTAAACAGAGATAAATCACAGAGTGCTGATGGCTGCTGGCCAAGCAGTTTGAAAGAGCCAAGTAACGAAGCAGCCAAGCTGCGTATCCAAATATATAATTTATCCTTAAATTATTTGGTGCTCTACCTGGCCATTAAAAATGTGTTGATCCAGAGCAGCTTTATGTGCAGCTAACCAAATTTGCTTCAGTTCCAGAAACAGTGGCTGAATTGATCTGCGATGCTTTCTATGAGCTAAGCGAAAGCAGGAGTGAAACCAGGGCCGCATGGGCTGCTGCTCTGATTTCGCGCGGCCGCTGTCCCGCTGTCGGTGCTGGGGCGAGTCTGCCGCACCAGCCTGCTCCCAGCAGAACTGACCCATTTCCCCAGGCGGGACCAGCTGCGCTGCCCGTTCGTGGTGAGGCCGGGAGCAGGACAGGGCTCCGCGGCAGCTGCCTCTGCGCCGCCGTCTGCGCCGGAGCTGCTCGTGCTCCGCACGGCGGGCACGAGGCGGCTTCGCTCAGTCCCCAGCTGGTGCGGGGTGAGCTGAGTCCTAGGCACGGGCTCACAGAGGGACCAGGGTGCGCGAGCACCTGCTAAAATCAGTCAATGTGGTTTCTATATGTCGTAGCACGCCGCGCCAAAATTTTGCATCAAACCTTTTGATCTTGTAGTTCTGCTAACCCAGAGCTCTGCAGCTATTCAAAACGCAGCGTTCAGATCCAGGCCTGCTGCTAGGCTTAGGGTGCCGTAATAATACATTTAATTGCATAAAAGTTATTATCTGATTTCTTTTGCAATATGTGGGGTTTTGTCTTTCCCAGAAGTGCTCGTTTGGGGTTAAGCAGAAACCAAAACCCCTTGCTAAGTGTTTAGCAGGGGGTAGCAGTATTTAGCAGTATTCTGCCATTTGCAGAACTCTACTCCCATTCTTTACAGTTTCAGGGATCACAGTTACCACTGTGTCAGAAATAACGATCTGTGGTGAGGAGAATTTCTAGCTTCTTCATTAAATTCAGATAGTACATCAAAAAGTGTAGCAAGAATAATTTCATACATTATTAATTCCCTGCAGAGGATGTAAAATTTGAAAGAGGTCTTGTCTTTCTGAGCTTATGTATCTCGGGTAAAGTAACGACTACAAAAATCCAGTTTTACCTATATTTAAGTTATACTTGGGTGTAAACAGAATCTATTATTTCTGTCTGCCCTTCCTCAAAAGCTTGTCCCTGAGAGGAAAAAACAGTGCTGTGGCTTTGCCTTCAAAAAGGACAGATTACCTACTGCCGACTTTCTCCCCGCTAACCAGACAGCAGATGTACACAGAAATGGATGAATATATTTGTTGCTTTTTCTACTGCAGTTATTCTTCTTTGCCTACCAATCCAGCAAGCTTAGATGCTATTGTTGGAGCAACACTAATGCATATTTTTTTACCTTGCCCTCCTTGTACAGCTGAGAAATGGAGGCGCTGGGGAGCAGCCTTCTCCTGCTGTACTGAAGAGTTAGGATGTTCTCCACATCCACGGCAGAAAAGAAAGGCTTCTCCAGGGACTGGGGCAGACTATCCGAGCTGGTTCATGCATTATTTCTAGCGAGGGCATGTGCTCATATATGCAGCCACGTTTGTGTCTCTCATACAAGCTGCTTTCTTTCTGCAGTGATTCTGAAAGAGTGCAGCTTAATTGTCAAGATACCAAATAATCCAAATAAAAATGAGATGATCAAAGATAAAATACACAAGAGCTCTTTTGAATTAATATACGTGGGTTCTAAGACAGCTGCTGAGCAGCACCTATGAATAAAAGAGGAAAAGGGGAGAATTCATTTCAGGTACCACTGAGTTTTATATTTTCAAGGGTGAAAGCTCGGGGGAAAGCTCTGAAACTTTGAGATTGGCAGTCTCAGCAACAACCATAACTGCAAACCTTATGTTATCGGAACTGGTGGTCTCAACCTTCCTGTTAGTGGCATTTTCTGTTTTTAAGGTCAACATTTTCCAAAGCACCTAAGGGAGTCAGAAGTCCAAACCCTTGCAGAAATAGCTTGAAATTAGCTTCATGAGGGGGCATTCACAAAGCCTGGTTGCTACTGTATGGTGACCTGGGGCTTCAGTGGATGAGGATGCCTTACAGATGGTAGGTGATCTGCTGTGTCAGCTTGTAGAGGCATTTAAATCAGAGGTGCGGGAAATGTGTAAAAGAAAGGTGAGGTTTGAGAAAGAGTGATGAGAGGAGACAATAGAAAAGTAAGTAATAATACAAGATTCAGAGAAAGCAAGATTCAATGAAACTTTCCTAAAGATAAATTGATTGGAAAAGAAAGAAAAAACTTTATTATATGCAGAAATTATTAAAAAAATATATATATGCACAGAAATAAGATGAGAGAAGAAATAAAGCCCAGAGTATATTGCAGCTTCTGAAATAGCAGTCAAGACATCCTGGCTCTGTTCTTGGCATTTTATTCATCTGAATTCTTCTTTCCTAGCACTTTTGCTAGTGGTAATATCTCTGCAGCAGATTAGTAGCTGCAAAAGCCTCTTGATTTATAGAGTGGCTGCACAACTACCAGTTCTCACCTGGGATGCACAGCTATACTGCAGTTATTGTAGAAATGATAATGTCTTTTGCATAGTTTGCTTAAGCTCAGTTATGTGATAGACACATATAACACAAATACCCCTACTGCCTTTACCTGCTTTGACTGTCAGGATGCATTCATCAATTAGGGTATGTAATGACATCTCAATTTTTATGTTAAGAAGTCACAGTTATTTCAGAGGTGTCCATAACATGAAAAGAATTTAAACACTCCCTTCAAGACTCCTTATCTTTGCCCAGGATGAATTTTTGTGTTACCAACCTATCTGTGAGCCTTTGGCAAGATCTACCTGGAAGTTCTTACCCTCTCTCTCTTTTTTTTTTTTCCTAATCTTGAGTACTGTGAATAACACTGAGTCATTTCAGGTTTTTTCATTCTTTTGCTGTTTGTTTATTATTAATTGAATCTGAAGGTTGGAATTCAAATCAACTCACTTTTGTGGTTTACGATACGCAGGTTTAAATCTGAGTCAGTGTCCCCAAGCTTCCTTCGCAGTCTGTGGAAAGAAATAAGCAGTTCTAGGACATGATTCATCTCCTCTTAAACTAGATTTGTGAAACAGGTCAGATGAATCACGTCTTCGAAGCCCTCGACAGTCCTAATCCTGCTTAAGCATGAAAGAAGGACAGCCTAGTGTCAGGTCTGGACAAAAGGGAAAACCAAGACTGTTCATCCTGCCCCTCCGACAAAAGGATGACAGCAGTGCTGCCCAACATGATTAATATTCCACTGCCATAAGCAAAATAATTTCTCAGGTATGGGTTGGCATGAGCTGGCACAAAGTTACACCAGCATGCAGGTGTGGAAGGAGTGAACAAAATATTCTGAAGAAAAGGCAGTCATCAAACGATTGCTAGGTCTTCTTTGTCCTGCCTTCTTTCATATGCATCTTTGTCCTTCTATAAGGCCAAAGGAAATTATACAATAAGGAAATTATACAAGTAGTTCAATTTTCAGGCTTTGCAACCCAAGATGCATTGGAAACGTGCAAGTTCACAGCTGAGAAATATGAAAGAAATGATAGCTCCGGTTTAAATCAGTTGAAGATTTGGCATCTTTTCTAGGAATGCTTTTACTTCTAGCTTGCTGTGAAGCACATTTTCATTTTGTCATGCTGCAAAAGCCTTTCTGACTTTGATCTTACTTCATAATATACACTTCAGAGAATACTTTCTTTCCATTGAAATTCTTGAGGTAGTCAAGACAATTCCATGTTTCCATAATTTTAGAGGACTTGGAATATATTTTTCAGAGGACTTCATGAGTACTTTACATGTTTGACAGTAAAGAAAAATATTTTCACAGCTCACTTATGTTTAGAATAATCATTTATTTTAGATTGTGCATTTTGAAAGTCATTTGGTCATAAGGAATAAGAAATATCACTGGGAAAACATTTTTTTTCTCTTATTCCGTTTTGTCAGATAACTCTGTATTACTTCTAATACATTCTTCACTTGACTTTCACTCTTGATGGAGTGTGTCAATGAGGACACAATAAAATGTGTCACACAGGTGTCATGTGTTTTGAGGTTTAAAATGAGATACAAGTCATGGCCTAGACCTAACATCGTGTAGGAAGTTAATGTCATCTCAGAAGGAAAAGCAATATATCTGCAGTGCACTAAATACTGTGATGGAAAGAGACTGTTTTCAATATAAAATTATGTTCATCACCAAACAAGATGAAAATAAATCTGAAAGTATTTCTATTAGCAATGAGGGCATTATAGGTCATCATTGGTCTATAAATAATGAATCTTCAGACGCTCACCGTGAACTTTTTTGTCCCCATGATGCATTTATCTGAGTCTGTTCTCTTATATGGATCCTCGGGTAATGAACACCTAAATCCTTGTGGAGAGAAAGAGAGATGGTATCTAATTTCCAGCAAACATGTAAGAAAAGACTGTAAATATACAGCATATTTGCTATTCTAAAAACTAACAACAACGAAAAAGCAAAAACCTCTCTAGCCAATAATCTGGAGGAAGTTTTACCCCCTGAAAGCTGAGAAAACCTAAGAGTTAGCTATGGACTCTTGCCTTGCTGTTACCATCTGATTAACTTGCTCTTCTGACAAGTTCATGGCAACTCATTTATTTTATTTTTTTTCAATCTCTATCCTGCTGAACAGGAAATATCAGATATTATAAATCAAAACACTATTTATATATTTGAAAAATCCCATGTATGCCATGTGTAGAATTCTGCTAAAATGGCTTCATATTTACATAACTTTCCACCTTGCAGTACAGATAAATTAGAATAGTAAGATTCAAGCAATTCTGGTGCTTTAAATCAACTGCATCTTTTTAGTACTACTGTTATGCCACAGTGCTCCGGGAAGGTGCACTGTGACCTGTGAATCTATCCACAGGACACTCTTTTAATGATCTAATATTTTGGCAGTAAGAGGAGCAGCTGGTAATGGTGGAAATGAAAGTGTGGTCCTTACTCTGCAATTTTGCTAATTTTGCTAATCAATACCAAAGAGCTCCTGCAGAATTTGAGTTTAACAATTTAAAAAGTCAGTGGAAAGATCACACACTTCTCTTTCTTAGGGAAGGTGAAAGTGGCTAAGCCAGATCGCTCCATTTTTGAGAGAGAATGCCTTTTTGTTGTTGTTACTCTGGCACCTCCGAAAGAAAGTCCCTCTCAAAAAGCTAAACTATTTTTTTTTCCCAACCACTTCTCTTAGGTTTATAGCAACATGGTTAAGAAATGGTACCATGAAATGCTTTTTTCAATTGCTCTTCGAACAGAAAATGTTCAAACGATTCTGAGGAAAAAAAAGAATGAGCTTATAATATTTGCCCAGAGTGAGTTTCTATTTCGGAACTGAACATCAATATAGAGCTATATATATATTTCTTTTTTTCACTGAGCGGGCTATTCACAAAGACTAACGTTACTCACCGGAAGCTAATCTTTTTAAACTGCCTTTAAAGTTATTGGCGCTAGAATGGATGACTCAGATGTGAAGCTGAATTTAGGTGTTCTCGTTTGTCTTCTGAAAGACTGAAGAGCAACTTTTTCAACTCAAGTTGTGAGTGTATCATTTAATTACCTAGACTTTATGTTCTTTAAATATGCTCACAATTTCGATCCATGACACTGCATTTATATACTGTTCCATGTGGATGTGTTTCATCTCTCCTTTTCTTTAAATAGCATATCATAAGCACCTGCTTAAAGAGTTCATCTGTGCAAGAGTTACCCATGATTTACTATTTATATTAACAGTCTGTAAAAGAGCAGTGTTCTGAAAAAAAAAAAAAAACAAAAAAAAAAACAGAAAACTATTTAGACTAATACAAGACAGTGGAGAAGACTGGGGAGTGTCTTAAAATGTATCCAACAAAAGGAACAGCCAACATTCTTGTCCCCAGAGAGGTGTGTATTTAAAATAGTTAGCAGTGTTAGAGGCCAAGGTTCTGACCACAGCTGGAATCCGGGTGTTCTAGGTGTCATTACATGCACTGGGCTTTTCTATGCATTAATCTTTGTAATATGTAATTCCTGTGAATCTTGGCTGTTTACCCAGAATGGGAGTGATTCTTAAATGTAGGAGACAGAGAAGTCATCAAATGCACAAGTTTGAGGTTGGGAGCATAGCATGAATAGGAGATGCTGTGTTTTCTGCATTTATGTAGAGTATCTCTCACTATGCTCAATATATAATTTGGTATTAAATGCCTCATTTGCCTTTTTTTTTTCCTGAGCAACCATTAAAGTAAGCATTTTGTAGCCTTCTTGCACCTCTGTGAGCAGAACTTACACTGTGGCCCTTGTGTCAGTCCTGGTCTTTGTAGAAAAAAATCTTTTGACAGGAGTGATGCTGTGTCAGCAGGGGGTCGTGTGCTTCCATTGATACATATTTTGTACCCTGATAAGCCCCAGGTTTCTGTTAGATGAGTTAAACCACCACTGGGTTTTGCACTTACAGCATTATCATGTAAGGCCTGATTTCTGACCATAGTCTTGAGCTCAGCTGGCCAGGATTTCCAGCTGGCCAGCAGTCCATTCCCCTCTCTTCACAGCCCTCTTTCTTTGATCTTGAATAGTCTTTTCTGGGCTGAAAAGCATGCATAAGCAGATAGCAAAGCTTATTCAGAAAATTGAGTTGGTTCTGGGACACATCATGGTTCTGAGAGAGGAGGAGCACAGTCCCTTAGGAAAGAAGAGGAAGATACTAAGCTTGTCTCTGAAGACTGGATCAGTCAAAGCCAGTGTTTATCAGTGCCAGCAAAGATAGCGCATCAAGCAAAGGGAAGGATACCCCAGTTAGTTAGTGCAGCTTTGTATCTTCTCCTCCACTCAGGAGCTTTTTCTCTCCCCAAAAAAGTAGTTTCTGCTAAATATCTCCTTTGCATCCTACAGGTGCTCAAAAGTATAGTCAGTTCTTTCATGAACAGGACAAAGTCTCTCATTTGTAGAAGCCAAAATATAATTTTGCGAGGCAGAAGAGCAGATGAAAGGCTGAATTCCTTGATGCTTTCTGTGTGGATATGACAGCCGGGTCATATCCAGGAAGAGTGTTCCTGGTGTGGAGCTTCTGAGTTGCAATATGTGACTACTGTGCACCATTTTTGATGATCCTTTCTAGGAAGCATTCCTTGGACTTTGCTAGAGAAGTAACTTCCTTCCTGCTGATAATGTCAGAAATTGGATAGATTTTTTTTATTTTATTGCTTAATAAATTCCTGACAATTGAGCCCTCAAATTACAGCAAAATAAAAGTAAACTCTTTTTAAGAGTCTTAAAGATTTTACCCAGCATCTATAAAAGATGTAATTGCTCTGCTTGAAATGATCAAGGAGGTAAGAACAACAGACAAATCTTTCAGAACGAAGAAATACTGGCATGTCTGTCATTCCAGAAGTATCAGAAAGCAAGGGAAGAAAGAGGAGAGAGAAAACAAAATAAGGTAGAAATTAGAGTATTTCAGCACCATTAGTGTGCATATTCTATGTGTAGACTCTATTCCCCACTTTTATTCTTAAAAAAATATAATGAAGCAAAGGGATTGGTTAGTTTAAAAAAGGTTTTATTATATTAAACTCAAAAGCAAAATGACCATTTTTTATAGGTACATGAATAATTTTAAGACTACTGACAGACAAAATGAAGAATTAGTATGTCTAAATATTAACTTTGGGAAGCATACAGCTGTTTGTGTGCTGTTACTGTACATCTTCACTCATTTTGCTCACACCTTCTCCACACAGAAAGCTTCTTCTCATTATTGTTCCTAAGCAGTTGTTCAAGACATACTGATAGTTAAAGTTAAGAAAAATTTGCTTGGCTAGTAAATTTTTCAAAGCTTTAAAATATTTTTAACACTCGCCATTGTCTTTACCTTCTTATGCTTCATTATGCTATTAAAAATAGTCCAACTATGGCACAAAGGAGAAATTTGTATCTGTTTGCAGCTCTGCAATTGATTCACCACATGGCTCGAAGGCATTTTTCTGACAATCTCTCTGGAATGAAATGGCATCTGAGTCAGCAAGCAGTTCGTTTTGGTGAAACTACCTACCTGGCAAAGAAGCATGATGCAGGAATAAGCATGAATAATGACTTTGTCCATTATTGTTTCTGCCCCATAAGCAAAAACAGGAAATTTGGTTTGGGTTTGTTTGTTTTTTCTTTCCAAATCATGTTTTGATCTTTTGATGTAAAGTACTTTACAAATACTGGATATGATGACACACTTCCAAAATAAGCAAGTAAATAAGCAAGTAATGATAGTATTGCTGTAGTACACTATTTGTCCAGGCACAATATAGTCATGATAAAAGGCAATGTTTGCCCTGCAAAACTACAGAATTAAGGGATGTGAGACAGTACTGGTCAGCATGAAAAGCACTCGTCTTGCGACACTAGCTGCCTAACCACAGACTAAATTGCTGTAGGCAATGCAGAAAGGACAATTTTGAGGTGAGATGAGAGGGGAGATTAAAATTTAGCTTAGGGATGTCTGCAGGGAACTGCTTTCCTTGCACACAGTGACATTAGCAAAATCCAAGAGAGTGAATAATGCTGCCACAATCCTCGCAGGTGTTGAAGATGTGGCTGGATCCTGCATAAAATGCTGGTGATGATGGAAGTCCTGTGTATTCTGTACCTAGGTGATTACTTTGGTATTAAGAGGACAATTTTGGGAAATGTGCTGAAGGTGACCCTGCTTGAGCAGGGCAGGTTGGACTAGATGGTCTTCAGAGATCCCTTCCAACCTCGGTCATCTGTGATTTTGTGGCTCTGTGATTTCTCCATTGGTAGTATGAGCTGCTGCCTGTTAAGAAGCTGATCTCCCTTTCCTTATCTCCTCCTTGGCTGGTTTGTCTGGAGAAATAGAGCAACAGTATAAGGATTCATTCACATAGATCTTTATTCTGTTCATTGTTGTATTATTTACTAATAAGTTGGTATAACCTGATTTTGTGGATATGAGCAATTACAGTGTCATTCACGTGGTTTTTTGTGGCTGCCAGGCCACAAGAGGATTGACCTAAATACCTTTGTCCTTTATCAGGAATTAATAGCTTCTGAAATTCCTTACCACTTCTAGATGCAGCAAATCAGTTAAATTAAACAAAATTGCAGGTCTCATATAGGTCTGTAGGGAGCTTAAGAAATTTTCCAGTCTTATCCATCTTTAAATGTTGTTCTAATGGGATGAATTTACAACTACTTAGAAAACTTTTTTTTTTTGAAACCAGTTTTGCTGATTATTGAAAATGCTGCTAGATAATTGTATAAATTCACTAAGACCATTTCAATAGACCGATGTTGTCTGGGGTCAAAATATACAAGCTATTAAAGCTTTGTACTGCATACAGCTGAAGGAAATGTTTTCCTGTAAAGGACGGCAATAAGAGCTGTGAATGTCTTCTGTTCCTTAGCTTGCTACTGCTCTGTGCAGGCCTTGCTCAAGTACTGTTGTAAAGACATGCTAGGATAAGAGTGGTGGCAGCCTCAGTTGTGATGAGGTAAAATAGCTTGGGGGACGTACTAATGGAGGGGGCAAAGCAGTAGCAGAAAAGGTCCCTTATTGTAGCCTGTTTACTCTAGTTTAATGCTTTCACCAGGCCACACGGTGAGAAACAGGGAGTGAAAGTTGGAAAACAGAGACAAGAGCAGTAAAATTCTGGGAGATATAGGTAATTTTTATTTGCTTAAAAATGTTATTTTATTTTAATTTATTTTTAGGTTTCTAGCAAGGATCTGTGACTAACTAATGCTTTGGATGATGGATGTTTTTGTTGGAGACCCATTTTCTTAAGAAAAAGCATACAAGCCTTAAATGTACTTTGAATCATCCAGCAGATAAACTTGAAAATACATAGGGAGATATATTTGGCAACAGAACCAGACAAACATTTCTGTGCCGAATATGCTTTCCCTTCTCCCCATTTTACCTCCAGCTGCCATGCTTCATTCATCTCAGATGCTGCCTTCAGTGGCAGCCACAGAGAGAATCAGCAAGACATGGACATATTTGCCCCCTTTGATACTCCTTATTACCCTGTGGCAGTAGCATTCCTCATATTTGTGGTGTGAAAAATTAGTAGCTTGAAGATAAAAAGAAAAAAAGGAAGAAAAGAAAGAATCTAGTAACATTAACCTCACCCATAGTTTTTGAAAGTATCATATATATTTACAATCTTTATTTTCCTGGTGACATTATTGCAGGGGTCCTTATTGGAGTATATAACAGTGTTTTTGTATCGCTGTAAATTACTTAACTCCATTTTGTATTTATTCATGTTCTCTTCTTTCAGTGGAGTTTTTATACTGTGATTTGGCTTCCATGAAGTCCATACGGCAATTTGTGCAGCAGTTTAGAGCAAAGAATTGTCCACTCCATGTCCTGGTGAATAATGGTGAGTTCTGTTTTTTTTTTTTTCTTCATATATCTGTAGGGAAGGATGTTGGAAAACTGAGCCCTTGCCCATTGCTTCTCATTTCAGAGAAATTATCTGAGCCATCCCACAACATGCAATATTAGAAATAACAGAGAAGTCACTAAAGAGTTAAATTTCATGAATGACTGTCAGCTGAGTGGACTGGACCTTTCAGTTCTACTCACCTTTTTGCATTGTTACCACAAGTCTTTTTGATTTGTCGTGGTTTTATTTTAGCTCTTCAACACTAAAAATCACATGATAAACAAGAATGGGAGCATCTCTTTAAAAATAAAAGAAAGAAACATGGATCATCGCTTTGGAAAAACCTACTCTTTCACCTCCCTCTACTTTCTGTCTCCTTATATTCTCCCTGCACAAACACAGATGTTTGCCATAGCATGGCTGTATGCTGGGCTGGACTGGGGGGATTTAATCCAAGTGGAATGTAATCCAGCAAATTACCCAGCTGGCCCAAGGCAATGACGGTTTAGGCCTCGGCGTCACAGAAAATTGTCCATAGAGCTGTTCCCTCAGTGGCTGGAGAACAAATTAAAAAGACAACATTTCTCTTGCATTCATACACTTGTCAAATGAGGCATGTTATTCTTAGGGGTTTACAGTTTTATTATTCACATACTTGCCATCTAATTATGTTTTATAGTCCTGATATTTTTGGGAAAAGGCCTATATCGTAATTTTCTTCCAAAAAGCCCCTCATGCTCTTTGTGCATGTTCCTAAAGGGGAATTTTCACTTGTATATTTAACTAGAGGAAAAGCCCGCCAGCAACAATTTAGGCTTCTTTTTGAAGCTTTCGGCTGTCATATGCTGATGTTCTCATTTTCCCAATTATTTGCATATATTTTTACTAGGGCATCCCAAAGAACCCTTTCTCTTTCCCTATGCACCTTCTCTCCCAATAACAGCAAACATGCTGTAAATAAATAATATTTCTACATTTGTTGGTCTCTTGAAGAGCTCTTAGTAACATAAGCAAATATGGCAATAAAAATTCAAGACCATTTTATATACTGATTGATATGAAACATTCATGAAATGTTCAATTAAATGTTCATTTTTATTTGGTTAGTCAAAGTAGCCCACCCTTAATATTTTAATTGTGCACTAATTGAAGATATCAGATATTTAATCCTAGTTGAATTTTTTTTTTTTTCTAATTTCACATGTCTGCTTTTAAAGATACAAAGTGTAGCATCAACATGTTCTTGTGGGATGCGTGTTCACACATAGCTTTGCATGGCTTGGCATCTTCATTTCTTTTTCCTCATTAAAGGAAGAAGCACAGCACTTGTTACAGACCCAGCTCAAAATGTTACTTTAGGAAATAGATACCAAGAAGAAGGTTTTTAAAGCTGTTATTTATTTTCCAGTTGGTTGCATGTGGGAAGCAGAGATGCTTACTACAACTAAGTACATCCTTATCAGGAAATAAAGTTACATGAGAAAAAGTCTATTACGTACTTGATACAAGACAAAGCCTCATTTGGGAGAGAAGTTTGAATCTAATATTTGCCTGTATGGGTCTACATTTTTATGACCCACATGAGGCATTTGACTTCATGCTGCATTACCAAATACTGACAACTGGCAAGATAAATCAGTTGTTTTAAGAAAATCCATTTAAAAATGACACTGCAATGAATGATTCAACTCTGCTTTTATTGAAGTTGTAACAGAATCACAGTGGTAATCAGACTCAAAGCTACTGTAAAGACTTCCTTGTAGTTAGGTTAGTCTCTGACCTTTCCTGAGAAGTCACCAGCCTCCACATCTAAATGCTCTTTTGCTTTTTCCTTTGTCTTTTTTTTTTTTTTTTTTTTTTTTTAAATAATTTGTAGTATTTATTTTTGTTGTTAGTTGTTTTGTGAAAGCCCAAGTGCTTTCTTGATACAAGAAAAGAAAATAAGGCTGTAGGGACTGCTCAGCCAAAAGCCTTCTGGCAATCGTGAGCTCTGCTGCCCCCACGACCTGCTCCCACATACAGGAGTAGGTCCCAAGAAGAGCACAGCGCTTGTAGTATTAAATGTTTTATGGGGGTGAGTTGTTGAGCATGTTGTCGGTGAACGTGTTTGCTCTCTGTCAGAAAACTCTATTGTCAATAGTGAAGCATTTTTTTAGATGGCTTGGAGGGTTATTTCTTGTAATCATACAGCTCCTTCTCTTATGTCTCAACACAGACAGCCAGAATAATAAGCTTCTTAATATCACCTAGTACTTTATTATTTCTTACAAGTCTTGAAACTCTAGAGTTCTTGATGTGGATAGGGTTTATATTTTATTTTGCAGAAAAATGGGGAAGAGTCTGCTGGTCAGACTCTGCAAAATGCTTTTGTAGGGCCTCACATGCTTTTGAGAGTCTGACGCAAAGTCTGATGCAACTAATAGACAGTCTCCATTAGGTTTGGGAAATAGGCCCTTGTGTGGGCCCCATGACTTCTGAATCAGATCATCATGAATCTAATAAGAATTTTCCTCTCCATCTTCATAGGATCAGATACTTTATTATCAAGGGCTTTACCCTCTTCTTACATTTGATGTAAAAATTTTGTGCCAAGAACTATTGCATTTTATTTCTTTTTACAAGATATTAATATTAGTTGCTTCAGATTAAAATATTTTACATTGATTAATAAAATCACATTTATACATAATGATTTGTCTATAACTTATCTCTATGAATATATATACTGAATGCATGTGAAGGTCAGTGATACTTGATGTGACTTGTGTGAGCCTAATAACCAGCTCATCATTTCCAGACAACCATGGAAAGTTTTTACATAATACAGAGATACAAACTGTAAAATTAGCATTGCAGTATTATAAAGACAGTAGATTTGCTGTGAGTTGCCCTGGTGGGTAAATAATCAAAGCTTCATATCTTATCCAAGATCATTACAAATTCAACAATTTCACAGGTCACTGATGATTTAAAAAAATTCGTTTTCCTTGCCCATATCTTGCCTGTTTCAAGAATCTAGTTGGAAGTAAATTTAATAGCAAACTCCTTGCTAGTTTCAATATATTCTTCTGGAACTAAACACACAGATTCTCAGGAAATTCAGTAAGGTTTAGATATCTGACTATTTTGTGCACTTTGAGAAATCTTATGTGAAGATTTAAGGCCTTCAAACTACAGGCAAGTGCACCATGGCCACCTCCTCTCTTTTTGTTATAGTGGATTTTAGCATTTATTTCTAACTTTATAATTTCTAATTTGAAAGGAAAAATTTAGTTGAATGCACATATGATTACAACAGACAAATGTAGGCCTGTTTTTCTATTACTCTGCTTTCTGCATCTGTAATGTATACTCTCAGTTTTTGATTTTTAAAATGAACAAAACATATTAAAGATGCAAATAGATTACGGTATAAACATTCTGAAAAATGTAATGTGTGAGCAGTACAGAGGAGTGTAATACAAAATTAATGAATTTCTCTGAAGAAGAAAAAAGAAAGTAGTTTAGAATATTTAAGCTGATGAAAGGTCAGAAAAATGTGTCCTTAGGCCAATAATTAGCTATTGAGTATCATTTTAATATTTAATTTTACTTTTGAAAAGTATAGTATCTTTATAGATTTGAAAAGTATTTAGTGTATTACAGCATCTATGGTAGTATAATTAACAAATTCTTAAAGATAGTATTGGTGTTAAGATGTACCCTAAGTCTACTGTCTTCCTGAGGCTGCCAAAGGGCCAGAGAGACCATTAGCTGTAGTTACTGTTGCATGTTGGAGAGAATTTTCCCACCTGAAGTCAGTCAATTTCTTTTGCATGTTAGAAACGGTTCAAAGTGTATTTTATATATACTACTTACTTTATATATACTACTTACACATTTTTGCATTATTTAATGATCTTAAACCCAGCAGAACTAGAACCATAATCACAACATCCTTAGGGATAATAGAGTATCTACAAATATCAAACATGTCTCATCTAATTCATTAACAACAAAACACCAATTACCTTCTCTGTTGCAGTTCGTAGAATGATTTTTTCTTTTGGCTACAGCTTAGGAAAGGAGGGAGAGAGAACTACAAAGACATTTGGTATACTCTTTGGCATGTTTGCACACACATGAAAAAGAGTTTAGAAAATTTTAGTATATTATTAGTCCATTGTAGGTGGATTGCAGTTAATGTATTTCATTCTTTTTGCAGGCTAAATCTTCTGAAGGAATATGAGATATAATGGATGGGATAAGTGCATGTATCAAATACAAGCAGCTTTATACCTGTGTACCCATTCATAGCTATCACTGATTAGTTAGGTTAATTGCAACTTAAGTTATAGCAGTGGGATCCAGAAAAGATCCTATCTCATTGTTTCAGACTAGAGCCAGCACCCTTCTCTACAACAGCTACAGTCTTGACAGACTATAAAATTACACAGGCAAACCACGGAAAAGTGAAAATTAATTGGAGAATGCTAGTGAGGAGGGTTGCAATGTATTTTTTTTTGCAGAAGCCTGGACACATGTCATTTAGCCAAATGTTTCAGATGTTTTCTAAGTGACTGTAAATTATGGGGAGATTTGTTCACTACAAGTGTTAGATACCCTCAGAACAGGAAGTGGCCAATCTGGGTGCGTTTCTCAGACACAGCACCACAGTGTATTGCTTAGATATATAACCCAGTTTATTCAGAGCCACTGAGTACAGTGCAATCCCAGTATTTCCTTATTGCCCAAATTTTTAGAAGCAGTCATCACCCAGAGTTTTTATTATAATTGAATAACACTGTTGTCTGCTAGCATGTTATCTATATCCTATTTAATCAGATTTTTTAATAAAATAAAATAATAAATGTTAGAAGAGTAACTTTAGTCTAGTTTGGACTGTCAAACTGCAAGGATTTCATTCATAAAAATCCTGACTTTTTATATTATTTTTACCTAATTATTTTCAAAGCTTTTTCTCTGCTTATGTTATCAAATATTTTGTTAAATGGGAAATATCTCAGGCTCCACATGCTTCACGTTTTTGACCCACTTACTGAATGTGAATTTTTTATCAGTGGAAGACAGATACAAATTCAGCTATGGATGGATTAGTAAAACCAACCTGTTCTACTGAAGTGTAGGACGTTTTGCCACTGGCTTTTCTTAGAGGCAGGAACGAGCCATGGTTTATTCTTACCTAATCCTCTCACAGTTTTTTTTTTTTTTAATGCACATCATTGGAATACAAACTATTTTGTTTCTAACAGAACTTCCTATTGAATGAAAAAACCAAGACTGATTTTCCTATTATCTGATTGAAAGTGTGGTAACTCATGGCTATCCCTAACAACAAAACAATGGTAGACCATAATTTTAGGAAAGTTTTATTTTTTTTTTTTTCCAACTAAACTCAATTATGAATTCTGACTTATTATCGTGTAAAAATAAAACCTCAGTTATAGATCATATTTTATTCTTTTAATTAAGATATTTTCCAATAAACTAGCTAGTGCTTTCTGTACTCACTCTGTAGCAGTATAAGATTGAATCAGAAAATGAGGAATACTTTTCGAGGAAGTATTTGCAGTCTTTTCAAATTTGTGCTGGACCTACCACAATTTCGTGATTTGCTGCTCCAGTAGCCCTTGAATGTAGATTGCCTGCATTTTTTTCTGTTCTTTTAAACAACTGATAAACTTAGAACTCATCTTCACCGGAAAGGAGGATCGCTTAATCTCTGTTGTCTCAGCTAATACAGTCTACTTCTCCTTTGTAGGCATTATAGCCTTCTCTGAGATAACTAGCAAAAGACACTACTCAATTTTCAGTTCTTTGCTAGTTAGTCAAACTTTTAGTGTTTGGAGTAAAAATGTTCATATCGAGTATTTACCTTAGGCTAATTTATTGTTATTTATTTTCTTGTAATGCCAGCTATAAAAGTAAAGAGTTTCCAAGAATGATAAGAAAAACATTTATTTATTATTTACTAGGATATGAAAGATGATGATGAAATTCTTTTTAAGAAAAACACTAGCGTTATCATATTATGGAATGCACTTAAATGTTAGCAAATGAATTAATGTCAGAAGTAGATGGACGTTTGCCACCTGTAGAATCTTCCCATTCTGGGTCAAGTCTGAAGCATTGCATTTGAAAATAATCTTTAATAACTAAAGACTTTGCCTGTACCAGCCACACTCTAACTTGGGACTGTGCAAATATTTCCCCTGGAATCCCAAGGGAATCCTCAGCTGCCGCAGGGAATATTGTGTGCAGGGAAAGGCAGTGGCCCTGGCACCATGGCCATTCTCTTGTGCCCCCATTGATCACCGTTGAGTTGTGTTGGAGATGACCACGGCTTGGCTAAGGTCTCTCCAAGCAGTCAGGGGGCTTGGCTCCTCTCCCACCCCCGTGTCTGGTTTCCGTCCCATGGAAAACAGGCTGCTGTGTGGGGAGAGGTGGATGGGAGGCGATCTACACCTGGGTTTCATCTCAGTATAGAGCTGGCATTTCACTGTGGAGCTGTGGTGGCATTTCAGCACTCTCAGGACCACTTCCTGCAGCTGGTGACCACGTCTCACTGGCTGTGCTGGCTCTTGCACTTTTAGGCACAAGGACAAAGCCTGTAGGGTGTAGGATGAAGAAGGCTGCTCTGACTGCAGCTGGGACAAGAGCAAAGTGTCCAAGAGAGGAAGATTTGTACAAGGAGTTTGTGTGAGCAGAACTGAAGCAGAAAAGAAGCGACTGGGGATTTGAGGGTTTAGAGCTTTCAGATTGGGGGTCACAAGGGAGACAACAAAAGATTGATTATGCTGGAAATGCAGGATAAATTCTTACTCATATCAAGAAATTCTTACGATAGTGCAAGTACAAGGGGAGGGAGCTGAGGTGGGTTGTGGGAATGACGGGTGGCATTATACACGTTTGAACTGTAGGCGAGATCTCTGTGTGAGTTTGTAAAACATTAGACACCAAAGAATGTGAATTATCTTGAGGAGCGGATTCTCCGCTGTGCACAGCCTGAACCAACAGTTTCTTGCAGCTAGGGAACTCTTGGCACAGCAAAACTGTGTGTGGGTTTGCTGAGAGAAATGGCTCCCTTCAGAGGGGACGTAATGGGAATCTCTCTCTTTTGCATAGCCACCAATTTTGACAGAACTGACAGAAATTAAATGCTTGAAGCCGAGCAGGAGGGCCATAAGGTGTTGCTGGTGGTCCCAGAGCCACCGATCACAGCGCTGAGAAACGGCGTCTGAAAAACAAGGGACGGGCGAGACAGGCACGTGCCTGGCAGATCCCTACAGGATACAGCGAGAGATCTCACGAGATATGGGCATGGAGAAGTCGGTTAGAGTGGCGGGGCAAGAAAGCGAGGGACACGGTGCTCGCTGCTCGCAGGGCGGCATGGAGACAGACGTACTGATCTGCGTGTCTGGGGCCAAACGTCTCCCCGCCTTCCCTCACGGGTGCTGCTCTGATGAGATCAGCGCTGGTCTCCTGCTCTGGGGACAGGGGTGGCAGAGCAGCGCGGTCCCGAGGTGAAGCTGGGCTGGGAAGAGGCACACGAGGGGGCAGCTCCATGGCAGAGCTGGGAAGCTGGGAAGAGGTGCACGAGGGGCAGCTCCATGCCCCGCGCTGGCATGTGCGGCCGTCCTGGAGCAGCGCTGCAGCGGGAGCGCGCACGGCACAGCCCCGTTGGCATGAGCTAGTGGCAACTTGCTCGGCCCTGGAAGGGAGAGCAGGGCAGAGGCACATGGAGGAAACTTGTCTGGGAAGAGACAGGAGAATCCAAGTCTGGGTGCCCGCATTTCCCTGCTTTCAACAAGAGGGCGTGAAACCTGATTTTGGGGTGTCCAGTCCCCCCCCAGGGAAGGTCCAGGCACTGAAGAACGTCCTGCCTGTGCTGAGCCGGCCAGGCTGATAGCAGATGTCCTGGCCATCTCTGACGGGCCCAAGGCACTGGTGCTGTCACTATGCCACATGACAAAGTTCCTTGCGTTTTGCTTCCTCCCCGCAATCCTGCTTGAAGAAACTGCATATGCACATTCAAAGCCCTGTAAGAAATTAAGAAGTGCAAGAATTAGAACTACCTACACAAGTCCCTCTGGGGGAAATAGGACTGTATTAGTAGAGATCTATAAAAATATTAATATGTTCTTTAACTGTTTGATTGCTTGTCTTTTCAGCTTTCAGGTATTATTAATCTTAGTTTCTCTGTGTGCTTGTGTCTGTGCTTACACTGGTTTTCCTGGACACAAGCAGAGGTACAGAAGCAGCACAGTTCTCTGACCATAGCTATGCAAGCGTATGTGCTTCATAGTGACCAACCTTACACAGTAAATTCATCCCTCTGCAGCCTAAGGAAGATGTAAGTACAGAGTTATTTACTCCTCTATAGCTGTCCTTATTTAGAAGAGTAATGGGCTATGCTATATACAGCTACATAGATCCACTGCTAGATCTTTTTGTTGGCATATGTGTGTGCTGAGTAGAGCTATTTTGGAGCTCTATTTTGCCCAGTATGGCTGCATTCTTGAGGAATAAAAAGCGTGCTACTAAGCGAATTGGCTACACCAATACAAAGTTTGCCCCTGGAAATACTTTGTGCTTTCATTAGAATAACCCTTTCTCCATTCTTTATCCTTTAGGGAACTTTTTTGGTGCAATAGCTATTCACCTAAAAGCATTAGGTGAATGTGCTTACACAGGTTCATCTCCTGAACTGAAAGCATTACAGGTAACCTGTGCAACTGACGTCTTGCATTGACTGTCCAGCATTTGGCTTGCCAGGAGTAAAAAGATTTGTCTCTGAACCCTGTTCCACGAGCCTGCCTGGGCAGGAAGACATTTTGATGTACATCTACAGGAGAGATTTAAAATTTGTTTTGGGTTATATTTGATTTATTTAAAATGAGTTTGAGAAATGCCTTTAAAAGCCTCCACCAGGCTCACTCTAGAAGCTCACTCTGAATAAACCTAACTGAATGAAATACTTTAATTTTTAAAACTTTTAAACCAATTTTTATAACAGAGCTGACATATTTTGAACAGAGGGAGGTACGGGAATTATAGCAGTGTTTACCAGCATCAGCAGTAGAGGCAGGCATGATACAAATTTTCCTATATGAGCCTGTAAAAATACATTTTGTGTATATGTAAGATTTATGTTTGTGGTAAATGTTTTAGTTATGCTGTGTACAACATCAGATTTATTATGGTCTTGAAATGCTAATTCAGTACAACTAATTCATGGATGGATCCCAATCAAAAGTTTCATTAGAAACTTTCACAGAAAAATCATGATAAATGACTGATTACAAGGACAATTCTCTTGAGGTATATTCATTTGCTGTCAGAAAATTAACCTCAATATTCTCTGCTAAGTAGGCTTCATAATAAAAAAAGAAGGAAAAAAGAGATTCTTATTAAACATACCTAATGAAATGTGTGCAACTTGAGCATACTACAATATGTACAGAACTGCAGCTCATTGGAAAGTAGTACTATGTGTACAATAAGAATAATCTTCCAGAATAGTTATGCCATAAAATATTTTATTTATTCTAATTTGTTTCTAATCTTGCAAGATCACACATCCGTGTGGCATCTAGGCATTTTTGCATGCATACTGTCAGTTCTTCACTGAATATTTCAATAATAACCCCTAATCAATTGCGAAGCAAAAGTTCATTATCAGCTTACTTATCAATTAATTTTCTAGTATCATGCTTGTGTCAGTGATGGCTTTTTAAACAAAACCTCTGGAAACACTCCGACTAAATCAGAGAGGAGAACTTTTATAAGAGAGTTGCATCAGAATCAAGGTATTAATAGTCTCTATGCTGCCATTTCAAATTTCATATCCACTCCAAAAACTCTAAGGAGACTGACTAATCATAATAAAAAAGTCAGACAGATATTTTTTTGTATAGATTGCATAGTGGAAGGTTAAGCCAAACCATTCTTAGTTACAAAGAAGGAATGAGATCCTTTTTTTTTTTTTTTTCATCAGTATTACCTTGATTGGAACAAGAAAAAATAGAAACAGCTGTCATTCCTTGAGTCCATCCTTCAGGCCCTTGAGTAAAGCTGATGACATTTCTGGACAAAAGAAAATCAATAGTATTCCACTTTTAGTATCTCCAGAATGTTAGGTAGTTAATAATTCAAAAAAGAGAGCTTGTTGCTACACTTGCGATGTTTCTTCTTGTGTTAGAAAGGCAGTCAAGTTCAGTTGTCTGCTGGGTGTACCTATGTGTGCTTGTTTGCTCTCAGTGAATTAAAATGGCTCCTCCTCACCAAAGAGAAAATGCCCTCATATTTCAGGGCAAAAAATTTTCATAGTTTTGATAAGAACCACCTCAAAGATAAGAGCCCTTAAAAAACATCCTTACTCTTTCAAATATGTTATTGGATTAATATTACTTGAGTAGCTCTTGAAGACTAAAAGGGAATTGTAGTAGAACAAATCCAAGAACAGGTGAGTGTGCTCGCTTAGGGACTTGACCACAGCTCAGAGGAAGCTTTTGCAGAAGTACTGAAATAATTTGGGGAAATGTGTATCATCTTATCAATTGTGTGTTGCATGAGTGCGAATTTTCTGCTGTTTATCAAGTGGAGCTTAGATCTCTCTGCAGCTTTCAGAATGCACAGTGCAGATGGTGGGTACTAATTGAGATGAAGGGCAGAGCTTCTCCGTGCTCCCTGGAAACGCGGTGCCTCTCTGGAGGTCGAGGGGGCAGGTGGTGGACAGGTAGCCCCGGGGCTGATCTGAGCGGTGTCAGTCTCCCTGGGTTTGCCTGCTGGTTATGATGCAAAGCAGAGCAGCTGTAGCAGATGAGTCTGTCACGTGTCTTGTCCCTCCTGACAATTTTCTGTCTCCTTCCTTCCGACTCAGACTGCAGAGGTGGGAGGAATGACTACGGAGAGCCTGGCAGCAGCTTGGGCAGGCGTGGGAGCAGCCATGGGGGTTCACATCTACTTTGCAAGTGCTGTTTCATGTTCACCTCCCTTTCTTGGACTTAGGTTTTATCATCTATGCTGCAAAACCTCTTGAGAGCTGGCATTGCGGCTTCCTTCGCTCTCTTCCAAGCCTCAGAGCTTCTAAGTGCAGGCAAGATGGGCTTCAGAGAGATGCAAATTGTTTGCTTGTACCAACCCCAGTGCTCAAAAATGCAGTGTTGTTCCCATCTGCCCTCCAACAGCTCATGCCAAGCCTTGTCTTGCTAAACTCCCACTGCAGTTGACTGAGACTTCTGGGAGCTAAGGGTTTGTTGCCCTTCCTGCCTTTTCTTTCTCCCCTGTGCCCTAGAAAAACAAATGGAAATACTCTTGCAGCAGTTTTCTCATGTTTATGTCTCACTAACCTTCATGCTAGTGTTCAGTCCAGACCTCTGTTCTTAATGTAGTTATGTGCCATGTATGTAAAAGCACAGAGGAAAGTTAATCTTTTTTCAGCTGTGAGCAGTTGCAACATTCATTAGAGTAAGTGCCATCGAGGAGGTAGAAGGATACAACAGTGCATCCAAACAGACACTTTCTAATTTGTGCCTTTCCATTAACGAAGATGAGATTTGACATGCAGAGCAACCAAGTTTTCCTGTCATTCTCAGGCATCTAGGAAAGTGACTGTAATGACAGAGATATTGCAGAGACCAACCATGTAATTTCTATCGCATTTCTTCCATTATGCCATCAACCAGCAGAGTGGAGCAAGAGGTTTGCTAATGTCCAGGCTTAAGTTCTCTGTAAGAAAGTGCATGGTGTCACATGTGAACCTTTATTTGCTCTATTACCACTCTGACCTTCCATCTTTTTCCCTTGCTCCTTCCCTTTATTCGTGCTGCTCCTCTCACTTCCCATTCTGATCCACTGTCGGAGGAGGTTTCAATATGATCCCAATAGTGAGATTAAGACACAAGTAGGGTCAAATGCCTTGTAAGCTCTATTCTTGTAACAAGGACTAACCGCGATAGGACAGAGAGAGGAAGAAGAAAAAAAAGTACGCAAGCAAGCAAGCGGGAGAGATGCAGCAAGCTTAGTGACCACCACCAGCCCAGCTATGTTTTCTTGACACCACCTCAGTGCTGGTGATGGGCTCTTGAAGAAGAGTTCAGGGAAAAAAAAGCGCCCGAGGGGAGGAACATGCGCTCCTTGTGTTGCCCCCGTTCTCCAAGAGTCCGCCCACTTCCTTGAAGTTTTTGGTACGTGGTGTTTGTGCCATGTGCTCTGGTGCTCGTGATGGTTTCCCCTTTACCTGACTTGTGTGTAAGCGCGGCTTGGCAGGCACTGCCAAGGACGTCAGTGTTCGGGTCTCGAGTGGGTATGGCGGTCTTCTCGGGGACGGGATGCCGAGATCAGGGAGTCGTAACGGTGCAGCAAAAATGTCGAGACAAACACAACCCAAAACAGTCTCTTACACTTACGCCTTTGCTTTCTCATCAATCTGTTGTGTCTTGCGTTTTTTGTTTACTTCCTTTCACCATTGCTCTTATCCCACTTCCCTCACGTCTCCTCTCTTCTGAATACAGAAACCAGCAGTCTATACCAACAGGAAAAATGGTAAACTCCACTCCTACAAAATGCTGTACTTCCTGCCAGACTGTGCTTTCACACGGAGCCTAGCATTTCACAGAATCACAGAATGCATAAGGTTGGAAGAGACCTCTAGAGATCATCTAGTCCAACTCCCCTGAGAATATACTTAAAACATATTCTGTTCAATTCGAGCTGCCAGTAACAAAACAAAAGTGTCTGATAGTTGCTCCTTCCGCCACAAAATAGTGACACAGATGCACAACGTCTAATTTTAAAAGGTAATTTAATATGCCATCACCAGTCTGAAGTCAAGAATTGTAATGGTAGAGGGTTTCTAAAGGACATATGAGGTTGTTCTAGGGTGAGGTCCTTTTGGACTGATGAGTAGAAGAGGTCTTTCTGCCATATCATCTTGTGTTTTAGAGAGATGACAAATGGCTTGCAACATTATTCTCCCTGAACCACATATATCTGCATTTAAATTGTGAAGGTCAGGTCCACCTGTGTGCTAATTAAATATTAATTAAATAAGAATAAATTATAGAATTTGAGTCTATGTTATAGTTGAATGGGAAAGCCATCCTGTTCTAAGCTCCAGTACACAGTGTAGTTTATACATTAGCTCAATGTTCCCTGCAAAATGCTGAAATCAACATTGAATGTTAGGGATTTGGATATTTGTGAGTTTGGAAATTGTGGTTTGTAGAAATATATGCAAAAATATTGCCAAAATAAGTATTCATAAAGTTGTTTCAGCATGCAGCTGTATGTAAACCTAGTTATTAACACATACTGGGTAAATTTACTACATCTTTTCTCACCCACACGAGTGAGAAAGAAGTTGGAGATTTTAACCAGAGACAAAATAAGTCTTTAAACTGCAGCCAGGACTCAGTAGAAAGCTGTCTGGGAGAGCAAATCTATGAATAAGTCTGGTCTGGCCTCCCCTGCTGCGAGCTCTTTGATGGGGGGAATGCTTTTAGGTTCCCCCAGCTCCCACATATCCTACATGGGTTTATTTTCACCGTGGATCTGCAGCGTTGGGTTCTGACAAGCCAACAGTGGGTTAAATCAACTTTTAATGTCTTCAAAACGCTTTTCACAAATGAACTAATTTATCCTCACAGTGGTACAGCGATGGAGGGGGTCAATCTACCTGTTTTTTAGATAAAGGAACTGAATTGGATTTTCTCAGCAGAAATCAATTAGTTTCTGCTTTAGACTTCACATGCTGTCGCCAGTCACTCATCAGTCTAAATACTGTGTTTACACTGTGCAGCAGGAGACCTGTGTTGCTTTTATTTTGCTTGTGCTCTGAAATAAACCCCCAGGTTTTCCTTCTGTTTTCTCCTGCAGCTGGGGTGATGCTGGTCCCTGAAAGGAAGACAGAGGATGGCTTTGAGGAGCACTTTGGCTTGAACTACTTGGGACACTTCCTGCTGACTAACCTCCTCTTGGATACGCTGAAGCAATCAGGAACGCACAGCCACAACGCTAGGATCATCACTGTCTCATCCGCCACCCATTACATAGGCAAATTGCACCTGGATGACTTACAAAGCAGGTATCCGTCCATTTTTAGTATGGGCTGCTCTGTGTTGAACTCAAGCAAAATTGCTGCTGAAAGCGGACTGTGTGGCAGGATGGCTTTTTAAAAAAAAAGATAGCAGTGCTTTTCAAGCAGTTGCTGTTATCTTTCAGGCTTGAACAAAGCTTCCTGTCCTGGGTCAGAAATACAGATAATTGATAACCTGGTAAACCGAGTCTTTTATTAAGAGCCTTGAAAGCCCTGCTTCCTTTGTGGTGTTTCCACTGCAGTGATGGTGGCAGAGGCTGGCCCCGTCAGGCGCCTGCCTAGCCCAGTGCTGCGGAGCGGCTCGGGTGCGGGCTCCATCCTCCAGGATCTGCCGCCACTGCAGCCGCCGGCTCCTGGGGACTCTGCGCCGTGGAGGCGGCTGCCCGTGCCTGCCTGCCTGCCCCTCGCCACGCCAGCCCGTGCGTGCCGCTGGCAGCACCGCGTTGGCACCCGTCCCCACTCCGCCAGCCCCGGCCCTGCCAACTGGCAGCCTGCCCGCCGCCACATCCAGCCCCGGCTCCTCTCGGCACCCTCCCCACCCCGTCCCCCTCTTCGAGCTGCCTGCATCTTCCCCATGCCCCGGTTGTGCCTCCCATCCATGCCAACTCATCATCTCCCGGAGTCCCTGTAAACGCGCGTCTCATCCCCGTCACCCTACAAGCCTTCCCCAAGTGGTGAAGGACCACCAGGAGGCTATAGAGAGCCAAACAAACCCACTCTCCTTATTCTAGATTTGTGTTCCTGTGTGGCCATGTTCTCCCCAAGTGCTTTCATTTAGAAAAAAAACATAACTGAATGTCTACAGGATTTTTTTTTTTTTTTTTAATTAGGAGGATGCCAAATGATGCAGTGAATATATCTGGTGTCACACACAGGAACTGTGCAGCACAGTTGAGTTAATTGAGGAATAAGCAGGATAAGTGAGATGAATTAAAAATTTTCCGCATGCAGTTACTTGTGGAAATTACTTGCTTACTAGCAAGCTCAATTAGAACCTTTTCTTTTGGTCAGCTTCAAAGAATTTCTGCTTGTATCAGGGGACTCCGAGTTTTACACTATTGCTGTGTAGAAATTTTGTCTCAATCCTCAGCTTTTACCAAGGACTTAGGCAAATATTTAGAGGCACCTGGCCTGAGGTTTCATTTTGGAACAAAGACTAAAATTACAGGGCTAAGCTGTTTCCAGTGCACATGCTTTACATATGAATGCCGCATTAAACATGTCAAACTTTCAGTTTGACTTCTGATTACATATTATGGCATCAGTATTATTACAAGCACATTGTTTAAACTGTGCAGGGTAGCAGCAGTTTAATCTCTTGCTTGTAAAACAACCACAGGAAATTACCCTTACTCTTCACTTGATGTATATATTCATCGTTTCTGATGTGCGCGTGCTGGATGACACCATGTAAGGGGACCAAGGGGAGTGTAATTAGTGTTTCTTTGGAGTAAAGTGGTGAATGCAAAATTAAATGTGGCTGTTCCGTGTCTCTAGATGACAGTAGTTTCCCTGATTATAGCAAAGCCCTGTACTGTGCCTCTTTAGCTTAAGTGCATCCTTATCTATGCTTCATTATTAACTCATTTTAAGTAAACTGGATATGTTTCCATTAGAGAAGTTGTTGTTGACTGTGAACATGACTAATATGATCATCTCCCAAAAGAAAAAAAAAAGTGAGATTTACCTAAAACTTTTGTGCCAAATTCAGCCCTTTCACACTTCTACTTTTTTGATGTAAGAAGAGAAATACAGGGGAAAGAATTTGACTGATTTTGCAGATTTTGTACACTCTTCTCCATGAGATATTTGGAATAGCTGGGACCTGGTAGTGCAGCCATACAAATATACACATACATACACGTACAGGCATATATGTATATGTGCCAGCAGCTTCAAGAACACTAGCGGCTTGAAATCCAATACATTTCTAGGTTCAGTTAAAATAGGATGCTCCTTTTTTTTCTAAGCCTAACTGCTGATAGACTCTAATATGGGAAAAATGTTATTTTAAGGGTTAGCACCAGTAAATGTTGCTGCTAAGAACAATGAGATTACTTGCATGCTTGAATATATGCTAGCAGCACGAGAGAATGGTTTATCAATTCTAAAGGATTGATGACTGATCAATGCTGATTGAGCAGCTCATCCTAGAGACCATCTCTAGGTATGTCAAGGAAAAGAAGGTGATCAGGAGTAGTTAGCATGGATTCAC
>JAWLRI010000144.1:1721151-1741324 GCA_034781795.1 Crypturellus tataupa
GTGGACTGGATGAGTGGACAGTGAGGTGGATTGAGGACTGGCTGGATGGCAGAGCCCAGAGGGTGGTGATAAATGGGTCCAGTCTGGTTGGAGGCCTGTGGGCAGTGGTGTCCTGAAGGGGTCAGTACTGCAGGGGTCAACTTGTTCATCAATGACTTGGATAAAGGCACAGAGAGCACCCTCAGCAAACTTGCAGATGACACCCAGGGCTATGCTGCCATTCAGAGAGAGTGGCAGAGAGGAGCCTCTTGAGGTTCAACAAGGACAAGTGCAGGGTCCTGCACCTGGAGAAGAATAACCCCAGGCATTAGTACAGATTAGGGGCTGACATGCTGGAAAGTAGCTCTGTAGAGAGGGATTTGGGAGTCCTGGTTGACAACAAATTAACCGTGAGGCAGCAATGTGCCCTCATGGCCAAGAAGGCCAGTGGGATCCTGGCTGCACCAGGAGGAGCGTTGCCAGCGGGTCGAGGGAGGGGATCCTGCCCCTCTGCTCAGCTCTGGTGAGGCTGCACCTGGAGTATTAGAGGCCGTTGTGGGCTCCCCAGTACAAGAGGGCTGTGGAGCTTCTAGAGAGAGTCCAGCGTAGAGCCACAAAGATGATTAAGAGACTGGAGCATTTGTCATATGAGGAAAGACTAAGTGATCTGGGCCTGTTTAGTCTGGAGAAAAGAAGGCTGAGAGGAGATCATGATCAACATGTTGGAGTACCTGAGGGGTGATTGTAGGCAGGATGGGGCCAGGCTCTTCTCCGTGGTGGCTGGTGACAGGATGAAGGGTAACGGATGTAATTTGAAACACAGGCAGTTCCATCTCCATACGAGGAAGAACTTCTTTGCTGTGAGGGTGACAGAGCCCTGGAACAGGCTGCCCAGAGAGGTTGTGGAGTCTCCTTCTCTGGAGATCTTCCAAACCCGCCTGGATGCCACCCTGTGCCACATGGTCTAGGTGACCCTGCGTGTGCAGCGAGGATTGGACTAGGTGATCTCTAGAGGTCCCTTCCAACCTTAACCATTCTGTGATTCTGTGGCTGTTGCAAAGTATCATACACACACACTGTCTACATCATGACACCCTGGAGATGCTTTTGAAGAGCTTTAGTGCATTTGGTAGAGAAACTCACGGTAAGTGCCATGGTACAGCAGTGTTCCATGAA
Source organism: Crypturellus tataupa (assembly GCA_034781795.1). NCBI lineage: Eukaryota > Metazoa > Chordata > Aves > Tinamiformes > Tinamidae > Crypturellus > Crypturellus tataupa. The sequence goes on from JAWLRI010000144.1 coordinate 1,722,307, forward strand.
CTGCCTTAGTTTTCCAGTGATGACATTCCTCATTTTTTGCAGCTCTTTTGAAATGTTTTAAAATATGTTGTACTGGCTTTCTCCTTATTTGGGGTTGCAGTAGTTGGCCATAATTTTGTTTGTGACGTGGGTCTGTGCTCCCTGGTTCGTTGGTCATAGCAAGGCAGCAATACCATATGGAGTCTATTCAGTGGAGAAACGGAGCTATATACTCAGTGCTTGAAAAATCACTGATAACAGTAACTGATAACAGCAGATAATTTAACATAACCTTGTCGTAACCTTGTCTCATCATTCATAGATTTTGTTTGCGCCAGTGTGCAAACTGGAGGTGTGTAATGGTAGCAGAGGGGGTATTCGCCCATCAAATACGTCAAAGAAGGAAAGGCAGAAGACTGTCTTGACATAGAGGAGAAAGTAAACTGAGGTTCAGTTCTCTACCACAGATTTTTGCTGGAATCATTCACTCAGGAGACCTTGGGTTTCTGATCACAGTTACAGCCACAGTTCCTTACCTTATTTTGCTTGTTCTCGCTGCTTAGAAGTTTGATTTGAACTCAGAAGTCATCCGTATCAGTGACCACAGCACAATGGGATAAGACATAGTGGTGGAAAGCTCTATGCCAGTACAGGGATTGGAACAGTATTAAATATAGTTTGTGCTACTGTCTTCCACGTTTCTGCTTTCATTTGTTTTATATCATCCTACTTTCTAATTTATCCCATGTTTCTCCTTTCAACTCTTTTTCATGGGAGCCTTAATTTTCACCTTTCTTGATTTGCCTTGGCTGTTAAATTATTTTTTTTCCTCGGTTATCTCTCTCCATGCTTGCTTACTTGATCTTCACCTGTGTCTTTTCAGTGCTTTTCTTTCTCTTGCTTTTTCCCTCCCTATCGTAATTTTTTTCTCTTCATTTTTCTTATTTCCACTCACCAGATCATTTTTTCCTTTTCTCTTCCTTGCTCATCTTACCTTCTGTCCTCAACTCTAGTTCTATTTTTCTTCTACAAATGTCATTTCACCACCTTCCTGCCCACTGTCTTCCCACAGGCACTACTAAGAGACATAGCATAGGTACATCAAGGCAGGACAGAGCTTGTTCCAAACTGGCAGGACAGAGCTTGTTTCATGTGTGTTATTGAAAATGCAAACTCACTAGAGCAATGACTGTTCTCCCAGTTCTTTTGCTGAAGGATATATGAAGAACATCAAAAGCTTTTGTGGTCTTTTAGATCCAGACCACTTTCGACAGAAATCACATGAGTCGACAAGGGGATCCCTAAGGCAAATCATTCTCCTTCATCCCTACTGCGAATAGTGAAGGTGAAAGTTTAACCGAAACACTATCAGCAAATATTTTAGCAATGGTGATTTAAGCAGTTGCATGCTGACTGTAACATGGTTTGCATGCTAAGAGTAGAAAAGTGTAACTGTCATGCTCTCTATAATAGTCTTTAAAATGTAAGAAAAATATGACCTGAGCAGAACACAGCTGTTTGTTATCTTCTAGCAAACATTTGAAAAGCACAGGGCCATCTTCTGCATTTGAGGTAGGCTTGAACAGTTCCCTGGAGTTCACAGTGCTCTTACAAGTCTGGGGGAGAGGGCTGTCCTTCAGGTACTCTGCCTATAAAAATAAGACAGAACGTAAGGAAAAATCAAGACAGAAAGACCTTATTTCTTTTCTGAGGCTGTAGAAGTTTTTCACCTTGTGTCATGCTCACTCAGATGTCCTCTTTTTCCCAGAGGTAAGCAGCATCTTAGTGTATTCTGTCTAGGTTTTTCTCCATGACTAACTCTTCCTTTCATCATCCTCTCTCTTTGCATGGCAAATGGGCCCTGTAATGCTGTGAATCACAGATTTACGAACTCCCCAGCCATAGTAACAGAGCTCCTTTTCTGCTTCAAGTCCCCTCTACATACAGGAATAGTTACTCACACTTTCTTCGCCCTCCTTCCTCTGCTTTTCTATTTTATCACTGCAAAAGGAACTAATGTTCTTTTTATTCTGATACAGTCCCCAGGTAAGGAAAGCAGAGATAAAAGGGAAAGGAAGCCCAGAACTACCGGTTACCATATGTGCATCCTACGTGGTGTCAAGTAGGCAAACAACTCTACCTAGGATGAGATAGGATACCGGGGAAACAAGGCAGCTCCAGCTAGTCTCTTCTATTAGGCAGTTCATAAGGGGTGTAGCAGAGGATGTTTCATACGACTGGAAAAATCTCTCTAGCAAAGTGTCTGGAGACTTCTTGTTCTTGGACAAATAGTCTCCTTCATCAAAGCTTCCTGGGGGTAACTGATTTTTCATGGCAAACAAAGTTGCAATTAAATCTGAGGGAAAAGTTGAAGGTTTTGTCCCAGAAGAATTGCTGAGGTTTTGAAAACATCACCTGTGAATAGCGATGAAAAAAATAAAAAGCTGAATGTTTTTGTAAAATGTTAATACATTTTTTCAGATCAAAATCAAAAATATTTCAGTGATTTCAAAATATTTGGTTCGAAATTCAGTTTGTAATAATCCTGATAAATACACTGCATTTAATATTTTTAAATAAAATGTTGATTAAACTGAAACTCAGGTCCTTTAATTTAAAATTCATCCCATTGAAATAAGATATTTTCATCAATTCCAAAGCACTCTTTTATTCGGACATTTGTTTAAACATTTTCCTTTGAATGACTTGATGAGTCAGCGCTGTAAAAAATGACCGCGTTGGGGAAACTTCCCAAATGGTTCTTCCTGTGTCTCTTCATGACTGATCCATCACCTGTAACTTCTTAATTGTCTCCTTATAATTTATGGAATCCAAGTTAAAATTTCCACTAGTTTACAATATCTTTAATTCAATAAAAAACAACTGTTTAGGTTGTGTAACATAATAGTATCACAATACTGTTGTTCTGTTTCATTTCAGATGAAAAAGGAGAGATTTTAAATAATTGTCTTTTATTTGTTAATCCATTTTAGTCAATACAGAGGTCTTTCACAGAGATATATAGTGAGTTGTGTCACTGTTTGTTATAGATTCCATTTCTTTTGGAAGCATGGGATTCTGTTTGTATTTAATAATTTAAACAGATGGCCCATAATGATTTTTATTGTTTATTATGATTTTATTTACAAGGTACTCCCTTGACAGGGAGTACAACATACTCCCTTGACAGGACGAAATACTAACTGCTGCACACTGCAAATTTCAGTTAAAGTGTCTTTCTTACAAACTTCCAACTTTTGTATGTATAGTTAGATGATTAGGTATTCACAGGTATAAATATTCAAATGTTTGCTGAATGTACATAATGATATTTTAGTCTTTTAGTCTTTCTTTTCAGGATTTTTTTTTTTTATAAATGCAAAAGGATTAGCTGATTTCTTCCTTTCACAGCAATTAGTATTAATTGTAAAAAAATTGACTCTGCTGGCCAGGAAAATCAGTGTTCTGGTTAAGGCACAGATCTCAAATATTATGAAATAATTAAAAACAAAACAAAATAACTCCCCTTGTGCCTGCCGGCCCCCCCCCCCCCCCCCCCCCCCCCCCAAAAAAAAAAAAAAAAAAACAGGTGGGCTCTTATAGCAGAAGATCACTTCTCTCATCAGTTCCAAAATAGGATTTAAGGTGGTATCTCTGCAGTACCCCACAGGTAATCACCATCCATTCCTGCAATACAAAATGAAGATGTGTTTAACTTTGGAAAGTTCTGATTTTAAATTTGTTGATGAACTTTCACCGTATCTAGCCAAAATACTTTTAGGGTTCATTTCTATTCTGTAGCACAGTAACAGTGTGACACCACTTCACAAGGATAATGTCAAGATTTAATGTATTCTGAGAAATTAAATATAGCTGTTTTATGGGTCAGGATGTTAAAATCCTTCTCATCTAAATGGAATTGATGGTCTTAATAATGTATTATTAATAACAGTTAATGATTTAATAGGACAGAGTGTTCCGGAGCAAGTTCAAAAATGCAACGTGTTTGGAGGTGTTTGATATATGCATGTTTCTACTGCTCAACCCCTCCTTCCTCCATGGGGTTGGATGGGTAAAATCAATCCTCCGTAGCATAAAAGACAATAGATCTCATACACGTGCTGTTTTCTGAAACGGCAAGACAGTTCAATGATAATTTGAAAGTTAATGCACTGCACTAGTCTGACACAGGAGGCAAAAGGGACTTGCAGAGAATATGCAGCAGTGATAGACTGTCACCCTTGAGAGGTGAAGGTTAGTTTAACATCTCCCAGTGAACAGAAAGGTTCATTAAGGCTGAGTGAACCTTAAAAGCTTGGGAGTTCGTGTGCCGAGCGCTTATTCAAATGTTTTCCAACGTGTTCCCGCAATTGCTGCAGCTCCCACCATCCCCGCGGCACCTTTTCAGTGCCTCTGAGTACCCTCTGAGCTGGGTAGTGTGTCTGGGGAAGGCTAGCGCGGGTGCCCGTACACCCCCAGAACACCAGGTGAGCAGAGAACACTGTCAAAATGATTGTCTTGCCCTCAGCAAGTGCCTCCAGCAGCGCTATCGATCCTGGCTCTTTGCAACCAAACAGCCCTCGTGCTGCCCAGTACAGTAAGGATGAGAAGCTGTAGTGAAGGGAGGGACTCAAAGGCCGACTGCGGCTTCCAAGATTAAAAAATGCTACCTCCTAACATGTTTTTTTTTTCCTTTTTTTTGGTCCACACCCTAACCCTTTCCTTACAGAAAAGCAGGGCCTATCTCTTTGAAATACCAGAAGCTGGTCTTTTGACTAAACTGAGTTTTCTATAGAAATTGTGTGCTCTCTGAAAAAAACCAAAGGTTTATATTCTAAAGACATTGTAAAACTAAAGATATTGTAAAACTAAAATATTTTAGCCCACAGTAGTTTTAGTACTGCCAAAATGTCCTACAACAGTTATAGCTCCGTTCCATTTTGTCTATTCGTCTGTTCTCATTATATATAAGGTGCTGCAGTTTAGCTGCATTTCTTGTTATGGGAAAAAGGGACCGGTTGTACACTGCATTATTTTAGCCTCCTTTAGCCAAGCAGGATAGAGAATGAGGCCCAGAGAGCTCTGGCAAAGCTATTTTTATACACCTTTGTACTGGATTGATTAAAGAGGTTTGTCCAACATTACACTGGGATGACAGTGAGTTAAGCTGCATATTTGTGTGGGAGGGATGGGATGAGTGACGGTGATGGAGGCCTTGCAGGAAGAGAAGGAGGGTGAGGTGGTCCCAGCACCAGCCTGCATCAGCCTAAGCTGCTGGAGAGCTGCCCTAGGAGCAGGGCCTCTGAGCTGAAGCATGAAGCTGAAGAGCTTTATGACCGAGCAATGAACATGGCTAAGGGACTCAAACATCTTATGAGAAAAGAGTAAGGGAGCTGGGCCTGTCTAGCCCAGAGAAGAAAAGAATGAGAGGAGATCTGATCAATATGTACCTGAGGAGAGAATGTAGGGAGGGAGGATGGGGTCAAACTCTTCTCGGTGGTGGCCAGTGATAGGACAAGGGGTAATGGTTAGAAATTGAAACACAGGAAGTTCCATCTCCATGTGAGGGAGAACTTGTTTACTGTGAGGGTGACAGAGCCTGGTGAGCATCCATAGAAATTCTTCCTTATGCCTATGGGCTGTCTTGTTGCTTAATGGGCCCACATAGGGCAAATCTCTTCTTGGTGGTAGACAGTGACAGAACAAGGGGTAATGGGTATAAATTAAAACACAGGCAGTTCCACCTCCATGTGAGGAAGAACTTGTTTCCTGCGGGTGTAACAGAGCCCTGGAACAGGCTGCCCAGAGAGGCTGTGGAGTCTCCTTCTCTGGAGATCTTCCAAACCCGCCTGGATGCCACCCTGTGCCACATGCTCTGGGTGTCCCTGCTGGAGCAGGGGGGTTGGACTGAATGATCTCTAGAGGTCCCTTCCAACCTCAACCATTCTGTGATTCTGTGAGTTTGTGTGCTGTTTTTTCAGAGTTTACTCACAAGACTCCTTGCTAGTGTGTCCTGTGTGGCTTCATTTGTGGTGCATTATGTAAGGGGAAGGCATTGCATGTGCTCCTCACTAAGATCTCATGGGCTCTGGTCCCAAGTCTTGCCCCTCCCGAGAAAATACTTGCTTTTGCATTACCAATAATTCACAGCCCTGTTTGCGGTGTTCCAGAGTGACATAATATTGGGAAATTTTAAAAACAGCTCTGAGGCTGGATGGTGGAGAAAGTGATTGCTGCCAGTTTCTTACGGTATTTTAAAATAACCAGTTTGTAATGCTGGCTACAGACCACTGTGAGCCACAGCTGGTTGTTAGTTTCTTGCAGTTTGAAAAGAATTTTTCTCTAGCAAATATAGTTTAGTGGAAAAATAAAATGACACAATGAAAAAAGACCACAAGCTAACAACCCACAGATAAAGGACAGAAGCATTGTACTGTATTTCTCGTGAAGTAAAACACCCTAAAACACCTTCCCCTGCACTTGACAGTGGCTGAAGGCCTCTAGCAAGGTACAGTCTCATATAAAATCAAGCCTTTCGCATTGTGGCTGGACTGTCAGTTATTTCATGGGGCAGAGAACTTGCATGTTTGAATCTCTTCTGCCCCCGTTGATATTTCAGCTGCTTTTTTTCACAGAATCACACAGAGTCAGAGAATCACATTTTCCCATAACGTAGTGTCTTCCAAAACAAGGGGAAAACTTTCTGTGATTTTTTTTAGGAAGCAGGTTTTGTTTGTTAGCCTATTCCTTTTCTACTCTTAATTCAGTTATTGGATTTTTTTTTCTGGTCTGTTTGAGGCTGTGGTATTCTTATCCTAGGTATATAAGCAAACACTGAAAAAGTAGAAATCGCTAGATTGCTTTAACAAACAAAGACTGCTTAGAATTACTTCTGAGTGTCAGAGTTGATAATCTTCTGTTGCTTCTATGGACATGGTGTCATAGGGTTTTCCACACAGTATTTCCAGACATCTGGGAGGACATAACATTTTGTGGTCTTTGTGCTTATTCAAAGCATATTTCCCCTGGTAGGACAGACCCGTCCTGCAGTGTGTTGAATATTTGCATCTGTAGTTCCTCCTCAAGTCCAAGGCAGTGGGTTTTGACACATCACAAAATGAAAGCTTACATGATTTACACATAAACTAATTTCACACAGTCTGCTGAAAATCGACTCATTGCATTTGATGACAACGCTAGACTTGTAACAACAGAGTTTTCTTATGTGTAAACAGACTCTACAGTTGGTCACAGAAAGTAAAACCAGAATCTACCAGAATCTGCAGCCGCTCTGCAAACATGAAACAAATTTTAAGATTATTTTATCAAAATGGAAATAGGATTTTGGATTGTTGTTACTGAGCCATTTTATGGTCTGTCCATGTTCCTGTGGGAGAGAAGAAGAAGCTATAAAAAGACCTCTGGCTTCTTTGAACTTAAAAGCTCTGTTGTAGGAGGATTAGGAAGCTTTCTAAACAAGTAGGTGGAGAGTGCCTCAGAGTTATCTTGATTTAATCCAAAAATAATCTGAAAAGATGTGTGTCAATCTTCAGTTACGTGAGATCAAGATTATCCAAGAGATAATTTGAGAAGATATATGGCAGTTAAGTTTTCCCCCTTGACTCAAAAGGGTCATGAGGACTCAGAACAAAGGTCTTGGAGTCTTGATCTTGTTCGTGGCTGCACCTATGCCAAACACTGCTCCATTTCTTTTATTTATGTATTTATTTGGTTGATGGAGATTTTTGATTGAGGGAAGGGATACCGTTATGTCCAAATGACACTTTAAATATTAAAAAGTACTGCATGATATAAACCTACTGTAGAAAAATGGTACCTCATAAGAATCAGTTTACATCATTCTCTGTGAAAAGATGTATTTCCTGGGAAAATGGAATTACAATAATTACAACTTGGAGTGGTCAACTGACCACAAACAGAAAACACTTTAAATTAACTCAGAGAGAAAAGTTAGATCGTTTTTTTTAAGCAATTGCTTCTGCTCAGGCTTTGAGAAGACCAGCCCTGTGTCCATACGCTTGAGAATTTGCAATCAGCACACAGCAAAGGAGCTACACATGACAGGGGAATCCACAGAGCGAAAGGAGGGCTCCTAACATCTCAACTTCCTACATTAGGAGAAGGGTTCAGCAGTAGGTAAACGATGCATTCATATCAGGAAAGCAGTAATGCCCATGATTACCAGACCCTACTGATTTTACCTTTCAGACGTATTTTTAATAGTGTGGGTCTTCCAGGTCCCATCACTAGATCCTCTAAAGACAGTAATTTCACTTGGCATTTCCTACATGCGATAAGCAGCAGGCTAGTCACTGAACGGCATGCATTTATGCAGCAAAGAGCTGGAAGTTGGAAAGAAAGGGTTTTTTGAGCAAAGGAGCAGCTTCTGGTTTGTGGCTCTTGCGGGACTCTGAATGAAGCCCAAGCTTCACTGGCTTGCAGAGAAGTGAGCTACTGCTAATGAGGCCATCGGCAGCACTTTGCCCCTTAGAGAGAGCAACTCCCATCTCTGAGCTTTTACCCTCTGGGTTTTTATGCTTATCCTCTAATTTGGGGAAGGAATACACTATCTTACCACTTTCTGAAAGCTTTCCAACCAAAACCATTTGTGGCCAAAGCTGTGTGTGAGCAGTGCATGGAGTGGCTCACTGCAGGCAGAGGGAAACACTCTGGCATGTGGTTAGTCTCCGGCATTACTTTGTCTGTGGGTCAGCACAATACACCCAGCCAGGCTGGTTGGAAAAGTGCAGTCTGATGCTGGTTATTCGAGTAACTCTGTAGCTGTCAACACATGAAGTGTTTGCTTTTCAGCTTGTGTAGAACCGCTCATTTAATTTATCAGTCTAGTATCCTTCCTTTCCAGGGTGCCCATCACAGGCTACCCGAGCTCAAATAAAGGGGGCTATACTAAGGCTGCCTTTACTGTTATATGTATATTTACAAATGTATAATGATTTATTTTAAAGCTATCTATGAAGATACACAAAATATACATGAAGAAGTAATTGGCCAGTTGACACCCAAAAAGCACCCAGGCATGTATATGAAATGAGTAAGGCCCTAGCAGGAGTTGCAATTAGTAACAAGACAACTACAGTACAAAACACAGCTGTAACACAGCCTAGATACGATAACTAGATTCTGGGTAGTTTTTACTAACGCATATGCTCTTTTCTTTCAATTATCAAGACATTATTTTTCAGTGCCGATTTGCATATTCCATTTTTTTCCAACTGTTTTGTTTTTCTGTTGCTGTATTTCTATTTTTTTATATTATTGGAAAATCAGAGTACATCAGACACAGCAAGTGTATACACAAGATGAATAGGTGTAGTACAGTCAGAAAATCTGCATAATCTAATATTTCAATATTGAGAACTCAGGCTTTGGTTTATCATAAAAAGAGAGAGAGAGAGAATAAGAGAACCAGAAAAGATGTACCTATGTTCCACAATATAATTCTGTAGCTGCCTTAAGCAAGCTGCAAAATCTATCAGAAATCTTGAAAAATCTTGCATTGCATTCCCTAGAGAAAGAAAATTTAAGACTATGAAAGCTTTATGAGTATTTAATAATAGTCTTTATATTCTTGACTAAGCAATGGTGATGATGTATTGCAAGATTAATACATAAATCATTAAGAAACTCAAGTTGTTTTAATACAGCAAGTCTGTTTTGCTTAATTCACTGATTCATCCTAAGGCATGTATTGAAATTTTGTGTGGCCTTTCATTAGAAACCCCAGCATGTCACCCACATTTTGCATCACTTGTTTTTTAATGGAGCACACGGCAATCTGGTTGTTCTGCAGCCTGATCTTAGTGCGCTCTGCCCTGCAGCCAGATTAACACACTGGAAATTTGGGAGTGTGATGATCAGTGGGAAGACAACATGTACAAGACAAGTGTAGAGTAAAAGAGGTTCCTGGCAGAAAAACTGTACTGTTAGCACCCCGTTACTCAGTGGGTCCCCTGAACTGGTTTAATGCTGTAGCCTAAACCTGATGCCACTTGACTAAGGTGGGAGACCTCAACAGAACACAGACCAACTAATGCCAGCCAGAGAAATAAACCAGGGTAAAAGTGGTGGTCTCATGAAGCGGTAAACAAGGATCCAGTTTTCAAACTCGAGTAACTACTGAGTGCCTAAGCACCTAATTAGCTACTGCAGACTCCAGTTCGAAAATTGGCTTCTATTACTTTGTACAAACACATTGCCCCAGCATGCCAGGAAGACAGCATTTGGAGACAGCTCCATGGAGATGAGTTATAAACTGCCTGGAAAAAGAAGAAAGAAATAACCAAAACACAATGCATTCACTCCAAAATTGAATACTTATTTATTCTTTTGGCAAAAATACAAAATAATCTTTCTCTTCTTTTCTCTAATTTGGGGATCTGCCAATCTATGTTGCAAACAAAATCTTACCATGAAAACAGTAATTTCTACTAAAAGTTATTTGTACAGCAAATGCATATCATGCCTTATCCTGATCCTTTATTCTTCAGGATAGAATCAATGAAACGTTCATTTTAAAAGAAGAAGAAATCACGGTGTTGTATATTGCTGCTTTCTTGGGCAGATTTCAAAGCAACAAATTAAATTTTCTGCTTTAACTTCTATAGTTTCCATTTAGTGAGCTGCAGGTTGTCCTGTTTCTTCTGCACCAGCAGGGCCGAGTGCTGCCAGGGACCCCCTGCCAGGGAGACTCCTTCCTGCAGTGGGAAGAGTGAGCGCTGCAGTCCCCAAGCGAGTGGATGGGCACGAGACTCCGCAGCTGCGCACCAGCCACACCGTTCTTTCCTACTGAACTTCTTTCCACCACATCCATGCTCTCTGCCTCCTCTGCAGTGCGTGTATTAACCATCTGCCTGGAAGTCCTTTGCCCAGTAGTAGTTACAGTTCCTCTCACTGAGGACTTGTCTTGTTGTGGGGCCTCGACAGCCTGCAGAGGAGGCCAGACATGCCCCTCATCAGCTGCTGTGATAGTTAAGCTGGCTGACAAGTTGCATGCTGCTTGCAGGCTCTATTTTGTTTAGTTTCTTGTATAACCTCTCATTTTAACAGGCTTTTAGACTCTTCAGAAAAGCAAACGGATGTGGAAATGTATAATCTTGCCAATGCTATTACTATATTTAAGGTACAATTACAGTTTCATTCAGTGCTGAAGTTATACAGAAAGAGCATAGAGAGCCAAGAGAAAGACTAGGTCTAGATGAATAGACTTTGAAGCCAGGTCATTTCATGTGTAGCAATAAGTAAGTGCATAGGAGATGCAATTATGGTGCAAGGGCATATGTGAAGGAGATGAGGCATTTTTCTGGTTCATAAACCAAGACTACATGCAGAGAAACTAAGTAACCATTTTTTTTCTTCCAATATGTAATTTAAATAGCATGAATCCATGTTAGGTAAAGCATAAATCTAATAAGACAGGGCCTCACAAATAAAACAGTGGTTCAACCAAGATACTCGTCAATTCTGTGTCACAGATTATTCCTCTGTTTTATATGGTCCAGTGATATCAGATTCCTGAAAAGCAAAAATCGTATACACACAAAAAGTGGCAAGTGTGGTAATCAGCGTGGGGGTGCTGTCAAAAGTGTCTGTGCTGCGTATCAAGTTTTACACCCTCCATCCCTGTAGAATACAACTGAAGTCTCGTTCTCTGCTGCCTTAGAAATCATTTGCATCCCTGCGCTGTGATATAAAAGGCTTCCACACTGATTGGATGGCTTTTTATATCTTCTGAGCACTCGTGTTTCCCTGACATAGATATACATGCAAAGTACAAGGCTTTTGAGGATCCGGTCCTTGTAGTTCGTGCTTCATTGCCACAAGGTAAGTGGAAACAGCACTCACCCAACATGTGGGAATGGGGAGTCATGGTGAGTTTTCACCACCTTTCTGCGTGGATCCCGAGGCTTACTGAAGGCCACACTAGACCCATACAGAACAAGCTAGAGTAGTCACTAACCCTGCTCTTCTGTGACCTGCCTGCCATGCAGGATCCGTGTAATTCAACACAGGAAGGTCTGTCCCATGCCCTAGCTCGTGTTATCCCTGCCAGCGGAATGGTGGCACCAGCAGAGAAATGCCAGGACACACCAGGCTGATGAAGGCTGGTTCCAGTAAGTGCTCCTCATGGGCAGCGTTCCGTGAACTCTTGTCCAAGGGAAGCTGGTTGTGGCCAGGGATATGGCCCTTCCAGTTGAAAGGGCTGAAATGCGCATGAAGCATCCAGCGATATTTTGAGTGCTTCAGATGAGGATATGGACAATCCTGAATATAAAATATAACTGCAATTTCCTGACTAATGCCAAGTCACTTTTCTAGTCACGCAGTGATTGTTCTTTATTTTAAAATAGCCCATTTTACCCTGAGGCACAGGCGATATCCTTATGATGAGGGAGCTATGTTATCCAGCACATTACAGCTCAGGCCATTGCTTGGTATGAAGGCTTTCTATGATTCCCTGTCATTTTTTATTCTCCCTCAAATTATATAATGCTTTCACTGCCTATTTGTTTGTGTTTCTCTTGAACAAGAATAGAGCAGGAAAAAAAATATAACATAGGAACTGGAGATTTAGTGCTGTTGTCTTTTACTTCCTGCAGTTGAGCTGTAAGAAATACCACTGTGTCTCCCAGTCTCTGAGACCAGTTAGCTAACGTTTACACTTGAGCTGCTTCAGTAACCTTGTTTCTCTGCAGAGAACCAACCTGTTTGCTGCCATCCACGTGTATCTATGGTGAAGCATACAGAATATTATAGATCTTGGATGAAAATGAGGTTATGAAAAGAATTCCGAGAAAATTTGCTGCTTGGTCTTTGCACAACAAAACCCTTGCATGGGATAGTGACCACAGAAAACCCAAGGCAGGCTTTCTTGCAGAGTGCGAGCATCTCCAGCTGTGCCACTTGTTGTGCTAAGGGTGACGCTGCTGCTGTCCCAGCAGCAGGACAGCAAAGAGGCGTCACGAAGGCGAGAGCGGGGAGAGCGAGATCTGCCCTGTGGGTGGGTGGGTGCTTGTCCTCTTGCTCCGCCAGCTGTAGCTGCTGCCCCGTGGGCTCTGACCTCAGTCTCTGTATCAGCAGCAGCAGCAGCAGCAAGCAGCTCATCTCCCCAGGATCCACGGAGGTAGAGGAGGGTGAGGGCCACGGCTGCTTTGCTGCCCCCAGGAGCCTGCTGCTGCAGGCACCTGCCTGCTTTGCCTGGGAGCTGCCCGTGATGCTGGGCATACCTCTGGTCCTGCTAAGTCCAAAAACGGTGCAATGAGGGGCCTGCGGTAGTTACATGAACTGGCCTGGAATAGGCATTTGTGGAAGCAATGCTGAGGCCTATATTGGGGTGAGCATTTTACATGACATACCTGCTGATTTGCCCAGAATTAGTCTGCTTATTCAAAAAAATAGTGCTACCTGTCTGGAGTGAAACCCAGCTAATCAGCAGTTCCTAAAAAGTCTGTCTCAAAAGAAAGGCAGATTCAGCACCCAGACTGAGAAAGGGGCATAGGAGCCGCAAGAGGTAACGATTTACCCTAACTCTCAGCCTTTGCATATTTGCGCATCAGCACTTTGCCTTCTCTTTCGCTTAAGCCTAGCCCAGGCATCTTTCTCTGTTTAAAGTGTTGTACCCGACATAACTGTGGTTGCACTTACACCATACGCAGCCACTCTCCTTGCCCCATCTCTTTATCCCTCTCTATTTAGCTGTGTGTACTCTGGTGTGTTATTAGGGTAGCTGCAATGATTGCCTTGCCCATCTGTAGTGTGGCCAATACAAAGGAGCCTCAATCCCAGACGAGTAGGTTCCTCTGCAATACAAATAGTCATAACCAGTAGTCTGATTAGGGACGGATTTACTGAGTGGGAGGCAGATTATGCATGTGGGAGAAGAAGGTCGTGAGCAAGAGAAGACTGTTTGGGCGAGACGATACCGCCTTAGGAGATGATACTCTCGAGCTTGGTACTTCAGCATAGCCAATTAAAATAGTTGGACATAGAGATTTTGTTTGGTACCATGGATTTCTTTTTTTTTTTTGTATGTAAATCATATATTATGTCTGATGGAGGAATCATGAGAAGGAAAGCAAACAACATGCCTGCCAGTGATGAGCTGTGTCTTGTGACCACTCAGGGCACAGCTGTGTGTTTGCTGGATATTGCAGAAAATGCAGTACATTTGATATTTGTGCTTTCCTTCTGATTATTTTTATGAGCATGTTCCTCTGTCTTTCTCTTTCTTATACAGATGTTCGTATTCACCCCATGGAGCCTATGCCCAAAGCAAACTTGCCCTTGTGTTATTTACCTATCGACTACAGCATCTTCTGACTGCAAATGGAAGCCATGTGACTGCTAATGTAGTAGACCCTGGAGTAGTGAATACCGAGCTCTACAAGCATGTCTTTTGGGTTGTAAAATTAGTCAAATGGATGACAGCCTGGCTATTTTTCAAGGTAGGCAGCTTTTTGAACCATTTTGTTGTCCCATGTTAGTACATTGTGAGAGCTGTAATCACCATGGAACTGAAGGTGTGCCAGAGTTTATCTCAAAGAATTGTGTTTATTGTGTTTTTTTTTTTTTTTTTTTTTTTTTCTTGGGCTGTGCTGATGAAACACACACAAAAAAAAATGATAAAGAACATTTATTTTCAATGGACTCTCAGTAAGAGGAAGGAATTCCTATCACTTTACCTACGTCTGAAAAAGTAGATGCCTGTCATTAGTTATATACCTAATCTATTTACATTTGTTTTTGTGTGCATGCTGGTAGAATTACATTCTAGTGAGGAGCTGGGATATGCAAAGTGTTCCTAGGAAATGCCTTCTCTCTCCTGCTGATGAGAAGTAGACATGACCTGACACTGTCTGCATGTGCACAACATGTTGAAGAGAGCAGGAAGCTGTACAAATAAGAAGGAAGCTGTACAAATAAAAAAAAAAATGTTGACAGGACCTTGCCCAACTTCAGGCTGTGCAGATCCAAATACACGTACACTGGAATGTGAGCCAATTTTCATTTTTCATCTGAATACATACTTGTAATGATACATTATCTTTTTATTATCTATGCCTGGTCTACATTAGAAAAATTTAAGCTGTGTAATAAAACTGATCTAAACCTGGGGTAAACCCAGTTAAAGTTAACTTCAATGACATTTTGCAAGGGTATAAGTAGATCAATCTGAAATCAGTTTAGCAGCACAGGTGCAATGTTCTAAGGTGAACAAGCCTTAGAAGGATTTGTTCAGAGAAAATGCACTGCTTATAGGTCTTTCAGAAAGCAGTTTTGGATTAAGTGAATGGAATATGTTTCCATTAGAGAAAATTAAATGCCCTAATTAAAATGGAGTATTTTAGATCAAGGGGCATGTCCTACAAAGCAAATTAATTTTAAACTTTGATATGGAAATATCACTAGCTTTAATTTTAGAAATGAATCTGGAGGCTGGAAGCGTGCCTGTAAAATAAGATGCAAACAAATAAACCATATTTAAAAAAATTAATAATATCTTCCAAGTACTCCTTGAATATTGCAATAAAATTGTAATAAGAATGCTCATAATGTGAAATGCATCCTTAAGCGGGTGCATACAACTTTGCCAGAATGTATGTATGAAACTTGTTTTGCCTCTTGTGATTGCCATTTTAAATGTCAATCTGTAATGGTGGTGATTCTTAATTGGAATCACTTTGCTAACATAACAGTTTCATATAGATATTTAGGTGGTAATAAGTATTTCCACCACAACCACAAAATTCTGACACAGATGCTGTGTCTGAGGGTGCAAATTGATTCTCTTATTGTTTATAGCACTCAATGCCATTCAGTTTTATTAGTGCACCAAGGGAAATATTTCCATCCATGTTTAGAAAGTAAATGGGATGTCACTGAACTCACATAAAACAAGTATGGATTTATCACAAGAGGAAGTCAAGTATTTACTGTTGTAGTAGAAAGGCTGCCTATAGTCCCTGGTAATTTCTTAGTCTTTCTATAAGATACCAGTCTAAAGGTGTTATCGCCTTGCACTGGCTGAAGGATGTGGACTGTCATGGAAATGCTATATATATACTGTCTTCAGAGAAAAAGCATCAACTAGGTGTTTGCTTTTTGAACCTCAATACGGTTACTGAGGATGAGATTTTCCCTATTTTTATACAACACTTGATGTGTTTCTCCTGTAAGTCGAAGAGGGAGAGAGAAAACTTTTACCAATCTTCTCACCCCCTTTGAGATTTTTGAGTTACAACACAGAATTCTTTTCTTATGGTTTAATGCACATGGTATTTTTATATACTTGTGGATTGATTTTGCCTTCCTTTCTCACATTCAGGAGCACTTTATCACATACATTTGTCCTCTTCAGGTTTAGCAGAACTCCATTACCAAGTGCTGTTTAGTTTCGTTCCATGACATGATCATGTCATTCAGATAGTGCTATATCTAATGCTGTAGTATCTAGTATTCTAGCCCTAGCAAAAAGCCTTCAGTGGGCTTGTGCTGATTTCAACCACTAAGGTAGATTTCCCCTGAGACAAGTAACAAAGTAAGGATAGGAAAATTCGATTCTCTGATAATACTGGCTGATAGCTGATATTATGGGTTTCTTCTTCCTTGGAATTTCATTCCTGTGTGCACATATATGAATCTTCCCTCTAGGACTATAGCAATAACACAGTGAAAATAAGGCCATTGCACTCTCATCATATTTACTCAACTGACTTTTATTATCCTGAAGTATTCCAAAGGGTTTTGTAAATGCATACAGGAAATTGCTTCACCCACTGCAGACTGGCACTCATGACAGTAAACACAGCCCAGATAACACCAGTGACGAAATGTATCATGGATTTAACACTTCGTATTATCTCAACAGGGAGTCAACATTTTGTTTGATTTAATTCCAAATTATTGTGTCAGTGCCTCCTCTACCTTTAAATCCACTTCTGTCATCACCTTGGTGCCCACTAGATTCAAGCCTGGAATCTGTGTCCCCTGGATTCACTTCTAGGGGCCATAGGGTGGCCCCGGCTCTTCCTGAGTTATTTGTATTTGAGGTTGCTCGGTGTGGCAGACAAGACTGTTGGCCCAACGTCCGCCTCAGAGCTGCTGCAGGGTATTTAGAGACTTACGACTTAAGCAAACAAACAAACCTACAGTTTTGCAAATAGGCTATGATATGCACATATAATTTACTCAAAGTATTAACAGCTTGAATTTCTTAGAACTGTGAAACATTGTCTACTTTTCATAAACAATGTGTGAGAAAAATCTCTACTTATTCAGTTGGGATTTTTTCCAACAAACTTCAGTGAAAGGTGCCACTGCAGCAATATCATAGGCCATACTAAATGATCTGGTGTCAGCCGTAAAAATTGCTAAGCTAGTATCCTCCTATAGAAATGCTGTTCTATTCTTTCTCAACTCCATTCTTTCTCAGGAGTTTGCTGTCAAACACATTCTTTAAATTTGAATTTTGCAAACATTTTCTCTATGTTTTTAAAAAATGGGGATAGCACCTCACACAACCAAGAGAGAAAATATGTATATTCTTCAAAAAATAAATTGATTTCTATCCCTGTGACTTCTCTGTAAATAAAAGCTGACGAGCTGTCACAGTTCACTGTAGGGTGCAGTGAGATTAATTTTTCCCTGGGATTTTTTTAACATGAAGTAATACACTCCAAACCAGTAAACAATAACTAATAAGCCAGTAATAGCCTTAAAAGACATTCACCAAGGAACAAACTGAAATTAAGCCAACTGTGCAGCACATCAAATTTAGTGATGGGCACTGTCCAACCTGAAAACTGGGAAGATACTCTCTCCCTCTCCGGTATTTCTGCCTCTGCAACAAATACTGGATATTCATGCTTAAGCCACAGGACCTACACTTGTCACACAATTAAAATGCTTTAAAAAGCAAAAAAAGATGCTGCCATATTGGACTCCACCATAATGTCCAATAGCAGGAAAAGTTCTGCTACTTATGACTTCATGATGCCATGCAAGGAGAAACACTTTCCTTGCTTCCCATAGAGCAATATTTTAAATTTCCAGTAAATTTTCATTATGACACATTTGGTGAATGCATCCTTATAAATATAGTTTCTTTGGTCCTTTCAGCAACGTAGATCAGCTATATTTAGGAAGGTATTGTAGAGGGAAACTAAGAAGATGGCACCAGATCTTCTCTCATCTGTCATTTACAAAGGAACGATGCCATATAAGTAATTACTGAGTGATGAGCTGAAGGATTATTGATCCCACCAGCCTGTAAAAGTAAAGGGAAAGGCAGAATCAGGAACACAGACTAGTAATCAGCCAGTATAAACTAACTCATTTCTTTCATCTCTTAAAACAAACCTAATTTTAGGATAATTTTCCTAAAACATTTTTAAAGAAATACGTTAAATCTGTAGGCAGTCCTAGAAAACAATATCCAAAAGACCTGGATTCATCATTCATGCCCAAAGACATAGTCATACAAGTCCGATTGCAACATTTCTTATTCAGACTGTCCCTTTGGCACTCTGAATGTAGAAGATTTATTTCGCCCTCCTCCCTGAGGTGTCAGAAGACAAACACATCACCACATAATAACACCAGCTGTACAGAAGTAGAATAATTAAATTCTACAGCTGAAAGTAACAATTCAGCAGCATCAACATCTACAGTCCATATGAGTGTGTGATCCTCACATAAAGCTAGTCTGGAATTTTATAATTGAATAGAAACTTTTCGCAGAAACATGTTATTTGCAGTCAATTTTTGTGAGATGCTTTTCAGATCAAAGATAGGATTCTGGTCAAAGTCAGGGAGATATAAGCAATTCCAGTATCTCTCTTCTTACTGGTTGTTTTTTTGTATATGTTAGTGCAGAGATTTAAGCTTCAGGCCTTTACATTCTAGATTATAAACAGAGACATAAGGCTCCTCTTCTCTTCTCTTCTCTTCTCTTCTCTTCTCTTCTCTTCTCTTCTCTTCTCTTCTCTTCTCTTCTCTTCTC
>JAWLRI010000144.1:1741403-1770678 GCA_034781795.1 Crypturellus tataupa
CCTCTCCTCTCCTCTCCTCTCCTCTCCTCTCCTCTCCTCTCCTCTCCTCTCCTCTCCTCTCCTCTCCTCTCCTCTCGATTACACCTTTCTGAAGAAGGCTGACTGCAAGTGCTCACCTGTAGAGTAGTTAGCCCTGGTCTCCACCACCACTATGGTTTCGTGGTAGTCTCAAGACATTGCTGTTCTTGCGTGTGTGTGTGTGTGTTCAGGTCAAAGTAACTAATATGTTTATTAAAAGGGCCATGTTTCAGGCTGATGAAGGTTGTTTTGATGGCATCAGAATTGTGTTTCATGCCCAAATGGATGGAGAGGGTTGTTGTGTGAAGATGTGCAGAGCTGGTGGATTGTGTTGGAGAGCTTCAGAGGGAGTCAAGGCTGTTGAAGGGTTTTTGAAATGCTGATTTGGAGCAGCTGCTGGACTGATCTATCCCAAAACCACACCCAGGCTTCATGTTGGAGGAAACTGTTTGGAACAGGCTGAAACAGACCCATGGAGCAAACTAAAAATGCAGCAGCATGAAGAATGAGAAATTGATTTCATGCCCTGCCCCACAGTTCTAATGGTCAGTTAGAAAATGAAGACTTTTTTTTTCTTTTCCTTAACAGTGGGGAAATTGGAAGACTATTGCATCTTTAGAAATTTTTCACGGGACAGGACATTTACATGTCTGACTCTTCCTATGGGAAACTCTTCTTCTTACTCTTCTTTACTCTTTAAAATTTCTTACTCTTTTGAACCTAGAAAATGGAGTAACGAAACACAAGATAAACCTACAATTTAGCACTATGGAAAAGCTTTTTTTTGAAGTAATGATTTTGGAATAGTGCATGATTTAAATTTTGTGACAGGATTTAGCTAGCAGCTTAGAAGTATAATGAACCACTTCTTACTGTGTACTGTGTACAAAGGTGTTTATTCCTGTGCTTCTGCATAACAAGAATTGGATTATTCATTTTACTTCATAATTTTGGCAGATTCTTTTATCATATCTGGAAAGAATCCTTTCCAGAGGGAGTGAAAAAAATGTTCTCTGTATTGCTGTAATGAGAGATAGTAAGTGAACAGTTAATAAATTGTGAAAACATGAACCTAGCCAGCATTAACACATCAGCAAATGTCATCTTGTAATCTGTAACTACATTTCATATTCATATAATATTTCATATTCAGAACCAACAGACTTAGTGAAGAAAGATATAGGCCATCAACCAAATTATTCCTTACTAATTCTTCTTGGTAGTGCTTCCTATGTACATAGTTAATATGTTTGTATGTTAATCTATTTTTCAGTCATACTTTTAGTTGAAGATGGAACAAACATAATGAAGAAAGATAATTTGTTGTGTTCCAAGTACATGTCAAGGACTTTTTACTGATTCCTGTCAGTTAAAAAGATGCAACCCACAATGCATGTAATGCAGAAATCTCAAAAAAGAGGCTGAAAGGTTGGAAAATTAGAGATAATATTAGAATTTCAAGTAGACCAGGTTAGCCTTTCATTTCTCAATCTATAATCTTTATAGTTGGAGGCTGTTGACACTATAAATCTCATTGTACCAATACTCGTCACTAAGAAGTTTTACCTCAATCATAATGTAATTAAAAATCCGCTTTATTTCTATCAGGAAGTGCAATGATGTTTGAAACTTGAGTCCACCGGCAGCAATCTGGGAGGTGGCTACTAATCTTTCTCATCAGAGTATCTCTTAAATACCAATTTGAGAAAGAGAGAGTGCTCAAGAGAGAAAGAACTATTCTAAATGAAATGAAACATTCAGCAAGGGTAAGAGCAGGAATAGGTAGTTATAGGCAGTTTCTCTCTTTCAGGTGGAAGGGCTATAACACAAGAGTTAAGCAGAAAGCCCACTGGTTTCTCATGATACTGAGGGTGAAAAACAGTTTGGAATTAGATCACTGAAGTATAGCGATGCAGAGGAGGAGGCTGTGGGAGTGCATATTCATACACAGTTGGAGAGTTTGCTGCCAGGTGTGGTATGCATTATAAATGAATTAATATTTGGCTGGAGATGACCTCCCTAAATTCCTTACTGTTTTGCTCTTTATTGAATAATGCATCCCTAACAAAACAATGCTGATAAAATTTAAACCGTAGAGCACTATTGGCTTAAATCATTACTTAATACAGACAAATTATTTTTTAGGGTGCTTTGGAGGTTTACAGGGACGCATTAGAGCTGTTCACTCAGTCAATAAAGGCTTGTCCTAGTACCGAACCTATCTCATCCTAGATTAGATATCTACAATTGCCCACATGAATCAAGTCCTTCAAGCGCCTACTAATTCTCATCAACTGCAAAGGGGTCCTCTGATGACTAGCTCAGCTGTAGACATCTGTGCTCTGGAGATAGTTAGGATGAATCCTATCTCAAGATCCTGTACTGAACTGAAGATAGTCTATTTTGGCCTTTTGAGAGAAGAGGGTAGGAACTGAGGAGGTGTGTTCACTTAGCTGAGAAAAAGACAATCTGATGTAAAGCTGATTTTCTTTTAAGTCACTATTAGGTGTTCAGGATACCAAGTATTTTCTGATGTCAGCAGGAAATGTATTCAGGGACAGATTCGGGTGAGGTAATCCAGACTGCTTATCAAATGTATTTCCTATGTGTTTAAAATCCATTGTGTGCTTCCATTATTTATCACGTAGATATTGTCATGCATTTAAATTGGTATTATGTATACTCCCTGTAGGTATTTACGATAATGTAATATATGTGACAAGAAAGATATAAGAGAGGAGGAAAAATGCCATAAACTGTTTGAGGAAAAAAAAACGGCAAAAAATAGCGAATACCTTTGTAAAAGAACAGGATTATTTAACACCAGTCTTCAACTTTTGAAAATCTTAATCCAGAAGAAGGCTGCCTTCACATTACATCAAATACAGAGGATTCATTGTCTACCTCAAGCATTCATATTTGCTTTTTAGAAGGGGCACTAAGATACTATAAGACATAGTTCACATGATTGGCTTTATTAGAAATACTATGAGAAAAAATACGTTCTCGTTTCATTTTCGGTTTAACACATGGGATTTTGTGGATTTTGGTATGGGTATGACTGAGAAGAGAATTTGAAGCACTGCTTTAGCCCCCTTATAAGGGGAGAAGATCCTAGTTGTAGCACACTTTGAAGTCATTATTACAAGACTGATGAGAGTTGGTAGTTTATATACATTGTAGCATATTTTAAAATTCTCTTTAAAATACTATCACATCTTCTCTTGAGGCCAAATAATTACATTTGGCTGTTCCAGTCTCAGTGGTGGAAAGTGGAAGTAAACACACAAGTTACGTGCTCATGTAGCCAGCATTCTCCAGGGAATAGAGAACATGTGCAGGAAAGGATTGGATGAAAACTGAGCAATGTGCAATAAAACAAGAATGAACTTGGACAGCTTATCAGTGATGGAACTTGTACTGATAGGTGTTTGGCCCTGTCGTGCTGACCTAGTTTTCCGTCACTAAAAGAAAAAGGTGTTGCTAGGTGAGGTCCTAGTTTCAGAAAAAAAATGAGATTGATAACATAAGAATTCTTACCACTAACTTACAGGCTTCTCTTCATGTTACTAGTGGTTTATTCAAATTAGTATTTATGTTCCTTTTTGAATGAATTGCCAAATCTGGTGAATGGGGCAGTTCTGGCCAACCTCGTATCTGGCAAGCCCACGTTCCCACGACTTTGCTGTGACTTGCATCGCGCAGTGACTCTCGCTGTCTTGCAGCAGACAATAGTATTCTGAATCTGAAAGTGTCTCAGAAAGAAAGAACATTTTTGTTTGATTTATTTAATCCTTTTGCTTGCCAAGCTTTTGAGATGCAAAATACAGTCTTCCAATATGTCTGTGATACCACTTTGGCACAGTATCCCAAGATGATTAAAAATGGAGAGTGAGAAAAGCTGTCCCGTTGTTTTTGGAGCACAAAGTGTTGAAAATAAAATTACACACTATGGGTATGTTTTGACAAGTAACTCTGTTCTAAAAATGAATGTAAAAATGGCGTGCCATGTTTATTTTCTCTGTCAGACTTGTTCATTATCCATAGGCAAAGGTTACTTTCCTGACTGCCGAACCTCTGAACTCAGCTTGGACATTCCTTAGAGTGGAGTTATCACCATTCTCATGCTTTGCGAACAGTAATGCTGCCTGAGATTCCTATTTTCAACTCCTTTGCCTCTAAATGATGATTTCCATGATAGCTGTACTACTTAATTGGTGACTTTGCACAAATGTAGTTGACCAGAACCAGATAGACAAGTAAATGATGTCCAAAACTAAAAGAACCCAGATCTTATTGCACATTCTGGTAGTGGAGATTATCTGATCTGTCGTGTACTCTGCATGGAGTAATGCCCTTACATAAAGCATTTTTCCATATCTGATCCTGCTCCTTAAAGTTTCTCCTTGATCTTGGGATGGCCTTTTGTGCTTCTTGGCTAGGATAATTTTGTGGCACGTGTCCTACTTTAAGCTCCTTTTACCTAGAGAGTTGGAATAAGGCTGGCACAGATACACCAAACTCTAATCTCTTTCAAGGGCCTCAAGGTCTCCAGAGCAATAAGTACTTTAATTGTTTATGCTGTTAGAATCATCTGTTTTTGCTTTAAATCCATGCAGGAAATAGAGCTATGAAACAGGGGGGGTTAAATTGTCTTCTTTCTGTACATAAATACTACTGTATCATACATTCAGCCTTAAAGTATTTTTTTTGTTTGTCTGTATTGGGAGAAACCTGTTTCATAGGAAACACTGTTTTTACCATAATCATATCCATCACCAAGTGCCTTGGCTGTAAATCCTCTCCTGTGAGAGTTCCAACCTACTCTGCATAACACTAGGCAAAAGGCTGGATCCTGGCAATTCATCTGTTTCTAGTACTTTGAAAAAGTGATAAAATATTATATGTGTTTGTGGGTTTGTGCTCAAGAGATCTAGATTTGTCATCTCCAGGTTCATAAAACAGTTCACTTAGAGGGGTCAAGAGGATTATAAAGTACCCCCAGTGCTAAGTAAGAGCACTAGGACAGGTGATGAACAACCTGCCCTGTGCTCTCGCCATTAAGAAGAAATCATTTCAGACACTGGAGTCATCAGGCTGTAGAGGTGGTAGTAGTCCTGTCATTACGACCCTAGAGTGAAAGGATCTTTTTGTATGTTGCTTCCAATTCTACCCTGTTCTAAAAGCTGTAGGAGACTTTGTTTACCAGGTTATATCATGCCATCTAGTCATAGCCTCAAAACAAACACAAACAAGACTGAGGTTGCTTTTAAGAAGACAATTTTGACAAAAGAATGAATCAAAATAAACTTATCAAAAATATATTTACTTCACAAGATTGTTTTTAGTTATTGGAGGTGAGAAAGAAGTAAGAAAAAAGGCATAAGAAACTTTTCTAATTTTGGAAAAACATTCTACAGAGTGGTGTGATGATAAGAACTGTTGCTTTTAAGAAGGTGTTTCGACAGGTTTATAGAAAAATCACCTGCAGTATGAGGAGGTAAGCAATGTCCCAAGAGGTCCATGCAGTCCCCCATTCCTTGTGTCTTTATTTTGTGCTTTCTCCAATTTATCTCTTTTGTTCCCATGATGAGAGGCTAAGGCTCCAAAGATCTCTCAAAAATACCCAGCGTGACTTCAAATGTACTGAGCTCCACCAGATCCTTTTCTAGACAGGTGCTGCTTCTCGGATTCCCCTCCAACTGCTATACTGTTTTGGATGTCTTCTGCTGGAAGACAGTCACCTTTCCAGTTGTTGACTCTGTCGCTTCCAGCATTGCTGGCTCACGATTATGGGAGAAAAGTGAGTAAGAAGCTAGGGTTAGACTGTAGAGCGTTCAATGAAATAAAGATCTTTCATTGTTTGAGTGAAGAAAGCTGTGCATGCTATTAAAAATAAGTTAGCCAAGTTAAGTTGAAAATGCAGCTGTAGAGATAGTTGGTACGGTTACTTGTAATCTCTAATCTGGGTTAATACCATGTTGTTATAGAAACTGGTCAGTGTTCAAGAGATCTCTTACAATCCTTAGGCATCAGAGGCTGAGCAGCAAGGGAGCAGCAGCAGGTAGCAGATGCTGCCTTCCTCGCTGTTTTGGAGAGCAGTTTAGGGTGATCATCTTGTGCCTTCATGAGTTTCTGGTGAGCATCTAAAGACTTTTGAGATGAGTACTTTCCCTGCTAGAAGTCATCAAAGGAGCTCCAATTAACAGTCACTCTAGAGCAGCTGGGGTTTGCCCATAGACAGGTTTGCCATTCTAGATCCAGCTTTCTCAGCGGTTGAAATAAGTCTTTGTTCCTAAAACGTCCAAACCAGAGAGCTTGGTTCAGGAATCTGACAGAGGTATTCTTATGTACCTAGATTATGATTGCAAATCAGCTCTAATTTGAATTGATGTTTGCATTTTTGGCTGCCATAAATTTTTATGGAGAAATTATAATGCATTTTTTAATTTGAAAAATAAATTTGCTCTTTTTTAATATTTGGGATCTTTTCAGAACCATGATGTGGCATTTCAAAGGCGGCAAAGCTGAAATCATGGGCTTGCGGAAGGGGTTCCTTTGAATCATAGCAATAGACCTGCTACAAACTACCGATCAGGGATCCCTTATGACAGCTAAGATATGTAAAGGTTCTAAATTACTAAGTTAAATCTTTGCCTTGTGATGTGAATCCGTGCCTAGATTTAAAAATAAATCCTTTGGATTATGCTGAAAATTTGAACTGTCAAGAAATAAATGGTGTGGTGAACTGAAACATAGGTCTTTTAAGTTGCCCTAAATTTAGATGTATTTCACTAATCTTTCTTTCACTTTTCATTGCTGCCAGCAGCCCGTAGGGGTTTTTTTATATTTATGATGGAAATGTCTGTATATGAATCATGCCACTGAGATGTATGCTTTTTCTGCCATTTTAAAGAATCAGTAAGCAGAACATAGTTTGTCTGCTAAATAACACTGCATTGCAGCATCATTTGTACCAAGACATATTTCTTTATTAAACTTGTTTTCCTGCATAAAATTCTAATTTTCAAGTGTGGTAGGTGAAAGATATTTTTGTTAAATAAGTACACGCAACTTCATATATTTGTCTTCTGTATTTTCTCTGCCAGCATATATTTCTTATGTTGACAGCAGGTATTTATTTTGCAAACACTTTCTTATTATACTTAAATAGTGCTGAAAAGCCAATAAATCTAAAAAGCGCAGGAGCATGGGATAGGCTGCATGTTTTACAGTCTGTTTGCTAAAACCTGTGAAGACTAGATACTATTAGCGTTAAGTATCAGTTACCTTCTAATAAAAATTTTTCCATATACTACATTATATTAACAAAGCACAATGTACTTTTAAATCATACATTAAGCAAAAGTGTAACCTACTGTACATGTAAGTTATCCATATTTTATTTTCCAATTTTACATAATATTAATTTACTTTTAATTTAAACACCTGCTAAAGAACTTTTAAGTACAGAGAGCTTTATTGCTATAATGAAATACAAAGCCCTTAATATTTTGGAAGAGAGCAAATCCTTTGCCTTTCATCTGCTATTTGTTGTTTTCAGTGTAGATTATGGATGAGAAAACCTGCAATTATCTTCAGCTTAATATACTTTTGAATTGGAAGGGAGGAGAGAGTTATGGTGAATTTGGCAAGTCATCAGCGAACCTTCATTGCAAGTGTTGAAAAATGCTCTTCCATGGGGCTTCTTAATGATTAAAAACGTAGTGCTTGGTTCCCTGACAATACTTGGAACATGATAATAAATGACAATAACCTTTTCTTTAAATTGAACCTTAAACCCAGGAGCAGGCTGTGCCGGGTACTCACGCTGACATGCTTTGTGACAGTAGCTTCCTTTGCTTCTCTTCACATCATAAATACATATTAACATTTACTTTTAAATAATACCAGTATCTTCTGATTTATATTCCCAGTTCCATTTCTTTGTGCCTGCCTCAATCTATGTAGTCTGGAAATAGTCACATTAGTACATATTGCCTGTAGAAGCAATCACAGGACAGCAGAAAACCTAGATTTTATTTCCTTTGCTGCACAAAAGTATACTCCACTAGTTTGAGCACATCTCTACAACTTGTAAATGAGATTTATGATGAAAAAATCTTCAGGTTGTTTTATAATTTTTAATACTTACCTAAGTAAAAGAAACAACTGTCAATGAACTTTCTGAAATAAGTTTACATTTTCAGCACAGCATGTCATGGACATACTTAGTTCCTGAATCTATATGCTGCTTAGGTAAGCATTTACTTTACGTATAACTGAGTGCTGTTTTCCTTTCAAATTTGTTTTTGTGGTTACACTTTTGTGCCATGGTCATCTACAGATAATTGAAATCTATTATAATATTTATTTAGACTAGGATAGGAATCCACCTCATTTTTAAAAAGTTAAACAGCTTTTCCTCTTTATATTTTACGAATGGTTAAAAATACTTATCTTTTTTTCTGCAGAACCCCTAAATCTGATGATTTCTAGTCATGGTTGGCCTTCGAAACTCACACAATCGCAGGTCATTTTAGGAGCTAGTGACAAATCTATCTCCCAGGGAGGTTTCAGCAGGCATTGAGGCCGCCTGCTCTGGCCATTTCATGTACTTCCAGTTATCCTGAGCTGTTACATATTAAAGAAGAAACCAAGGAGACTTTAAAAACTTGAAATCCTGCCATGATATATGAGGCCCATAAAAGGAGACGTCTTGATCTTTTGTGATCGTCTTCAAGAAAGAGCTTAACACAGAGCCCCGTGGCTACCCTATGCCAGTAACAGTCCTGGCATTGCTGCATTTCGGTCTTATCCACTAGAAGCAGCCTAGCCTTTGCTAGCCTTTTATGCTGTTCTTAGAGACGTAAATAAATTCACAGTATTGAAGGAAAAATTGCATGGGGTCAAAGGACTAAAGGCAGATATGATGGTAGAATTTTTCAATAGAATGAAGATTTCTTATGGGCATTGATTCATTTTCTTCACTGGTGTCATTAAGTGTTTACAAATTGCAGCCATTTTTTTCACCTAGAATGCAGCAGCATTCATGAAATATAGTCATTACCCGGTGATTAAGTCTAAAGTTATTTCCATGCGTAAGTGGTTTCTATATAGAAAAAAAAGTAGCACTTATTTTGTACCGATGTGTAAGAGCTGTACATCGTTCATTAATAACTGAAGGGAGTCTTTTGGATACTTTTTAATTGAAGTGACCACACTGACATTTTTAATTGCCATAAGTCCTAGGATAAATGGAAAAACCTTTGCTTTTGTTTGTTTATTTTGTGAACACTTTGCTCTCTCAGGAAGAGCTACACTAGGATGGACATATTTGTCACAGCTTAGTGCTAATTTAATTTCCTATTTTTCCTAGTGTATGATTCTTTCTTTCAACACAATCCCAATTGTGCTGATTTCAGTGCAATAGATAATATGTTATTTTTTTGATTAAATGATGAGACCAGAGATTCAGCAAGGAGGAAATAATTAAAACTATTTGTTTCACAGCCTGTCAAGGACTATTAGGGATCAGACAAATATAAATTAAGGGTTTTTTTTCCCCCCACAGCCAAGTTATAAGCTTCAAAAAGATCACAAACAGTTGTAATCCTCTTTTATTGAACACAAATTTCAAAGTAAAGGTCAGCTATGGGTTCTTCAGTAAGGAGTTTATGTAGTTGGTAAGCCCCAAATGTTTAGATTATTTTTTATAGAAAAAGACTGCTGTCAGGGAAGCTCTTGCTTATGTATAAAGCCCGGGAGCTGCAAACTGTTCGTATCCATCCACTCGCAGGGTTTGCCGCAGCTGCTCATCTCCCGGGAAGGGCTGGAGCTGGTGCTGATGGTCCCTGCACTGTGACACTCGCTCCAGCCGTGCTCTCTCCTGCAGCCCCTGCATGTGCGACTGCCATACGCTGTTGCACCAGGATTTCTGTCCCCCTTGTGATTTTCCCTTTCCCAAGGAGAGCCTTGTTTTCTGCTGCATGCAGACTCAGTGCCTCAACTACCATTTTTTCCCCTGTTTCTTTTGAAAGCTGGCTGGGTCAAGGTATTGACAAGCTTTCAGCTAATATTTTCCTCCTCTCTCCCTGCTGTCAGGCTTGCTGCTGCTGTTTGCTCTAGAGACATAAAGCAGCCTGCCAGAATAGCTCATCCTTTGAAGGCTCCTGTTTAGCTCCTCTGGGTTTCTGAAAGGGCCGTCTTAATACAAATGGGTGATGTGAGGAGGGAATCACTGAGGACCCAGTAGTTTACATGGTATGTGGACAGCAAGAAGGGGGGCAACTGCTGTGTGCACTGAGATGGGGGTTGGCGTGAGGAAAGGATTTGGGAGGAGGCAAAGGGAATGAAGGGGAAGCTGCAGCTACCTGTGAGCACGAGGCACGATGAAAGAGCAGGCAGCAAAATGGGTGAGAGTTTAGACTGCAAATGTGTTTTACGTGCCGCCTCAAGAAATGGAGGCCTAATCTTGATTGGAACAATTCAATTCTGCTATGAAGTGCGCATTAAATAACAATAGGCGGCTGCAGATCTGTGCAGACTTGCAGGTGAAGAGCTGAATGCTAAGCAAGCTGCAGAGAGCACGAGGCAGCGGCGGGAGCGCTGGAAAAGGGCTGCCTGCCCGACTCACATGGTCTGCACTGGCCTTCGAGCCCCAGCTCCAATCTCAGCCTTTATCTTGATCATCTAAAAGCAGTTACTAAACTGTGGCGCAGTTCTGCATTAATTTGTCTGGAAATTTTCCCAGAAAACAGCAGTTTAATAATCTGGACCATCACTGTTTGCAGTGTATTACAGTGTGGGAAGAGGGATAGTTCATTGATTGGAATTTCAAGGAAAATGTGGGTTTGTAGCAAAATTGAATTACTAAAGAGCACAGTTCAATACCAGTGCCCTAAACAAAGCAAATTATCTCAGCAGCAGATGAGTCCACAACATGTATTTATTGAACCACAAAACCTCACAGTATTTGTTTCCCATTCTAAGCAACTACTCTAACCTTTTAGTCAAAAAGCCATATAAATACAAGCACAACAGAAACTCTCCTGAGGCACTTAATAAAATGAAAAGGTTAATACCCGTTGCTTTTATTTTGGCTATTGGTAATTCTGAAGTGTAAGGCTCCGGTTTATTCTGTACTGGATCCCAAGGCATGATGCTGGCAGCTACCTGTGCCCTTAACAGTATACAGAGCCCCAGTCAGAAGCTTTGTGTAGAGACAGGAGCTACCTGACAGTGAAAGGAAAGGAATATGAAAGTTTTAAGGGGGTTTATTGGCATTTATAAGATTATTGTCCCACTGCTTTATCTTTTTTAATGGCAAATTGACAAAAGACTTCAGATATGATAGGGGCTAAATGCTTTCCTCCTTTCCTTTTTTTTTTCACTGTCCATCGTGAGTTTTGACTGTTGGTGATGATCTCATTTTGGTGCTTGAACAAGCTCTCCCTGAGACATGAACCAGGACAGTCAGTTCTACTGAAGTAGGTTTAGTCATTCACACAAGACAGGATATACCCTTTCACCTGTCTGTCGACGCAGTACTTCTGCTGTGACTTCTTTCATCAGTCCAATAAACAGAAACTCGAGAAGGACCATTTGTGCCAGCAAATCCAGCTGCTGCCTTTGCAGCGCAGTCATTCTTCACAGTTTAGTGGCTCCATCTACTACCAAAATGAAGATGTACAAAGTACCTTAAAAATGACTCTGGATATTGAAATTACCAACTTCAGTGGATAGTAAAAACCTGCATCTTAATAGTAGTAGCAACAATTTTCAGTACACTCCACCTCCCTGCTTCTTTTTTTCTTTTTTTTTCTGTTCCGAAGGCAAGGACTGCCTTCTTTTGTTTTCCTTCTCTGCCCCTTGGAAATTAATAACTTTATCACCTCTCCTTAGGCTAATATCCCCCTCTGTATTACAGGTAGCAACCATCTATTCTTTCAGAATGATGGTGATTAAACATGATTTAGTTTAAACTCATGATTAATTGCTTTCCAAGGGGAGTTTATTGCTTGCATTTCAGATCTCAGGCAGTGTTAGTGGGGCTGAGAGCTCGTGCTTCCTCTGTCTGTAATGAGCTGGCATTGTAAAAGATATTATGCCTCAGATCTTGACTGACATCATTTTAGAAACGTGACTAATCTTATTGAAATAAATGACACTATTTGCCTGTTATACATGTTCTGTTTGATTCTTCTGAATTTAAACCATTGGTGTTCCCTGGAGTACAGTTAAGAACCCACAGTTGATTTAAGGAAAGGAATTTAAGTTACAGAACTTAGAACAGAACACAGCAGAAAGTTTGATTTGAATAATCAAATTCAGTCCTACTTTGCATTTGCATTTTTACTTTGCAGTTACTTATTTTGTTAAAAACAGATTGATTTTGATGGGTTCATGAGCATTAAAATATGTTGATTTGCGACCAAATATGGCTTTTGTCTTTAAATTTAGTATTTCTCTTTGGTAACTGAGAAGATAAGCTATGTAGACAGCTCCATAGTCGAATGCCTTCAGAATATATCTGCAATTTTGTGACATTTGCTTTCTGTTGTGAAAGAAAATTGGAAATGGTAGTTTTGTTTACAGCATGACTAATTTTTTTATTTACTGTTTTTTACAAACTGTTTCAGTTGAAATATGAGTAGAATTAAAATGAAGAGAAGTGGTATTTTGTAGGGCTTTTATTACTTAATTAGAAATATTTTGAACTTATTGGCGACGTTATTATCCTTGTCAGAACAGGGGATGTATAATGCGTAATTAATTAATTGAATCAATGAATTCTGCTAAGTGAATCCATTGGATAGAAAGGATTAGCAAATCTGAGCCACTCTTAAACACATTTCTGTTCTTTTGCTAAAATAACTATAAAAGATAAATCCATTTTTCATATTTTGAATCTTTGGGAGAATGTTGCTCAGGATCAACCTAAAGTAACCCCTGTGTTTGTTTATTTTTGTCTTATGGTTCTAAATTAAATACTGAAATTGCCATCAAGTGAAATTATAATAAATAGATATTTGCTCTCATCCCTCTCTACCACTTTTATCTGTCTTCCAGTAAGAGTTTCCTCCTTTCCCTTTCCACTGCTCATAGCTTGGGGGATATTGCAAACAAAGCACAGTAATTTAAACACACTCTGTTGATAACAGAAAAACAGATCACAGGAGGCATGGACAGAGCTAAATCATGGTTTAAGAACTGTTTGAAACACCTTAATTCTACCCAATGCCGCCTCTGCAAGATAGGGCCTTTCCTTTTCCCAAGGAAAGGCTCAGAGTCAGTGGAAGAGAGAGGGAGCCCAGGATTGAGGCACAGGAAAGGAGAAGTACTCTGGGATATTCCTCTTACTCTGTGCTGAGAATGGGCTGCTTTGTGGCCCCAGGTACTGAGGACCCACCTGACCACCACAGGACCTGCCATGGGCCAGTAGGGAAGGGAAAGGAACGGGAATCACAGGAATGCAGGCAGGACAACTTGAGGGGCCAAGCCTATAGCTATAGCTAGGCTGGGAGAGGGTCTCCTCACCCTGCCACTGTTTGCTGAGTGAGGAGGAGAGCCTACAAAGCCCAGAACTGGTGGCAGGTTTTGTATCAACATGAAATAGAACCGCTTGTGAAATAGCCACTGCCCTGTGTAATTTTCCATTACTCATTTTTGTCTATATATAGTCCTTGGCTGACACTTTTTGATCTAGTTGCATCTCCTAAAGTTTTTGTGTATTGTGATTACCTTTTAAATATTTAGGAGCTCCAGATCTGCTCAGAGGGCTGTATAAACCTCAGAAAGTAAAGATACCTCTGAGCAAACATGACGTTGGTGATAAAAGTATCAATTCCCATTTTTATAGAAGAGGAAACAAGATATATGGACAATGTGACTTGTCAGATGATAAACAGTAAAAGAGTAAAAGCAGCATTAGGGACCACACATCAGAATAACCATATATCTCATGCTTAAAAACTTTATTTTTCACAGAATGGCTGAGGTTGGAAGGGACCTCTAGAGATCATCTAGTCCAACCCCCCTGCTCCAGCAGGGACACCCAGAGCACGTGGCACAGGGTGGCATCCAGGCGGGTTTTAAAGATCTCCAAATCATTCTTTACCCTCACCCTACTCCCATTCAGTAGATACTCAGGGAAATACACGGCACTGAACAGTTTCACTTCTGCCTTCTACATATCAAAATAGTACTTAAGTCAAATGTTATGAATACCTAAAACAATTGAAATGTAATTTAAAACAAGAAAAATCAAACAGCAGTACTTTGGAGTGAGCCTACGCTCTTTGTTTCCTTTCTGAAATAAATTGATGGAATTCCATAAACTGATGGAATGAGAGAGTTGGATTGAGAAAAATACACTGAAAAGCAGTGGGAGGAGAACAAGAAGGAATAAATAGGGAGGTGAAGGCAGAGTGGGGCCCTGCTCCCAGCTATTAGCACCATGCAGGGAAAATCATGTTTAGACAGACCCTGAGGACAGACATCTGGATGGCATTGACGGAAAAGACCTTGCTATGAAGTAGGGACAGCAACAGATATCAAATACTGCAGGAGATGGCCTAAACAAGGACAGTGTTTACCTTCTGATTGCATAACTCACAAGGAGATGCAACTAGATCAAATACTCACATAACTCACAATAATTCTACTTCCTTTCAGTTATATTTCATGAAAATACTGAAAAAGTTTTGGTGTAATGTAAAAAAGTTTTGGTGTAAATGTAAAGCAAATCAAGGGCATTTCTTTGTAACCACTAAGACATTTAATAATCTATGAGATACTGAAAATTTTATCACTTGAAACCTGCCTCTGTAACCTTCCTTCATCCTCAGGCCAACTCCTCCTCTTTAACCTCAGTCCTGCTCCCCCTGTTTACCCTCAGTCCTACTCTCCTTTTTTACTGTCAAGCTTATTTCCCTTCTTTACCCTCAGTCCTGCTCTCTCTCTGTTTACCCTCAGGCCTACTCCCCCTGTTTACCCTCAGTCCAAGTCTTCCTCTTTACCCTCAGACCTACTCCCCCTGTTTACTCTCAGTCCTACTCCCCATCTTTACCCTCAGGCCTGCTCTCTCTGTTTAGCCTCAACCCTACTCTCCCTGTTTACCCTTAGTCATACTACTACACTTTACTCTAAGTCCTACTCCATTTGTTACCCTTCGCCCTACTACTATTTTTAGCAAAAACAGATATTTTACACTGCATGGGTATGCAGGTGAGAAAATTAAGTTTTCAAAGATATTCATAGTCAGGAGCAGCATCTTCAACAATTAGACCCTCTCTGTACCTCCTGCTGGCTGGGACTGGTTTGAATCCAGCTCCCATTGCAAATGTTAAACCTTTAGTTTGCTTTTCTGTGTTGTTTCATGTTGATTCATTAGCCATTTTGATGCCAATAATTGGCATTACTTGAAAGAATTCAACAAACTAAAGATTACCCATATCTGAGTGAAAGATAATTCATTAGAAAACTAAAGCTCTAAAATATTTATGGCTGTTTGTTCTTTTAAGTCATCTTTTAAGTCTTCTTTTAATCTGTTCACATTTTGAATCCTATTTACTTAAATTGTACTTTTGACTAAAAGAATTCCAGGGTACATTATTAAATGAGGCAGATGTTCCAACCGCTACCTGTCAAAGAGGCAGCCTCTCTAAGAAAGAACTTTCCTGGAGGGCGGAGCGGTCTTATGCTCTTGTTTATAGTTCTCAGATACTAATGATAGTTCAAAACTCAGAAGAATTAAAGCCTTGCATAGTTAATATAAATAACAAGAATATTCCTTAGCATATTTCTAGCATGAATACTAAACTGTAATTAAGTATTCTTTCTTAATGACAGATCAGCCTACATCGAGGAATGTAGAAAATTACATTGAATTGGTTGTGTGACTTTGTAATTAGGGCCATAGAACTGATGGTAAATAAATAAATTGCTTATTTTATTTTACAGACACGGTATAAAGACAAGGCAGACAGAAAAGGCATAGCAGTCTAGCACATAAGGCATACGGATTCAGATTTAGGGGGCTGGTATTTTTTCCCCATCGCTTCTCCTGATGATTTTCTTCAGAAAACCACTTTGCCTGTGTGTGAATAGAGTTGTTGCAGAAAATGTCAGATTATATGAAGATACTCAGGACAATTCTGAATGATTTAAGTGGTAGATCCTGGGCATTCTCATAATAGAATATTATGCTTTTCAAAGGCCTAGTTAACCAGACAGTGTGCTATATTCCCAGAACTGGTTTGAGCATTATGTGAAATCCGTGCCCTTTCTCTGCCTCTTACATCCTGTTACTGCCTGTCTTATTTCCCAGAGACTGAATGTTCTCCTGGCAAGTGACTGCTGTTTATACAATGTCTAGGGCAACAGGGTCCTATTTGTCAAATTTGGCTATTATTATTGAGCTGAGTAAAGTAACAAGTGCAATATAATTTAGTAGCTGCAATGATATCGTAGTTCTCAATTTGAATATCACTGTCTGCTGCAAAGAGAGCTTAGGAAACAGCATTTAGGCAAAGTAATCTTTCCCAGTGCATTTGACAAAATGAACAAAGGATTCAGGTATGATTAATGACTCTGACCCTAAGTTTCCAATCCTACTCAAATGAAACAGTAACGTAAAACAGGGTTCTTTTTTTCTGTTTGGAAAGTTACTGGAAGTTAAACATTATTCTTCTAGTCTTTTATTTCAGAAAATGCAAAGTATGGATCTTCCGCGTGGAAGAATGGAGCTTCCCCAATCAAATAGTTGAGGCTAGATGTCTAGTACTTCTAAGTAAGTGAGATTCATTTTGAAATGAAGACAGCTACTTTTTTCATTTGAATGTCTGCAGGTGAGCTTAATGTTTAAACTTAATGTTTAAACCTAATATTTGAAGATTAAGTACACTGTTTAATGGTGATCTCTTCTGTGAGGCTGAGAAAGCATTTCAGGCGATCACCCAAAGGGCTTGTAGATATTTGATACAATTTGAGATGACTCGGGATATCCTACTTAGACCAAAGCATCTGCTTGGGAAGAGGTGGGTTCAGAGTTGTGGCCACATCTGTCCTCAGTAAACCTTTGCTCATGTTCTGAGGCTAACAGAAGAGCCATTAGAGAGCTTCAGAGAAAACCCGCTTGGCAATTTTCCAAGAAAACACATTTCTCAGAAAGCTTAGCTTTGACACAAAACTAAGTGAAGCCTTCCACAGCTGACTTCATCAAAAGATTGATTAATCCAACCTGACTGCTGGCTCTGTGCGCTCCCCGAATGAAGGGCAGAGCTCACAGCCTTTGGGGATGCTTCCTTTGCTCCGGGGGTCTAGTGTCCCCAGGCTCCCAAACCATCTACCACAGTGGATGGTATGAAGATGAGGCAGTTCCTCTGTCCTTGGGCCTCTCTGTCCCACAGCGGATGCAACCTATTGCCCAGCTAACCATCAGTAGGCAGCTTTGAGAGCCAGCAGCAGGGAACTTACCTGCTCTCTGCCCACCAGGTAGGATACTGGCAATTTAGGAGACAAAAAACAGAACTTAATTTCTTCAGAAATCTCTTCCCAAGAACTTCAAGATGGAGTGTAGTAGAGATTCAGGACTTGCTACTCTTTGTGGTTACAAACTACTATTTGACTGCTACCTGTATTTCTGTTCTCTACCTCTTCTTCTAGGATGCTCAGGGAAATGCTGCTTTCTTTTGCCCAGAATAGGCATGAGCTATTCATATTAAAAACTCTCTTTCCTTCAACATTGTGGTAGTTTTGTGGTTTGAAAATTGTCTTATTCTCTTAATTCACCAGTGTGGCGTTTTTTATTATATATTAATCGCTTTGATTCCAAAATAATTTCTCTGCACGCATAACGTTGTCAGGAAAAAGGATTCACATTTTAACTAAGCCAATTCTATTTCTGTATCTCTTTTAAAAATGAAATCTATAGATTTTTATTATGAAATGAATTTGTTAAAGAATTCATTTTCTCTTAAGTTAGCTGTTAAGAGAAATTAATTTGATGGTGCTGACTGTCGCTAGGGAGAACTGTATAGTTAATAAGACACCTTCATCTCTTTTGGTCTGCAGCTGAGAATAGCAGCTGAGAATAGCAGTGAGAGAATAGAAGAGAATAGAAAGACAGAGAATACAAATGGAAAACAAGGTGGCTATAGTGAAAGCAGAGATCTCTAAAAAAACAAACAAAACAACAGCAAAAAAGAACTTGCTGCAGAGATTTCTGTCAGCTTTGTCTTTCTAGGCATCTGACATTTGGTGCTGGCCACAGGTGCTATCTGGATTTGAAACCAGCTCTTACCACATTATTTATCAAAGGTTGCTGGACATGTCCTGATATCTGCATAATAGTTTCCATTCTAATCTTTGCTTTTATTACTCAATATTTCAACTGATTGCTTTATTTATTTATTTATTTATTTATTTATTCATTTAATGGCTGAGGTTTTCAAAGTAATGATCGCTTTAGACACCGCAGAAGTTAAAAAACAAATGCTGAGAACTTTTAGCCCGTGTCATGACATAGAGCAGCAGCTTGTTATTTCACCTTAGAGCATCTCGTATCCGGAAGTGACCTGTTTTTGAAATGATTTATTAGTTCAGGGATCATAGTGCTCTGTGGAACACAAGTTATTTGCTTATCACAAATTTGCTTGCCTTAATATTCATGGGAACACAATCCCAGCTACTCCATTTCTGACAGTTTACACACTCTCTCATGTTTGTCTTTATTCTTGAGTGCCAAACAGTGCATTAAGTAACTGACTGGGTGGTGCCTTTCCATTAACTGCTAGCAAGCAGATAAAAGACTTCTCTGTACAAGGTAATGGCAATTTCATGTTCTCGTTTTTATTGCGAAGCCCCACTGTGCATATGTGTAGTACTGCTCAGAGATCCCAGATGATATTTGTCCTTTCTAAAGAGTTGTATATTCAGAGTAGTTCAATCCGGAGGCAAGTTGGAAGAATATGATCATTGGCAAAACAATGTCAGAATAAGTAAAATCAGTTAGGGATCTGAGCCCGGTGTTTAAAAATTGAAATGACTCTGGCAAAAACACCAGGTATGCATGCCCAAAAGATGACCAATATAGTGCTTGCTGTGTATTCCTAGCTGGAACCTAGAAAACATATAGTCAGCCAGTGATATGCCTCCTTGTTCCCAGATTGAGGAATAGTATAATGTAAGCTCATCCCCTTAAAAAACAGAGGCCACACAGCAACTACTCTAAACCTCCCCAAAACTGATGACCACCCAACTCATCAAACCATGAGTAGATTTCCCAGAGTAACTGGAAACTACATGGCTTAATGGATGTTACAGAATGGAGGATACTGATAGGGCCCCCATTATAAAACCGGTGCAGATGTGTGTCCCCTAGCCAACCAACTTAATATTGCAGCTGTGGGGCACTCTACCAATTCTTAATATAGTCTGCATTACAAACTGAAGGGATAAGGATATTTCAATATGCTTTTTTTATTTTATTTCTCAGCATTAAGCCATTTACCAGCATGCTCAACAATCCTAGATGCTCATCTGCCCCTTTGACTCCTTATTCTCTCCCCTCAAAACGCAATAGCAATGTGAGTCTCTCACTTTGCCAGATGCTCCCTCCTCTCTTTCCCCTTTGCCCAGCCCTCTCTTC
Organism: Crypturellus tataupa; assembly: GCA_034781795.1. Lineage (NCBI taxonomy): Eukaryota > Metazoa > Chordata > Aves > Tinamiformes > Tinamidae > Crypturellus > Crypturellus tataupa. Next base: position 1,761,073 of record JAWLRI010000144.1, read on the forward strand.
TAGCAGCTCTCAAGATGGCAGGATCATAAATGCAAACACAGTACCCAAGAGACTGGATTGTTGCTCTGAGAGATTCAGAAAGAGATAAAAATATAGAAGAAGTACAGTTTGATATTTTAATGAAAGTAGCTGTTTTTTTTTTTTTTTTTTTTAGTAATGTGATTTTGTATAAAGTAAATGGATCAGTCAGATTCTGGGAATATCTTAAAACGGGATTTCAGAGTGCATTGCAGTGCTTCTGTGTTTAGAGCAAATTCTGTTCAATACCATTTATCTTCCCACCCACCTTATGTAAACCTGTGGCACCATCACAGAAGAACCTAAGACAGATACTTTGTTTTGCTAAGCTCTCTATATATTTTTATATAGTAGGATTAGCTATATTACACTTTTTTCTTTTCATTCCTCCATCATCCTGGTATACGAAATTACCTGTTCTGCTTATGAACTTTTTGAACAGCGGGCTTCTACATCTCTTGGAAACTCACCTCTTAATGGCCACATGTTTTAACATGAAGTTACCCATGGGTACCCTGAAAACTACTTTCCGTGCTTCACTCCTTCCTCATCTTCCTTCCTTATTGGTAGCCCCTTAAAATGGTACTGGGAAAGTTAATGACTTTCAGAAAAGGAATCAGAGGATCTTACTAGTTGTACTTCTACTCTGATTTCCTGTAGTTTCTGACACACATACCGTGGGTCTTGAAGCTCTCTGATGGTGCCACCTGCTCATAACTCTGAACTAGTAATTCAGATGGAGGCAGAAGGTCATGTGTGCAAAGAAAAGCACCTCAAAATCATCATGTGTAAAGGGTGCACATACCCTTTTTTTTTTTTTTTTTTTCCCACCATCCCAAGAGTTAAGCTACTGAGCCTGTAGTGGACAAGTCAAATGACTGTGACTTTCCATGTCTGTATGGTGTAGGGAAGAGCCATCATCAGCCAACACATTTTGTGGGCATTAGCCCCTAGGATTGACAAGATTATATGACAATTAAAAATGCATTAATCAAACTGTTAACAGGCAAGTCTTAAGAAAACCTAAAACACAAAGTCCGTTTAGTTATATCGCATTTTGGCATAGAACAGAATACTCAATGGTCTTAAGGGATGATATTTTTTTATTGAGGACTTAGACTTACTATTGGTGAATATCAAAGTTTCTATAAGAAAACAACTTCTTTATACTTCTTTGTGGCTTAATTGTGACAAAATAGTGCATTTTGTATATATAAACTTCATTTTGCTAACAGATATCATTGCATATTCTTTTTTTTTTGTCTTTCTTTTACAACCTATCCATGTAACCAGCAGTATAAAGATATATAAGTTTGATCAGATCCTTATTGACTGTTAAAGGACACTGTAAACAACTAGTTAATTGCAAGAAATTGTAAAAATAAAGTATATCGTCAATATTGTACCAAACAAAAGGAATTATAGATGCAGAATTTCATTAGGGAAAAAAAAAGTCAAATAAGCAGAAATCAGATTTCCTTGATGATGGTAAAGGTCTTAAATACAGTCAGTTGGATGGTAATGATAAAATAATTTGGAAACAAAAATCCAATTAAAAAAAAAAGTTCAGCACAAATAAATGGGGGGCTGAAAGCTGAAGTAACATTGTGCATTTTGTAGGACAAAAAGTCTAACCAAATCATGAACAAGATGCTACTTATCCTATATGTAATGTATAATATTCTGTTACTTCTGGCAATCTGGCAATATGTAGTACATACTACATTCCTTACGACTGGAATGATACCTGGCAGTGCTAAGCATTGCCAAGCCTGTCTAGCTGTAGCTTTTGGCACAAACTTTCAAAATCACAAAGTCTGAAACCCTGTTCTGTTTGTACAGAGCATCGTGACAAACATCCTGGATTTTTTTTAGGTCACAGTATTCAACAATAAATGACAGTTTCTCTGGCCTGCCCTCAGAAGCTTTTTGTCTTAGATGAATATCAGCATCAAGGGATGGGTACTTTACTTTGGCAGTATTCTCCTGCCTGTGGCCACTTTCTTCTCCAAGGACTTTATGGCTCCTCCCCCGTTATTTGTCGACTACAAGTTCAGCTGTATGATAGAATAAGCAACTATGGGATCCCAGGAGAAACAACAACCAGGAGTGGGGCTGCCACCACCAGAACACTTAATCCTGCTTCCTGCCTGAGATCTGTGAATGGCTCCAGTGTTTGCAAATTTCTTCCTTCCCCAGAGTTGCACAGGTTCCAGTAGACAGCAGGATGCAGGCCGGACATGAGTGTGTGCTTATGTGTGTGTATGTGCTGAAGTTGATCTATGTGCTTGAAAGAGACCTAACACTTCAGGAAAGAGCCTGACTAATTGGGCATGGACACATGAATGTAATGTGTTTTTACTGTAGGTATGGGCATGATCAGCATATGCACCTCTTTCTTCCAACCTCAGAAGATACCCATCTGGAAGGTGCTTCCAGATGACTGGGACTGGCCTAGGGTTTGTTTTTACCTTTCTCTTAGTACAGACAAAACATGCCAAAACTATTGAAGAGGTGCTCAAGTAAGGGAACATTAAAATTTTTTGGATTAATTAAACCCACAGAAGATTAGATAAGGCAATTAATTAATTATACTTATGCAGCTCTGCACAGGAAACATTGTTTTTCTTTAACTTACATTTGTATACACTATTTAATGTATTATAGTATTATTTTTCCCACATGAGTTTAGATTATTGCTTTTAGAAGCAGGTGGTAGAACATACCTGACAGTACATGGTAATCAAGTATATGGGAAGCATACACCCAACCTTATTCTTGGTATATTAGATATGGTGAACAGGATAAAAAACAAATATCTTATGAAAATCTACACAGCTGACATTAGTGGGTACTACTTCACTATGTTCATAAAACTTATCACAGGTTGCCATTGAAACGATTTGATTGTTTTCTGAGTCTGCCCTATATTTTCTTTGTGTTGAAGAATGAGGAACAATGAGATATATGAAATTAGTTGGTAAAGACTTACTGGAACAGCAGGAACAAAACCAATAACTGTCTTTCCCCTCATATAGTCTTTATTTAAAATAATTACATTTTAAATATTATTCAAAATATATTTTGAATTCATATATTATTCAAATAATATATTTTGAATAATTAATAAAATGAATAAAAATATAATTTAAAATAATCTATTTTGAATAGATCCCCTTCTGGCGTGGAACTTGAAATATCAAAAAAACAGAAATCTTGATAAACTCTGAATATCTTGAGAGATCCTTCTCATCAATTAGCAGTTGCACAAGATGCTTCTAATGCTGGAGGAAGATCTTTATAGACCAATCTCTGCAACTGTAGAGAGTCTTGCTCATAAGGACAAAGACTACAACTACACAAAGACTATCTGCAAATCTTCATATTTTTAAAGAGTATTTTAGTTATGGGCTGTTGTTATTATGTTGTTGGAGTCATTAACATATTTCATTTATACTTGAGTGTTCCAGATTGCTGTTGAACTTAGGAACATAATGTCCAGTGAAGCATCACATGAGATAATAGTTCAACTAGGTCATTAGATTTTTAATTAAAGTACAGTATGTTAAAGACTACTGGCTTCTTTCAGTCATGTAGAATAAATTGCATAAAATGCTTCATATTGCTCATTGCTCTTCTGCTTTACCATATTATGATATTTTATATTGCATAATAACCGATGATGCAGTCACTCAGCATATTTAGCTGAGAAAGAAGTCACTTTTATTTAGTCATCTTGATCTTGCAAAGTACATATCTTTATGATACTAGATAATATAGTGGATGTGAAGAGCACTAATTTTCATAATGTAAAGTAGGGTAAAGTAATAGTAATAAGGTAGTAAAGTAAGGTAAAGGAGTTCTTGTGTAAGTATTCTGCTTTTTCACATAGATTCTTACAGTATAGACATCTTGTTAAAATAATAATAAAAAATATTCCAGAATATAGGCCTGTTTTTTTTTTTTTTTTTTTCCTCTAGCTTACTGGCTAATATCTTGATTTTTTTTTTTATTATCATGTTTCTTTAGACAGTATTTGCAAAATGAAATGCAGCCTTTGGGCAGTGACTGATAACAAAGGATAGTTATTCTATGGCCATTGTGAGAATGGTGGTATTACCTTGCTTTGCAGCATATTGGCATCAGTAGGTTTTCCTTCAGCTCAAACACAATTGGACGGGGACTTCACAGGTAACCAGTGGAGCATTTATACCAGAACACAGTGGAACTCTGCGCATGGAAGTGTTTCTGTGGGGGCAAGCTGCTGCTTCAGTAATTCACATGCAGAGGTTTTTCTGTTGTAGGAAACAAAGCTTTTTATGATAAATTGGAAAATCTTTTGCATTCTCTGTTATTTTCTTTTCCTGATTATTTTATTGTTTTGTAACTTTTATGACTGAATTGAAGGTCATGTGTCTGCATAACTATTAGTAGTAATTCTTTTCCTTTTAATTACCTGGCAAAGGGGTTTACTGTGGGGACGGGGATGTGGGTTCCCAGCGACCCGCTGGACCCGGCTTCTTCTGCAGTGCTGCGGGGCAGTGGCTCCTGGTACCCCAGGGGCCTCTCTGCTCTGCTCTACTTGGCTCATTGTGCCTTATCCTGTGATTTGACATGGCTCTGATATACTTGTAGGACAGGGAGATTTATCAAGTGCCCGATACATCAAATAAATTGCTGATAACTTATAGACTGTGATGTACAACGTACTTCATTGCATAGTGGTAACAAAGAAGATTTAGTTGTTTCTTTTTAAAATCCAGTCGACCTTGCCTCAAAAGGCTTCAAATGACTTAAATGACTTAGCTGCTTTAAAAAAAATTTTTTTTTTATTAGGCACTGAATAACCCATTTGCTACTGACTCATTCATCAAATAAGTACTTCAGGAAGAGATATCCTGTCAGGTGCAGCAGACAAAGCTCTGAACAGCATTTTACTGTTAATGACTCATAGAACGTTGTTGCAAAGGTTGTAAAATGACACATTATTATCTACTAGACGTTGATCACAATTATATCACTGATAAGGAGAAAATATATCAAAAGTTGTGTTGCAAATATGTCCTTCAATGAAAGAAAAAAAAAATGTTATTGGCATAATTTCAACGGTAGCTGTGTGATGCTTCTAAATGCAAAACAGAAGTGTTTTGGATATCCTCTGGATGAAAGGAGTTATTTCGCCGAGTTATTCATTTATTCATTTTCATTTAATATTCATGTTATTTCATACATTATAAAACTTGGACGATTTTGCTTTCAGACACTGCAGAACCCTGATAATTATGCTCTGTGTAAAATACAATTCCCTGGTTTACCTGCCTGCTTGGACTGGATGGCAGATTCTTAATTTGCTGTCATAGATTTCATGGTGCTTTGCTCATATCATACAGTTACAATAAGCACGTTGCACATACAGTCTACACCTTAATCTTCAGGCAGGATACAGAGCCTTTCATCCTTACAGAGTGAATAATTACACTAAGATATTAATTTTTATGTTTGCTTCTGGATTTATTAGCTCTAACTGTGAAAAATAAATCAATTAACTTTTACGATCTATCTAACTAGTTCTTAGAAAATGAACCAGATCTTTCCATTTACTAGTTCTGTGGGTTTAAGGTATAATAATTTTCTAAAAATGGACTGTTCTTAGGCAGTTGGATAGCTGGCATTTTGGTCATTGCCATCCTGAAGTTTGCATAAGGTGGTGCACAATTAGGGAAACGGTCATTGCTAAGGTCTTACAATGAAACATAATTCTTGCATTGTACCTGTCTCACCTGAATTTAAATTTGGTTTCTGTAGACTCCAGAGGAAGGAGCCTCTACAAGCATCTATGCAGCAGTATCACCGGAGATGGAAGGAGTTGGTGCTTGCTACCTTTACAATGAGGAAAGGACAAAATCAGCTGACGTAACGTATGATGAGGAGCTGCAGAGAAAGCTTTGGACAGAAAGCTGCAAGATGGTTGGAATTTCTGATGAATCCAGCAGAGTTCCATAGAACAAGCCACTTCCAGCTGGGTAAATGAAATATAGTGACAAGCATCTTAGGTGAATTCTTGCAGCATCAGTCATCATCCTGGAAATCACTGTTCAGTCCCAAAGGCAAACATGAACAGCTCTGTTCTTCACTTGAACCCCTAATCTGCTAGGGTGTGGGGGGATTATTCCCAGAGAAAGGTGTACATGGTTGGTTTTAAATCTAACCATCAGTTTTGTAAATCATTATGTTTCAGTCTGTGATTAAAATACAATCTTTAACCTTGTGCAGAGTTGAGTTGTCAGCTTTTGTTCAACAAGAACAGACTTTACCTGGTGAATGTGCTGTGTCTGTGGCATGCTGGTCTTAAGCCAACTCTCTCTTTTTCAAAAAGTTGTATCTTCTTTCCTTAAGCTTCATTAATCTTTGAGACACTTTATAATGAATGTCAACTTGTTCTAATTCAGACATTTGACATTCATGATAATTATGCTGTTTCTATCATGACATTAGTTTTATATGTCAACCTTTATCTGAAGGTTTTAAATGAGGATCAGAAAAAAAAGAAAGATTTTCAGAAGGGATGTTTTCAGTTGGAGAGGGTTTAAGGGAGACTCGTAAGAAAGAGTTATGTGTCCAAACATAAGAATACCTACACTGATTTTGGCAGAGAATGCAGTTAGCCTGTCATTTCACAGTCTTCAGCTCATTTTATCTTCAGTATTTTCTGAGCCTGATGTACTCTATCAATTTGGTGAGTCCAACAAATCTTGGTTCTAATTATTTGTTCTCTTTTCTTCTGAACCCATGTAAACTTGCATCCACAACTCCTTTGAAAAAGAGATTAAATTCCCTACTGCCTGGTGCATGAAGAATCACTTTTTTCTTGGATTTTGAACCCAGTTCATGGGAGTCTCAAAGTTAGATTTCTTGGTTTGGGGTAAAGAACAAAGAATCACAGACTGCATCCAGTAGGAGATTTCCAATGTGTCCCACTTAAATTGACTCTTTTCGACACTGAAATGTTGTTGTTTATTTCCTTCCTAATAATTTTTAACAGAGAGCTTGCTTTCATATTTTTTATGAAACTCTCTTTGATAAACCCCAAGATTTCTGTTATGAGTTGGGGTGTATGCAGATCCTGATAGTTTTGAACATGCTTTAATGTGTACAATTCAGGGATCTCTACCTATGTGTGCCAAAAGAAGCTTCAGGAATGATGATTATGTCCATGAAATAAAGAACAAACAGAAATGCACTAATATGAAGATAGTTTAAATTTCCACAAGCTCAAATAACTAACAGATGAAATTGGATTCAAGATAGTCAATACAAAGGCAGTAAACTATTTTATTTATAGAAAACTTCCCTTGGAAGTTTCAATCAAGATTAGAAGCTGTCTTGGCATATCTGTCTTCAGTGAGAGAAGCTCTCCAAACATGGACTACGTGACCAGACAGCCTGAACTCTGGCTGTAAATGGAGTAATCTCTACCTTACTCTCATGACATTATTTGTAAGTGTTGTCCCAAAAAGCACTTTATTCCTGTAGGTGTCATTTCATTCTCTTTTTTCTTTCAAGGTATGGAGAGTGGAAGAGAGACACAGTTGGACTTACAGCTTACACTTACTTTGGGGGGTTGGAAATCAGCACACAGTCAACTTGGGAGTATAAACACAGTCTTGTGCTCCCATTATCAACAGGCTAGAAGAAATATGAATATGTTACTATGCTCTGAACCCCAATCTAAGTCTTTTGAGTTCTTTGACTCTGATACTAACTATATCTCTGGCTTTTGGTTGAAATAGAGATCACATCTTATGGAAAAGACTATATTAACATGCATGCAGAAAAAGCAGAGAGATAGAAAAACAAGAAGTAACATGATCAAAAAAAACAGTTAAGAAGAAAAATAATAACAAATTCTGAAGCATATCTTCCCTCTTAATTAAATATAAATGATTTATTCCTAGTTTCTTAGATTTAGTAAGGGGTGAAGGCAAATAATAAAATGATAGAAAGTTTATCACTATAGCACTTTCTGTGTGACTGGATCTTTTTTTCTCTCTCTCTTTTTTTTTTCTGCATGTGAATCTAGTGCTTGTGAAATGTGCCAGACTGACACTCTGGGAACTAAATTCCTCTGTTTATTCACGGATCATGCACAGGATGCAGTAAGTCTGCTAGACAGCCAACATTTTGACGTTGCCATAGCATTCACATAGAACATCATTGCTGCTAGAAGTATGCCCAGAATTACTCAAATTAGATGGAACCAAATTACCTCTAGATTTAACTCCATCAAAGCCACACAGTATTTGCAGGCCTGGTTTCAAGTGACACAGGGGTTAGTAAAATAGTAAACAACCAAGAGAGCTGGTCCCTCTTACAGTGTAATCTGAACCACATGGTCGCAGTCCAGGGAAAGCTGCTTTAGCAACACTGGAATTGTGATGTGTGGGAACAAGGATGGTGCCTGCATGAGGGAAAAATGGGGCCTAAACCCATGGATTTCAAAAAACAGTGCAATGTCTTGAAGATATATTGGAGCTAATTTCAAAAGAACTCTCTCAGGAACAAAAAGCAGTAAATTGTGTCAACCCTGTAATAAACATATGACTGTCTTGAGCAAAAGAGAGTATAGCTATAAAGTGCCTATAACTTGAAACATGTGTAAAAATCCAACATGATTGTCAGGATATGTTTTTAGGAAAAAATACAGCATGTAGAAATAAGGAAATGATTTTAGCTTTGCACACAGGAATAGTAAGAATTGATTTCTTTTTCATGTTTCAAGGACATTAAATTTCTGAAAATATGAGAAGACCTTTCTTTTTGGTTCACTGAAGACATGGTTAAGACCTGGCTTGAGCACCTGCAGTACGTGCATACATATAGAAAAAATACTGTAGAGATTTTTAACCTTGAGAAGGAAAGTAAGTCCCAAGATTGCAAAAACTAAAGTGAGACAAATTAACCTTCCAACAAGAAAAGAGATATAATTACATATTGGAACACACAGATCTGATATCTGAAGATAGCCATCTATTTTCATTAGATATAAAGGGCAACTAGGCCAGGTAGGCTCCTAAGCAGAGTACATTAGTCACACAGAAGTCATGATTAGATTGTCTTATTTCTATTTGTATGCAAATACCCATTGCTCACAACTAATTTTTAATTTAAAAATTTAGGTGGCTTGTGATACATCACAAAGTGGCACCCAAAACTAATGGACCTGTTCAAATATTCTGTGGTGAAAAGAAGCAACAGCAACAGGCCACTGTGGTCTGATTTTATTGCCCGTGAAAGGAGAGGAAGAACATTTCAAACCATTATTTTAATCATATATTCTTTTATTTTTCTGCTCCTGCAGAAAGTAAAGCTTTAACCTTGAAAGGGCAAAAAGAAATGACTTATTTTAAAAGATAGTTCAAAGTAATCTTACATATAGTATTGCAATGAATGTAGTTATTAGGAATGAGGGATGAGAAATGCTGTTGAACAGTGAACTTGCACAGGAAATAAATAATTTGCTAACACAGGGCCCTAAGTTTCTTAGGAGAAATGTTAACTCTCAACATTAATTAACCAGTTCTGTAAACA
>JAWLRI010000144.1:1770778-1783981 GCA_034781795.1 Crypturellus tataupa
TAATTTGCTAACACAGGGCCCTAAGTTTCTTAGGAGAAATGTTAACTCTCAACATTAATTAACCAGTTCTGTAAACAGTGTGAATGGATTATGTATTGAAAGAATAAGTAAGTAAGTGCTGTAATTTGCATATGAATACACTGTGTTATTCACACATAACAAGGCAGCTGAATCCTTGCTTTAAGTACAAAATTGATTTAACTGTGGAACCTCTAGCCACAATTCCATAATGATGTTTTATAAATATTTAAGCTTTCAAATGATCATTAAAGAGAGCAGGTTGTAGTTCTACAACACAGAAAAAAACTTGTATTTTACCATTCAATTTTTGCACAACTATCACATATTTTAGTACACAGTGAGAAGGGAATATCATAGAAACAGAGAAGTTTTTATTATCTGATGACAGGCTTGTTGCTGCCTCTTCCTATGCACAGCCATGTTGGCCCAAACCAACGGTACTCAGCAGGTGTTAAAATCCTCATCCCGAAGAAGCTGTCTTCATGCAAGCTTTGGCTCCTGTACAGCTCTGGCCTTAGACTGGCCCTACTCACTCCATGACCGTGCTTACGCTCAAGCCGCCACAATGCAGAGACAAAATCATACTCTAGTAATATTAACATGAAACCTGTGTCTCAGATTAAGTTAAAAATATATATCTTAGGTGCCCGAGACATGATTTTGAGAAGGCAAAGGTAGAGGGCATAGACTGAATGCAGTAGCCGGAGAGGTCAATGCAGAACATGAAGTCCATTGCACAATACCATCTTGGGGAGCTAGATAAGTTGTATTACAAAGGGAAAAAAAAATAAAGTCTTTTTTTTTAAAATAAAGTCATTCTCTGTTTCGGCAAGATACTGCAATAATTGCAGACCCAGCCAGGGACATCTGGGACATCAGAAAAGATCAAGTATTTAGAGATAACTCTCTAGGGACTAAATAATAATAGAAGTTCCAATCTGTGTTTTGGGTAGTATCCTTGGAGCATCTACTTGAGGGCTATAACAAACAGTATTTCATGTCACTTTTTTAACGTCTTTTAAGTATAGTTCACAGAAGAATAAATATCAGATGTTGGGCAGAGGAGTGAAACAATTTCAAGATGATGGCATACAGAACAGAAATGCACAGACACTTTTATTTTTAAAGGGTCTGTAAAGAAGTCAGTATCAGAAGTCACAAAAAGCAGAACCCTCTGTCTCTTGACAGAGTGCAGAGAGACTGGGATTTGGCAGATTTCTTTGGCTATCTGCAGAGATGCACTGAGCCCTGCCAAGAAAATGCTGCATTAGTGGCAGAGGGCTGTTTCTGGGTTCATGCAGCAGTTAGCTTTCTTACTGCAATCCTCTGCTCTTGCTAGGATCTATCCTTTTTGGAAATGGATTCAATCCAAGAATTTATTTCACACAGGTAATCAAGTGTCACAAAAAAAGTGAAAAAGGAGTGGTGACTACCATTTATTTAGTCAAACACTTGTCTAGTTTGATACCAATGACTTTAAGGTGAAGAACTGATTAACCTTTCCCCCGTGCCCCCCTCACTATTGCACTTCTTCAATGATATTTAATTAAATGTCCTTTAAACTAAGTTCCTAACTGGTAACATCTTCATAGGCAGAATGCAAGCAAAGTCAGGGTGGTAAGCAGACTTAAGTTCTGTCCTAAGGTTATAGACCAACAAATGTAGCATTTTTATATATCTTTGCACTACATTAATTCAGAGAAAGGCCTTGAGTAGCATTGTTGTTAAAGGGCACAACAAAGCGGATTCATTTTATCTATTATTTATCTTGCTTTCTCTGAAACTTGTACCAGTATTTGTCCCTACTTGCCCAGATTAATAGAATTCGTTATGTAGTCCATATTGGCTTGCAGATTTTCAAGGGCTGAGATGTAATTCAGGATTATTTAACAATTTCTAAGGGGGGAAAATCCTTGTAAGAACTGTAACATAGCTAAGCTAAATAATCCGGTATTCTTTTCTTAGGAAGAAAACTTTCATTGAAAACAATTCCAGCAGTTTATAGAAAAGAAAGTGGTTGAGAAAAGTGGTATAGAAAAGAAAGTTTGTTCAAGAAAGTTAATGTAAAATATTTGCACAGAAGATTTCCCCTAACTACATTGCACAGTTCTGTTGAAGTTAATGAGACATCTCAGAGTCATAGTGGAGAGAGACGTGCAACTTAATAGCACAAGAAGCTATAAAAACCTTGTGTCATTTAGATTTGATCATTCCTCAGAACATTATCTCGGGAGTTAGAGCTCCTTTATGCTTCTATTAAGCTACTGTATATTAAGAGCTTCTCTGTGTCTGTGGAGTGACCTGCTGAAGATGCTCTCTCCTTGATCAGCCACGGAGGGAAAACGGACAAGCAGTCTGAGATAAACACCTGATGCCTTTATAGTATCAACCTTTTGTTGACTTAGCCAAATCTGCATGGAATCAAACTGGTTAAGAATTAAGCCTTTATTTTAGAGGGAGGTGGTAGGAAGGTTTCCTATCTTTTTTTTTTTTTTTTTTTTTTTTTTTTTTTAGCTCAGAAAGTATCATAGCAATCACAGAGTTTATCTTCTGCAGAGCAAAGATAAGCTAATTTCACTTAGAACAACATCATCTCTTCCACTCATCAGTCATCAGTCCTCATTTAAAAATTCCCAGGATATGGTTTTCCAGTCATAAATTACCCCTTTTTAAAAGCCCAAGCTCCATTTCACATCTGAATTGGAAGAGCTTTTCATGTCTCGACTATTTGATGTTGTTGTACTTTCATCTGCTAGGTTGAAGAACTTGTATTTCTGATACAAGTTGATTACTGAGTGGAGGTGACCAGAAAATGGCTGAAAAGAAGTTATCTCTTGACTTTTTTGGATGCCATTAGTTTGATTAAACTTTTTGAATCTTTCCCTGGAACTCATACTTTACATCTTTAAAACATTTTGTCTCTTCATGAATCTGATCTGATTTTTCAGAACCCTTCTTCCTTTCTAGACACTGTACCTAAGCACATCTTTCTGTGGATTTTGGCATAAATAGGTCATATAGTCTTACAAATCAGCTATTTTTTCTCTGTTCCTACAACCCAAGTCTCTATGAGCCCTTTTGCCAAAGAAAGACCATTGGGGATTGTAGGGAAGTTCAGCTTCAGAGACCCTACAAGTCTTTTGCAGAAATCACTTAACCCATAAATGCAGCACATAACGTTTTTTCAAGATGTATGATCTAATAGATCAGTGAACACTTCTGTGATTTATTTGCTAGACTCCTGAATAGTTAGAGCCCTAAATCTGTAGTGAAGATTGTTTGAGAGGCTTTCAAAGCTGTTGAGTCAAGAGGTGCAACACGCACTAAGAGCTAGAACACTGACATCATGAAAATATGCCACAGGTCAGCAATTAAAACCATAAATAAAATAATATGACCTGCCCTATTTGGAATATAACTAATTTTACCAAATCAGTTACTTCATTCACTGTTAAAATTCTCTGCATCTGTGAGGTGCGGTGATCCTGTACAATTACACAGTACTTCAGCACAGTACTCAAGATTGAGCGACTTATCTCCAAACCTTGGCTCTAGCAGTGATTTAGAAAAGCTGATTAGACTTTCAGAGAACTTATCTAATACTAATGCTTAATTTTCATTTCCCACCTCTTCCTCCCTTTCTTTTTTCTTCATATACAGCTTGTCTATGTTCGTACAGTCAAAAGAATTCTTGCAAAGCTGACAGAAACAGGATGTACATGTTACTGTACATCAGCTGGGTATGATAATGCTGATTATGGCACTATAACTCCCTCCTGCCTTGTTGTGTCCTAATACAAGGACACTGAACTCAGGCTGCAATTTTACAGCTTCTCTGCCTCTTTATGAGGAGAATCATTACCATCTCTTTCATGGGACTCTAAGCTCCATTTCATACCACATTTATTTAATGCAGAATTTCTGTTACCAAATTTATCGCTATTCTTCATCTAGAACAGAAAGCATTTTTTCTAGCACCTTATTCTCCCAGAAATGGTGAAAGCACAGCTGTCATACTGCATCTGAGCAAAAAGTCAAATTGCACATATTTCTTACACAACAGAAGTTTTGATGTATTTATTTTGGAATACCAAAATAGTGTAATAGAAAGATTTGATTTAAAAGATGATGGAAATATTAACTACTAAAAATTTTAAATATTCAATTTTCCAACACTTGAGAAATAAGAAGTCTTATTTTTATAATAGTGAGCAAATATAGTATTCAAGTTTGAAGTGATGTGGATCACTGTGTGATTCCCCATACTGTTTCCCTTTGGATGGTGCAGCATTTTGCAATGAAATATTCAATACAAGGTAAAAGATGAAACCTTAATGAAAGACATGTCCTTCATGCTGGTCTGAATATAAAATTTCACATCTTTAGAAATAGTGCTTTGAGGATTTTTTTTATTTTGACATAGATGAGTTGAAATTTTGATGTGCAGGAGAGCATTCTTTGCACAGAAATCTTCCTGAGGTCCATGATGAGGCAGCAAGGAAGAGGCATGCTTGATCTTCTTTCTCCTTTTCCTCCACTTTTTCAGCTATGAAGACTGCATAAAAAGAAATCAAGAGTTAGCAGTTATTTCAATGAAAAAATGGGGAAAAAAAAGAGAAAGTACTGTTACCCAGGTGTTAACCAGGTCGAACAAGATATTTTTATCTCAGTTTTGAATGGCCCTTCAAGAGTAGCTCTTTCCATGTCACCGGACATGGAAAATTCAGGTTTATCTAATAGGAGCTGTGTCCTTAAGAACTCTTAATTTCCATGCTTGTCCAATCTTAATTGCACAACGGATGGTAACATAAAGTGGCTGCTATTTTCAGTGTAGCTGAAAAGGTCACATTCTGGATGTTGCTCTTCTTGAAGTGTCATCTTTTTAATTCATTTTCAAATTCGTGGAAACAAAATCATTTTGATTTTGTTTTGATAGCTCTGAGGTCAGGTGGGCTGACCCTGATCATCTGAACAATACCTCTTAAATTCAAAAACTTGTGAAACTGATTTTGCAAATATTTTGATCCTCAAAACTCTGTCTATATTATTCTAAAATCCCTATCAGGTATGAGTAATAGGTCAGTCTAAATTTGTATTTTTTTCCTTTCACTGAAGTTCTGTACATCTACATGACCTAATTCTCCTCAAAGCAGATGTTTTGAGACATTGCAGTTAGACATTGCATCAGGTCAGTTCAGGAAAAACAAATAAAAGCATGTGCTTGAGAACATTTTAATCAGTACATTGCTTTTAAGCACATGCTCAAATTTCAGCTTGTGCTTTTCTGACTGAAAGCTAAAGTGTGTTGAGCTGCACATGTGGGACAAGTGACAAGAGGATAATGAAATCACATCCAGGTGGGTACAATCTGCAGAGCAAGTTAGAAGGCTAATATTTATTCAAAATAAAGATCAAGAGAAACTCTCTACATGAAAGAGGCTGCCATAAACCCAAACCAGTACTGTATATTTAAACTTTAACCCTTGTTTTTCAGTACTTTTCAATTGAAAAATCAATGCACCTGCATAATCGACAGAGGAAAATGTTAGGGACATTAAAATATATTTTTAAAACATGTAACTAAAACTAATCCCATATTGGTCATTGAATAATCATATATCACAAGTTCAAATAATATACCAAAAATCTATAAGGATAGAAGCATAGAGTGTTATAAGAAGACCAGGGAGAATGATCCCTCTGTAAATAAATACAAGAGTCTGATATTTCCAGGTACTTGTTTATAATATAGCGTTATGAGACAACTGAAAGCTCTGCTCTTCTACACAAGAAGCATGAGCTGGAGAGGTAACTGTATGTCAATGTAAAATTGTTTATTTTCATGAGCAGAATATATATAAATTCAGAACCACTTAAATGTTCAAAAAGCAGCTGATTTACTGAATACAGATGAACATATGTATTTTTTCCTATTTTTCTTGTGCCCTCTTCCATTTTTAATAAGCCTTTTGTTAGTCAGATGTGATAAAAAGCTTTATATCTAACCTCTGGAGGTACTATCCAAAACTCTGGGGAAAAAAATATGAAGGATGAATTTATTTAGTTTCTAAAAAACATAGCCACTTTGCCAAGAGCCTCCAGCTGGCAGGAAAGAAAAATGTATCTGCCGATTGTGAGATGGCAATTCTGAAATGGCACAGCAGCAGCTTTTGATACGGATTACCTGCAGCTGCTCTGCTGTTCAGCTCTCATTTTCTAATCAAAACAATATTTTCCTGTTGCCGTATTTTTCATATACCTTTTCCAAAATTCATACCAAGTTGCAAACCACAGTTGACAATTACTTGTGTGGTTTAGATGAATCTTTATTGTAGCCGTCAGTGACAGAACATAAGTGAGACAGTCTATACCATTTATGAGACCGGCCGGTATAGCTGTGGGAAATAACAGAAAAGTTCACGTCTTGCAAGCCCGTCTGCGGGTCTGAAAAATACACACAGCGATCTTGAAAGTAATTGCTCTCAGCTTAACTTCATCATATTAATCAACGAGATAGCTGGGGAGAGAGGTTGACTGACGTTTCTGGGCCTGGAGGAGGATGTTGGCTTAAGAAGGTAAGATCCTCAAATCCCAAAGGAGAGAGATAATTGGCCAGAGGAAGCTGAAGGGCTGAGTATGTTTTCATGGGGCTTAGGTTTCCTGAATGTTGATTGAGATGAAACAAAATAAAAAAAAAAATCCGCTTTGTAGATGTTCTGAAAATATGGTGAGCCTAAGCTGGCAAGAGGTGGCCAATGCATCGTACGGGTGCTCGTGGTACCACGGGAAGTAAGCATGTACATGAATTAAAAACGTGCTGAAGGGTACATTGACCTGGGTAGGCTCAGGCCCAATGCGTGCTGCTTACACGGCTTCTGCGTCTCGGCTTCCTGGGTCGCTCTTCTCCTGGGTCTCCTTCTCCTTGCAGCCTGGCAGAGCTTCGGCGCTGACTGGCAAGGAGGAGACCGTCCCCACGGCGCAGCTGATCCCTCGCAGGCTGCGCCACCTTCCTGGAAAGAGGGAGGGGAATTAGGAGGGAAACCTGGCTCGCTCGCCTCGTGTTCAAAGAGGAAAGAACTGGGAATTTTACGACTGGCATTTTTTTTGCCAGTAAAGAATATGAGACAGCTGTAATTACCAACAGCACCTGTGTCAGACTACTGTGAGACCCAAATGCTACGGGTCTAAATTCATTTCATGTGCAGTGGGTGCAGGAGGCTCCTGTTAAAACTGTCTGATTTCTGTCTGCTTCTAGGGACAGAGACTCTAACTTTTCTATGGACAGCATGGGAATAAAGACTATTTAAACTAAAAGACAGTGGTACTGGCACAAAGAGACATAATTCAGCAGTGAAAGATTTAGGCTGAATTTCAAGAGAAATTTTCTTACCATCTGGACTTATAGCTCGGGAATGGCTTTAATGGGATTAGGAGGATTAGAGAAATTGAAGTATTTTTAAAACAGGAGCTGTACTAGAGCAGGAACAGGATCATACACAGTAGCAGGGAGCTCAGTTTGATGACTGGAATGGATTCTTGAAGGCCTAAATTCTCTGGAGAGCTTTAATATGGCCCATATCTAGAGAGGGCACTTTGCCTCCTGGATACTTCCAGTTTGTTACAAAGACTGTTGAAGGCCTTTTGGGAGCGACAGCCCTTTTAGGAGCAACAGTGGGTGAGTGAAAAATTCCTCTGGTGAAAGCTCCTTGCTATGACAAGAACTGCAACAGAGAGGAGTAAGGAATCAGAGCTCTCCTAAAAGATATCATCCAGGAAGCATTTAAGACCCTAATTTTGTGCAACAACACAGACTGTGCTGGAGCCGAACATCCAGGTATATGAGGGAATAGAGGGGTGCCTGGCTTCTGCCTCAGGAATTTATCTTGTACCAAGAGGAGCTTCATCTCTAGCATGTCAAAGATCTGTTCTGAAATGAACAGCCTAATGCTTCTCCATTTGTGGAGTAGTATTGACCTCTCATACCTGTGCACAACCTGTAAATAGTCAATGTATGGATTAATCTTCTCTGCAACATACCTAGCGACAACCAGCATACCCAGTATGTGCAGCTCTTCTTATTTCGCACACACACAAGCAGAGTCTGGTAAAAACTATCAACCCCTGAGTCCACTGTGTGTTTCTGAGTGCTTTAAATTCCTGTCCACACAACAGAGCTTATTGCACGTTTGGCATGATCACACCACAAATGATCCTTCGGGGGTTAGCAGCTACCCGGCTGCCCTGTGCGGTGCTGCACAGGACTGATGCTGTCTCTTCCAAGAACTGGGGAAACTCTCCATGGTTAGTAAATTCTGTCAGCTTTCCTACCTACTTCAGTCAAGCAGTTCTGAGGAAATTTTGGCTAAATTTCTATAAAAATTAATCTTCCCCTCCCACACTTCTTGATATGTGGCAGGTTTCTTTCTTAATATTTTGTTTTTAGAAATTACTGATGAGATGCAGCTAACACTGAGCAAGTTGTGCTGCCAGCAGGCACTCCAGGAAGCCTGTGCTGGCAGTGAGCTACTGGTGTCCCTGCTTGTCTCCAGCAGATTTGTGTGCAAGAGAAAGGATAGCGAGTGATGTGCTGCTGTTCGCCAGCACAGGTCATATGAGTTCATATGAATGGAGAATGTGCAGATGCCTTTGCCATTTTAACTTTTGCTCTGAGTAGATGCTAGAGGAGCAAACAGATGTCTGTAGATGTAAAAGTAGAGAATGGCAGCTCAAAAGAAAGACCTTTGGGAATGGACATGGAGTTTGTGTCATTTATAAGACCTGGTAAGATAAATGACATTTGGGAGAGGGATAAAAAAGATGTTTCTTTTTTCATATAAAGATTTGGCTTCTGTATCTGACTTTTATACAAACCCTGGGTGATTAGAAGGTGTTCTTACTGGATCCAGGTTGTCCTTCAGGTGCAGGGAGTGCAAAAACTCTGTCTGTGCAGAGTCCTGGTGTTTCAAAGGCGCCACAACTCAAGCTCTGAAATAGAAACAAACTTGGCAGTGTTATGTGTAGATGTGAGCACACGCAAACTTGCCCAGGTTTGAGAGGGCGCTTTGCTGTTTATGATGGCACAGAACTGCAAGGAGAAAACCATAGTAGGCAAGTGGAAAAGAGTAACTGGATTAAACATGATAAAAGAGAGAATAAGAAAAAAAATACCGTCCATTCTGTCACTCAACTTATTTCTAAATTTTTGAGTTCCAGTGAAATAGTCCTCTTTCTTTACTTAAACATCTCCATCACTCACTACAAGTGGCGAGAGGGAGGTTCTTGCAGCTTCCCAGAGGGAGGTCTTGACTGCCTGTGTATAGTACGGCAGTTACACCACCAAGGGTAAAACTGTAAAAGAAAAGTGGGAAAATATGGAACAGAAAACAAAGGCAGAAATGAAATAAGCTGGTTAAGGAATGCAACGAGACAGGACAGCAATTTCCAGCAGAGATATATGTATATGGAATAGTGAAATACAACTGATGGAAAGTACACAAGGAAAAAGGAAACCTTCAGTGAAAAGTCAGACCACAGAAAAGGTTACTGCAGAGGAAGGGAACAGAACAAAATCTCAGCTTGAAGAAAGTGGAGTGAAAATGAATTGGAAAGCTTCTATTTATTCTGGAAGGCTATTTTAGACACCACTACCTGGAGAGCAACTTCTTTTTCTTGTCACTATTCTAATTCAAGAGAATCAGAGTTTCTGACTCTTCCTGACCTCTTATTTGTCTTGGAAGCAATTTCCTCATATGTTCTGCTGCTTGATGCGTTTATAAATGAGCATCCCGATCCTCTTAGTATAATCTTTAAAGGTGAGAACTGAAGTGAACACACTTTCTCTGCAACTGTCTTCAGAGACTGAGAGAAAACACAGGGTTTTTGTGACTACAGGTCGTTTGGGTCATTTTTCAAATATCAGTTTTAGCTTAAAATCCCTCGTCTGTGCCTATTTGGATCCCTCATCAGTTTGTGCCCTGTAATAGCAATGGAGACAACAGGCACAAACTGAAACACAGGAAGTTCAGTCTGAACATGAGAAAAAAGATTTTTAATGTAGATGAGACTGAGCACTGGCATAGGTTGCTCAGAGAGGTTGTGAAGTTTCTTCCTTGGAGATGTTCGAAAGCTGTCTGGACGGGCTCTACATGCTCTATGTGACCCTGCTTGAGCAGAGGGCTTGAACTGGGTGATGTCTAGATAACCCTTCCAAACTCAACCTTTCTGTGGGAAAAGAAGAGAGGAGCTTGCAGTAGATAGAAGAGAAACTGAAGTTTTTAAGTCAGGAAGAGCATGGCTTGGAGTTTACTTTGGGCATTCGTTTGAGAAAAGAAATCCTAAAATCTAGCTTGCCCAGACTATTTCCTTACCATATCTTCAACTGTGCGCTGAGAACAGTGAAAACTCAGTCGATAGTTCTTTCTTTGTTACCTACTGCAGCAGGAGATCTGTCCCATTCACCTAGCTTTTCGTCTTGCTCAGATAATCTAACATCAAGGATATAAGGAGTCCAACATCATAAAAAAAATGATTGGTACTGAACATCATCTGCTACTTAAAAGAAATCTATCAATCAGTGGCATCTTCTCAGCCTTTTAAAATTAAGGTTAAAAAGGCTAAGAGCATTTATCCTCCAGGGGAGCCTTCTAGGCTGTGGAGAGATGTTTCAGTGCACGGATGACTAAGGTGTCCCAGAGACTCAGTTTCCTGGCTCTGGAGGACCGAGATCCTAAAACTGTGCCTTTGATCAGGCCTGGACCTTGGAGTCCAACTTCATATTCTCCATCTAGAAACAGAGACCTACCTCAGAGGTTTCAGTATTCAAGAAAGCTTCTTCCATGCCAGTTGTATCCATCTCGCTCCTTTTTCTTCACTTGGGACTTTTCTATGATCATGAAATACAAGCCATAGTGAGTAAACAAACAAGTTCACATTTGAATCTCATGCTGCAGCATGGAAAAATGTTGTAAGGGAAAGAATAAAACGCACAGAGTCTTGTAAATTTTACGAGCACAAGCAAATCATTACTCTTGTGCACCAAAGGCAAAACCCAAATTTCTTCAGAAAGAATCTCTGATGAGTAAAGGAGTGTAGGCAATAAAGCCACAGAGGCTGATTATGAATTCTCTCTGTTGTGCTTCTCACTGATCTCTCAGATAGTTAGTTCACATCATGCAAAGACTTTAGCATCCCAGATCAGGAAGGAAGAAAAGATTTAAGACTTAGTCTGACCTGTCTTATCAATGTATAAATGATGAGTCATACCATGGAGGTGGCTGGAGCTATACCAGCACATAGTCTGTGCCACTGGGAGATTATTTTTGTTCATATTGTATGTACAAACATAAAACACACTTCCCAAAGGGTATAGAACATTTGTTAATGCTTAAATAAACAACTTCTACGAGCGCTGTATATAGGCTTCTGTATATTTGCACCTTATCCTTTTCTTCTTTCTCAGTCATAAGCAATGCTTTTATACACAAATGACACAAGGCAGCATAGACATCTTCCCCACAGACATACTGCTTTGGCATTAAGGTGTCTATGGAATACCTGCCAATGCAATGTTCCAGTCTATATGTTAACCTTTCTATGCGTGAAGGGCAACTGGTCTTTTCCCTCCCACCAGCAGGTTTTATCATCAGAAAGGTTTTGTTTTTTTCATTCTGTTACAGCCATGCGTGACTAGGGCTTGCTATTCTGAAACTCTTCAAATTTAAGGGAATATCGCTCTATTGTGTCTCATTTATGAATTCATAGCAAAGACACAGGGGCTGAGACTGGATAAAAGGCTTCCTTGCAATGGGAGCATCCTTGCACAGCAGTAATAAGCTCAGTGAAAGAGCTGAGCTGCCTAAGACGTCCCCCCATGAGAAGTGCAGTCCTCAGCCTTTGAGAAACAGCAGCGCAGTCAGGGCTTCTTTCCCAAGCCTGTTTCCCCTTTTATGCGTGTTCACAAACATCCTGCTTTAGCCTCAGCAATAGAGCGCGCCGTGAGGAAAGCCGAAGCGCCTCCCTCCACACGGATGCCAAGCGGCCGGGACGGCCGCCTCTGCATTCCAGTCATGTTCCCGCGTTGCCGGTGCCGTTCTGCCCATTGCCAATGCACAGGAAGCTGCTTAGGGGGATGTAATTCTGTTTAAAAGTCTGTCACTGTGAATTACTGAGGGGAAGAGGCAAATCACAGGGTGTAGCATAGCAGTACTCTGGTGCCAAAAAAATCCCAGACCTTTTCAGTGTCAGGAAATAATTTGTGGTGAATATCCAAGCGTCCCTACATCATTTCCTTGAGGCTAGAAACATGCTAATATCTTGTATACACAAAAACGCACCCTGCACATTACAGGCATATTCCAAAAGAGAAGCTGGCGCTTCCAATTTCTGCCTCTGCCAAATCTTAGTCTTCAGACCCTATGTATAAACAAATGCCTCACATTTGAAGGGATCAGGTCTACGTATTTTGTATAAGATTTCTTCTGGTGATAGAGTAGCTGTTTTTGCAGTTTGTTTTCTTCTCTCTACATTTTCTTTATCCTGGTTCTCAAAAATGTGTAATTACATTGTCTTCAAGAAGAAAGTTATTTACAAAATAAAGGAAAATGAGCCTGGGGTGCTTTGAAACTGTAGGTCACATTTAAAATAACGTGCATGGAAAATTATTCATCAAAAGCTAGGAGCCTGAAGTGAGCAACTGGTTCAAATACTCTCTAGTGAAATATAGCAACCTAGAAGAGTTTCTATTACTTCTCTGTTATAGGATTGTCATTGATCCTTGAAATGAAACCGTCCTTGCTTGTATTTTTTAAAAGTTTTATTTGGGAAGCTTGTCCTCAAGGAAAATATCAGCAGAAGGCCAATACATCAGTGGAATTGCATGCTAATCCTTGGAGCAGGGCAGGGGTGGAAGTCAAGAGCACGAAGTAAGGTATATACCTTGTGCCAGCTTTCTGCACAGCAGCAAATTTCATTTCTACAGAAGTCCTGGAAAGGAAAAGACCCAAAAAACAACCCCTCCCCACTCTTTAACTGAGTAACAGTTGGCATTAAAAGTCAGTTCAAGCAAGTCTAGAGACTGACAGGAAAAGTCAAATGCCAGCAGTCTATACAGACAAACTCACTAAAAATTCACAAAAATTCTTTCTAATCCTGGATCTGACCTAGACATTGGAGTGCCTACAACTT
>JAWLRI010000144.1:1791807-1823353 GCA_034781795.1 Crypturellus tataupa
CTGTCGTCCACCATGACGCCCAGGTCCTTCTCAGCAGAGCTGCTCTCCAGTAGATCGGTCCCCAGCCTGTACTGATGCCTGGGGTTGTTTCTCCCCAGGTGTAGGACCATGCACTTGGCCTGGTTGAATTTCATGAGGTTTCTCAACGCCCAGTTGTTCAGTCTGTCCAGGTCCCTCTGGATGGCAGCGCAGCCCTCTGGGGTGTCAGCTGCTCCTCCCAAAGGAGGAGCCAAAATCATAGTTCTTGCCCTGAAAAACGCGTGTGAGTAAATCAAACATTATCTGAAAAAGTGTGAATCATGTCTTTCCGTTTTTTCATTACTTCGGATACTGAAGTCTCTTTTTCTTCTTAACACTTCTGCTCCACAGGTGAGCATCACACACTTCCTTAACAGAGCACCATTTGACAAAGTTATCCTCTATTTGTGTTAGTACAAATTCGTGTTAGTACCGAAGGAGAGGCTGCAATCCTGTTTCTGCAGAAGTAATGTAGGTTGTTAAGAAGTGATAGCTTCAGAAAGCCTGAGAGTGGTGTGATTATGAAACAGATGGAGTATACCCTGAAAGCACAGTCAGTGTCAGGGGCCTTCATAAGTGTTGTTGCAAGTATACAAGTGTATGAAAACCTGTTACCACTACTGGACAGAAATTAGGCTATTGAATTAATATGTGTTTAGAATTTCAGTTACTGAAATCTGATAGGTATGTTAGATCATGCAGGACAAAACTGATGTACAAGAGAAAATGCCTTAATCTGTTTTAGATGGGAATTAAGAAATTTTTGCAGAAAAATTATAGTGCCAACTGATGAGGAAAGTCTCACCATTTCGATCCAATATTTTGAGTGGAAAGAGAAATTCCTTCACAGCAAACAGTAGTTCCTGGCCATGTAAAATTCGCTGTGCTTCAACCTTCAGATCTCTCATTCCTCTTTTTCTCCTCAAAGGCCGGTACCCCCCTGAGGTATCTTCCAGTTTTGTCTTCACCTGAGCTTTAGTAGAGGGCTGCCCTTGTGCACAGCCAGCTAAACGCTTGACAAAGGCAGTCATTTGACCACAATCACTTTATTACCTTTCCCTTTCAGTCCAACTGTTTCTAAAGAAACAGTTTAGGTGATAGACCCGTGGGCAGAAAAGACCTGTCAGTCCCTTGACACATACTCTGACGCTTCCATGTCTTTACATCTGCCCTTCCCTGTCTCCCGCAAGCCTCCGGCACCATCTCAACCTATTGCAGAGCTGATTGCAGTAGGAAGACTTGGCTGCTCCTTTGCAAGGTCTTTCTGAGCAAATGGCCTGTGTTTTGAGGCAAAAGTTGAATTGGAGATGAGCTATGCACTCTCTCAGTCACCTCTACAAGTGCTTCTGATAGATCTGATAATTACAGCTAGCTGATATTTTGATGGCAAGTGATAGAAATGCTGACTTGTTCAAGCTGCCGATGGGAACTTATGGTGCAGTTAAGTGTTTTCAGAAGGGTTTCTTAGGTAAGGATGGACTTCTGGCAAAAGATTGTGAGCCTTCATAGTAGATAAAGTGCTGGAGTACTTATGTGAGTTAGGGAAACTGAGACTTCATGGCCCAAATCCGCTTTATTGGGGTGAGACCTAAAGCTGCTGCCCATCAGGCAAATATCTGGTCAGTTCTGATCACCACATGCCAGTAATTTTTTTTTTTGCTATTAAATAATGCAGAGGAAGATGAGAAAATCTCCACCACGGAAAACTTCAAAACTTCAGAAAGTCTCAAAGGGAATCTTCACAATATTGTGGCAATATATGTAGGTGAGCCAAATCACTCTCTGTCCAAGTCTACTAAGGTTTCAATGAGTTCTGTGGTTTATTGGCAATTTCTCTTGAATTTCTTTCTTAGGACATGAACTGTTCTTTAGAGCTATATTTTTCTATTTTGTCAATATTTTTTATAACGTTAGAAATTATTTTGTATTTACTCATTCCTAATTTCTCAGAAGGGATGAGATCACTACTTTCATTCTTTTATCTAAGCAATGTAGCTTTTATTTCAAAAGTTCTGAAATGATCTTTAATATGTAATTATTCTTATTATTTCTAATGCTTTCTTTATTACATTTTCCCAACAAACCAAAAAGGAAAAGATTAGACTTGAATAACTGACTCCTAAGCAGATTTATTCCATGTTTCAATGGCAGTTTCTGCCTGAGTTTAAATACTGTAGTGCAAACACTTTCAGGAAAGTGGAAGAAGGAAGCAAAATCTGGCAGCAGGCAGAGATGTCTAGGAATCACTGGCTTTCTTTAAGCATGCAAAATATTCATTCCCCTACATCAACATGCTAACATCAATAACTAGGAATTATGAAATGACGTGATCAAAGTCCCTTCCCCACTTCACTTGTGACACTGATTTATACACCTAAAATTAATTGTGCTGAGCTTAATCACCAAAGGGAAACAGAATACAGGTTGTGAAATGGCAGTCCCAGAAGTCATGTGCAGCTACCTTTCCCTGCACTCATACGAACACACATACTTGAAGGATCTTTTGTGCTCCTCCATAGCCACTGTCTTCCAGGACATCCACCACTTGCATAGCCAGAATGGATAATTTTATCAGCAACAAAAACATGTGCTAATTCTCCAAACTCAGGAAGAAATTTCAAGAGGTTACAAAATGCCATGCGATTGTAGGATGTCTCAAGCTTTCATTTACTGACAACATCTTGCTGCGCACTTCTCCTGCCCTGTTGAATAAGGACTTCTGAGGTCACAGCAAAATGCAGTTCTACTTTATAACTGTATTTTACTTGGCCCAGGAGCGGTATTTTCAAAGTCCTACTCTATCAGAGCCCTTTGATGTTCAGTGCCATGCTGAAGTATATATTCTATATCTATGCCTTGAGCTATTGTGTCTAATAGGCTTTCTGGTGGCTTTTGAAAAACCTTAAATATATGTAAGGTTTAAGAAGATTCACGGGCAAGAAAGCCAGTATGCATTTCCATCTCCTACCAAGCTCAGCAAGAGAGCAGGAGATAACTTCAAAGCTTCCAAACCCCAAATTTAAAAGGCTCAAGAAAGTCTTTGCCTGGAAACAAACTTCTGAGCAATTGCTTTCCCCTAAAGTAAGATGATACCCACAAGAGACAAAAACTATCACAAGAACTTTCCATCATGTTTCTCTGGAATTTGTTTTTTTTGTTGTTGGTGGTGTTTTTTTGTTCTTGTTTTTTCTATATGTCTTTATGTTCATAAGAGCTTCTTTGAAATGCAAGTTAAATTACATTCAAATCAATTATGAATTCAAAGCACAATTACTACTTCTGAATTACACCGTAAGTGGATGCTGTTATTCCAGAATGACTGAATTGTTTCTACCCAGTTGGAAATTGGATTAAGCCCAGCTAGAGTAAGGACAGTACTGTTATATTTATTTCAGAAATCAGCTAAGCAGTAACAGCTTTTTAGTTTCTCTTTTAGTTATGCTGTAGAAGAGTAGTAAAAGGATAGAAGTCTCCAGACAGGTCCAACCTGCCTCATCTAGTGTCTCTGGATTGTGAGACACTAGGTGGTTGCTTGAGAATTCAGTCACCATCTTGTCTTTGACTCTAGTGTCCTCTACAGAGAGTTTACTGGACCCAATAAACAATACTGGGTATCTCGATTAACCTAATATCCTTTCTGTCTTAAATGGAAGGGAAAAGGAAGATGAAAAATAAAGATTTTTGTTTTCATTTTTTCTTTTTTCCTCTTTTGAAACAGCTTAGGGATTTCAGGTCCAATGAAGCACTCACAAACAGTAGGCCCCAGTTACATTGCTGGCACAAAGAGAGATTTGGTGTTCAGTCCTTCCTCTCATAATTGCTAACTGTCAGTCTTCAATGGTCCTAATACATGCACTCTTCTCCCTTGTTGTCTTCTTTATTTTTAGCTTTGGGAACCTTTACTTTCAGAAGACAGTCTGTCAAAAGTCAGTAAGTGTAATAAAGATTACCTTTCACCCATTTCTGTATTCAATAAAATATCTTGCTCATTTTTGTGATTATGACAGACAGTGAATGATCAAAACAGAACTTTGGTGGTTCCTAAATGTATAGGTTTTATATCTAGATTTTATTGTAAATGGCAGACTGCATAAACCAGGAACAGTCTTTCCTCTAGAGATGGCAAGGAACAGAGTTATGGAACTTGGAAATAACATGAAAACTGGTTTTGAGTGTTTTTATCCTTTTAGCATCTTTGTTCCAGTGGGTTCTGGTTTCTTCTTGCTGTGTTAATTATAGCCGAGACCAGAGAGATATAAAGTCCAGCAAAAAAACATTTGCAAATCAATAAAAATAATCTGAAGTCAGGAGGAACATATTTGTAACTAGTGGTTGAGCATTTCTATTTACACTTCTATGCGTTCCTCAGATTATTTCTATTGAGTAACAAAGGCCATCACAGTGGTATTGATCTCTAACTTAAAAAAGCAGCCTTTTTTCCCCTTAGCATTTCTTTCTTATCCCATTTCTCCTCTAACTCTTTGCTTTCTTCCAGTGTTACTGAGGTAAGCACTGAGGAACCTGAGCCTTATGTTTGAGTAGATAAGACATTTTCTCAAAGAAAAGTTACTCATCGTGCTGGGGCTGCCTGTGGCACCAGGGAAGCCTTGCGAGGAAACTTGACAGCAGAGCTGCTTCCCAGGGCTCTTCCTTGCAGCATAGGCAGGAGAGGGGCCATGATGCCCATCCCTTGGTGTAGGGGATCTGGAAATCTCAGATACTTCCTTCAATGATGAGGTTAGGGAAAAAAAAAAAAAAAAAAAAAGTAGTTGAGGAAATGGCCTGGCAATAAGTTTCCTTGAGGTCAGATGGAGAAGCAGTTTCATGTGGCATAAGCAAATAGAATTTATACACAGAAATAATGCAATAATTTTTAAATCTTCCTAGGAAAAAGCATTAGAAAAAAGAATATAATGCATAACATTGTTCTACTGACTCATAAAATTATGAAATTAAATGACAACTTCTATTAAGGTTTAGAAGGAGAAAACATTTATCATTTGCTTTAGAATTAAAAGGAAATTAGGGTTTCTTTTATCTTACACAGAAAACCAACTCCTCATAAAGCACTACCACACTACAATTTTTCTTTCTTTTCATCTATATTCTGAGATACCAGTTACAGGAAATATCTATTAATTTGTATTAATACCACAGTCTTATACTTTTTCTGGTGTCTCGTGGTTGAACTGAATGTTGCAAGGTAATATAATAAATAAGGAAAAGTATCCAGCATAGAGATTTGTCAAATCTGAACTTGATATATTAATTTTATATCCTATATACTAAAAAACATAATGTCAGGCCCTTTTTTAGTCTAGAATTTCTGTTGTTACACTTTTAAAGGAAACATATTTATTTTTTGAGGCTCTTTGATTTAGGGGAAAAAAGCAAACACACACACAATTATTGTTTGGCTCCCAGAACTTTGAATAATACTACCTTAACCATGAAGAAAATATGAGGAAAACCAGATAATTGTTTTGTTCTTCATAGCAGACAATAGCGAAGAAGAAAAAAAAACTTCCACTTCAAGCATTTATAGGAAGTTGGATTCCACACGGATACCCTCTCCAGATGACTCTCTGCAATAACCCTTCCAATAACCCATGCAGAGGGTAACACAGAGCAGGGTGACACATCCATAAGTGAGAGTACTCTC
This sequence comes from Crypturellus tataupa, assembly GCA_034781795.1. NCBI lineage: Eukaryota > Metazoa > Chordata > Aves > Tinamiformes > Tinamidae > Crypturellus > Crypturellus tataupa. Next base: position 1,797,488 of record JAWLRI010000144.1, read on the forward strand.
CCGGTCACTTGCGGAGCCCGAAAGTCCATTCCTGATCCTTAGGAACTGCTGGGCTTCTCACTGTTTTGCAGGTTAAAGCTTTCTGTACAGCTGTGCAGTGCGCAAGGTGGGCTGCTGGGCAGAGCCGCTCTGGCCGTGGACCCCAGGGAGGGCAAAGCCCTTCCTGCAGTTACGTACAACCTGTTGATGGTGATAGTGGGGCTGCACTGCTCTCCTCTGTGGGCAGAGCTGTAAAACAAAGCGCTATCAGCTAACAAAAAATAAAAGCTGCCCACAGAAACAACCAAGCATCAAGTTCACTCAGCATCATCTGATAAACCCCTGAAACAGGTGATCAATATTCATCAGCATCACGGTTCCCCTGCTAGTGATGGTTAATGGGCTGATAATGCCATCCTCCGTGCAGCCAAATCCCATCAGGGACCAGACAGCTGGAGCAAAAGGAGAAAACTTATCAGATCTGGCAGTAGACAGTTTAGGAGGCTAAAATTAACCTTGGACCATTCACAGAAAGAACTAATTATTTGTGACTGCTAGATTCCTGCCAGTGGCAAAGGTTTATTGCTACACAGATCTTACTCTCATGCTAGTTTTTCTGCAGAAGAAAAAAAAATGAAAAAGAAAATGGAAAATGAGTATGGAAAAAAAAAGAAAAAAGAAAAAAAAATGATTTGCTTCCTCACAAAAAAAAAAAAATGTATGCATGATAAAACTATAGCTCTAACTTTATGTATTTATGATATTGGCTCACATTGCTTCAGGTCTCTAGAAGTTATAGTGATTTCATGGGTTTGACAGAGTCCTAATTAAAAAAAAAAAAAAAGGCATGTCAGAAAAAACCAAATCTGCTGAAATATTTTGCTTTATGAAAAGCTCCCATGGTATAATTTCCTCCTGTCCAAGCAGTATGGAAACTGGAAGCAGTTTATGTCTAAGGAGTTATCAGTTGGAATCCATGAAAACTCATGGAGTTACAGATGTGTTGACTTTCAGGTATAGCCATGTCCTGCAGATGTACCTCATGACGATACTGGAGAGTAAATGGTAGCGCAAAAAAAGGGACCTTGGAAAGCCAGAGCTGCTGCAAGAGAACTAGGAGCTAAAGAATAGGTTTCTTTTAGGGAAAAGCAGAAGGTGGGTTGGTAAATAAGAGGAAGCCAAAACTAGTCCTACAAAGAGAGAGGACTGGGCAGCCAAGGATCTCAAGCTAGATTTGTACCAGTACCAGGAAGAGGTCCATTTGTAAGACCCTTATTAGGAAAAAGAAAACAAAAATTTCACCCTGGGAGTTGATTCCAAAAATAAAAGAAACCCAGAAACGCACTTGAAGCTAACAGGATCTTGAAAATAGCAGGGAGGAACCTATGAGCATTCTTGGCAGTGGAGCAAGCTTGTGCGCACTGTATTTACTCTGGAACGGATAAAGGTTGTGTAGATGAGGCTGGGATACTCGGAGAAAGAAGATTTAACTGCTCTCTCTGCAATTGCTCCCATTGCTAGGGGAGAAGCACAAAAGCACAGAAAGGAAAAGAAAGAAGAAGCTCACGGACTGGTTATAACAAGGAAGATTTGGGGACGTGTAGGCAATCAGATAATAACAGCTGTACTTGAAGGACAGACATGTGTGTTTAGGATAGTGAGGCATGGTATAGATGCTTTAAAGCCATGAAATGCAAGAACAGATAAGTGAAGAGTCTTGCAAAAACTTCTGAGTCCCTATGCATAGTGTTAAAACACTGAAGAGTAAATGTAGATGCAGTAGAAGATGAAAGGATATCAGGGGGTCTGTAGGAAAGAGTGCTAAAAGTGTCACTGGGCAATTCTGAGAACCATTGCTAAACACCCAGGGTAAGATGTATATATGGATCCAGAATCTCTCTAATGTCACCGTTGAGATATATAAATACTATATAACTACTGAAAGCTATGTCTTTTTAAAAGGTTTGAGTTTCTAAGTGCACATTACAAAAAAATGGAACGTGAGTTTAAGAAATGTGTGAACTGACAAAATCAAGTTTCACAAAAGATAGTAATGCAAGTAGAAATGGATCTTCAATGATAAGAAACAAGAAAGATGAAGGAAATAAATTAATTAGTGCTTTTTGTTCTATCCTGGAGGAGTGTATAGCAGTATTTTATAGAAAACAAGTAGATAATTGAGTGTGTTCCTTTGTCCAGGAAGTGTGTCTGATAGCTGATTTTTTTTCCATATTTCTCACAGAAAATCTTTGTTGGCTAGAAAAAGATTAAAATGATGCCAAAGACACCTAGCAATGCAACTTCTGGTGTTAAGTTAAATCATTTGCAACAGCGGCATTATCTCCACATCAGAAGAACCTTGGGCAGACGTGCAGCAAGGCAAGTTTGTAAACCTATGTTTGCATATGAAAGGCTGGGACTCTGTTAAGCGGATTTATTTCCATACCTCCCATGTCACTGAAATGAATGACTTCCAACACATTTAAAAAGAAGCAGAATAGCAAGATTTCAGGATACTAATTCTTGTTTCTTATGATACATATGTATTTGAGACCATTTATGTGCCAGTACAGATTTCTCAACTGAAAAAATTATCCTGCACCAATATTATCCTGCAGAAAAGTTACTGTGCATTTTCCTTATTATACCTCTAGAATCAAGCATTTTGGCCTTTTGCAAGACTGTTGTATCTTCCTTCTGTTACAAGGTCTAGCTCCAGCCCAAAGGTCATACTAGAAGATGTTACATTAATAAAAATAATTCCCTGACCCAGGGAAATATTATTATTATATCATATATTGCTGGTAGTACATGAAATGTGTGAAAAGAAAACTTAAATGATTAGATTCTGAAAATGCTTCAAGCTAACTTTTTAACAGTAGTGTACAAAACAAAGAGATTAGTAACAAAAAATAAAGCATAGAGTTAATTCTAAGGTATTGATAAAGCAGAAGCTGAGATTGAATAAATACCATTCTACATTCAGGATATAGGTAAGAAATATTTCCTTTATGGAAAACAACAAACAATATGAACCTTTTATGTGAAGGAAAGGCAGAGATTAAGTAAATACAACATAAAAAACAAAACAACAGCTAAGGGAACAAGTATTTTCACTTGTCTTCAATCTGAAGAAATAACAATCAAATAACCATTCTTTTCCTCAAATGTGTCATTTTGTACAAACTTATAGGAGATTGTGCAAATTCAAGGTTCATTTGATGTATTTTTGTATAAATTAAACAATGACTAGTTCATTTAATTCTGATGGATAAAAGTCCATTCATTAATAGGTTGAAAGAAAAGAATCATAGTGTAATTCAGTCCCCGCTATTTACCCATTAAGAAAAAATCTCTAAAAAGCATTGTATTAAAAGAGTGAAACCACTGTGGTGGTGGTTATATTTTCTACGGTTATCAACTTGTAAGGAAGTTAAAAAATAAACTTTTCATAAGTCTGTGAAAAAATAAGATTGTTAAATGCTAGATACTTAGCAAAGCCTGTTTCTTAAAACAATTAGATCTGCTTCTTCTTTCTTTATGGGACCATAAATAATTCATTACTTGTTGTAAATAATACTTTGTGTTCATGGTTATGGTTATGACATGATGGAGTTTTTGTTGATACTCAAACAAAAACATTTATTTTCCATATTGACACCAAATATTTTTTTTTCTAAATAGAATTTTCATCAGCAAAATTTTTAAGTAAGGATGTTTTTGATAAAAACAAAGTAGTTTCATAATGAGTACGTAGCTGAATGCCCTCATTGTTGGATTGCATGCATATGTTCTCTTCTGATGAAACTTTTCATTTTAATTAAACATTTGACAGCAAATGGAACATGAACGGAAACACAAATCTTTCACCGCCCAGGCAAGTGCTGCAACATCTCAGGCAGGCACCTCGGTTCTTTCTCTGGCCAACGATTTGCTATTTCTTGCTCCGTCTGTTTTGCCTCCAAGTTTTCCTGTCTAGCTTTTAAACGTTTCTGGAGATATTGCCTGGAAAAAAATACCAGAGTGATTTCTTTCAGCTTTTCTGATACATCATTTTATTTGGTCAAAACTATTCGGAAAATCTGACTAGAATTTTAAAATGGCCTTGAATCAACTGAAATGGCACTTTCAGGGCAAATAATTATAAAATCACACAGTTCTGATCATGACAGCACACTTTTGCTGCTTGTGGTATTTTCAATATTATGTCCAAAAATTCACAGCTGTTACTGAAAGAGAACAGAACAAAAATAACATTGAGAAGTTCATTTTGAAGTACTCCTCCTACAACGCTATATTGTTAAATGGTCAAAATAGACTTTAAATATGTGACAGTGTTAGAGAAAAAATGCTTCAAAATCAATCTAGTATAGACTGTTTCAAAACACATAAAACATTGTACATACATTGAGTCAATTTTCTTTGTCTTTACTGCCTGGTAATTTTTGCTGATTGTGCTAAAGATTTGCTGATTGACCAACTTAATGGCAAGCAACATAAGACATTCAAAGGGCTAAGTACTAAGAACCAGTTGCCTTAATTTTCTTTATCATTTATTATTTAAGTATCTGCTTGTAATATTTAAATGGGTCACCCACATTCACTGCAGAAGCTCATTAGTGCTCATTACCTTATGACTGCCACGCTGCTAGACAGGGCAAGCCTCGTGTGCAAGCTACCTTGGAGGATGGATTTAGTGAGGGAGAAAGCAAAAAGAGGAAAGTCTTTCCTTAAGTCAAAGGAAATTGCTCCTCCCATCCTACCAACAGGTTCCCCACTACCCATGGGGAACTCTGCAGCCTCAGTCATCTAATGCCAGGGCAGAAAGGCTAAGATAATTCCCAAATTATCTTAGTGTCTCTGTTTTGGGCTTCCTGAGCTGGTGGAGCAGATCTCCAGGAGAGCTGCAGTTTGGTCAGGAGTGCAGCAGTATATGGGGACATGATTCAACTGATACCTGTCCATCACAGAGCACTGTGATGTTCATTTTGTGATGTTTGTTCGGATTTTCGGTCATATTCCTTCTAAGCTCTATGAAGACAAATAAAACCCAAGCAGTTCAACAGAATATCGCCTTGGCAGCATTTATTTTTCTTTTACAGGATGTGTCATCTCTCCTGTCAGTGAATATAAAGCTACCAAGCACATATTGACAATCCAGACTTCAACTGCACTAGCCAAATACGCTGTGAGACTTTCAAGCGTTGCTTTCTGCCTCCCACTGTTTTGGTTAAAATAAAATGCTCTCAGGTGCTACCAGGCATGTAGCTACCTCATGGCACCAGGGACCTTTCCTTTAGCCCCTGATTGTATTTTGGCACTTAAACTTCTTCATATTGATTGGTGAGACAATTTCTCATAATTTTAAGGGAACACTTAGCTAATTGTCCCATAACTATATTACTGAAAACATTTTGTAGCTCATTTGGCAATCCTTTTATCTTGGCATTAGAGGCTTGACTCTTGTGCAAAGAGGTTCAACTTCATGACTCCACGAGCTGACAGTTGCTAGCCACTTGCACAGTTGTGTAATGTTCTGCATACAGCTTGTTTTCTTCTGGAAAAAAGAATGGTTTTAGGGTCTAGAAAGAAAACTGGATGGTTATATAGGTAGGTATATATCACTGGGCATATATGTAGGTATAACAAATAAGAGTGGGTTATAGATAGATAGAAAGAGGAGGAAGTGACAGTAAAATAAATAGAAAAAAATAGTACTTCACGTTGATATAAAATCATACATATCTTTGTATTATTTTTATCATGAAGGGTAACTACATACAAAAGAGAAAAAAACATACTGGAGATTAACATACTTTAATACAAAGTACCTGTTACATCTAAAGTGCTCTCATTCATATTGTTTTGAAATCCTTCTGAGATATTTTGAATCCCATCACAACATACTGAAGAATTAACCGTATTTCTTTGATATTTATACTGTGATACCAGAAAGAGAACACAACAATGAGAAAGGATCTCTAGCTCTGGGAGCTCTGGTAGGAATCCACATCAGAAAAAGGTTAATCCTTTGTATTTCATCATGTCCTAATGCCCTGATCATAGTCCCCATTGAAAACATTTGAATATATTCTTATGCAATTTCCAAAAGATGGGCTGCATATGGGAGAAAGTTTCCTTTATTCAAATAACAAAAAAACCCTATAATTTATTTCAGTAAAAATAAAAATAATTCTCCAGTGCAAAAGATTTCTTTCTTTTTATTTCTTTTTCTTTTTTAATTGGAATTCATTAAAGTAATACAAAGAACAACACCTCACACTGCTGAGGAAGTCTGGGATTAAACAGTGGTTTGGAGCTGTTTAATCTAAAGTGATCTAAGCAAAGGGTAGTGAAGAGTGGATTTTAATGCTATATTAAAATATATGAACTCTCATATTGATGCTTTATTCCCACACTTTATAACATGTATACCTTTTCTTTGATCTATTTTATGTTAAAGATAAAAAGATTTTTTTTTTTTTTTGCATGATAACGTAATGAGAGTCAGGAAAACATTTCTTGTACATAATTTTAGTCAAATGTGAAATAGAGTTTTCTTTGCAGTTTTTCTTTAGGTGGGATGATATAACAAAATGCTGAAATATGTCAAGCATTAAGAAATACTTACAACAAATTTCTTGAATGTTGAAATCCTGTCTTGTATCTGGGTAATAGCTGCTAGAAAGAAGTATTCACTAAATAACCATGAAAGCCAAAAAAATCTTTTCTCTTCTTTTTCATTTTTTTTTTTATTGTTAGCTAGAGGGGATACTTAGAAGATGGCATCTAGGCCATCTCTCTTTTCTCAACAGCATAAAGAAATTGTAAAGAAATTCATGCCATCAAACTGCTTTTTGATCCCTGCTTTTAATTTTTTGAAGGAGCCTCTTTTTCTCATTGTCTAGAAAGGAAAACTGAACCTAATAGTGGTTATTCACGGTATCATGTTTAAGTTGACAGTGTATTATTTCATTAAATTAGTGAAGTTTTTAGTGCTTCCAGATGCAAAGTCTCAGTGACAGTACCCAGGGGATGAGTTTTCATATTCTTGAGTCTGCATCCTGGCAAGATGGCCAGGGATTCCAGGAGAGGACTCAGACCTCATGCCCAGAGACCTTCTGCTGCTCCTCACGGGACTTTTAGTGGGGGGATGCCTGCTAGCAAAGGTCTTCCATCCTAGTCCTTTCCAGTCAATTCCCAGCAAAATGGCACCCCAGTTTAACAGAGGAAAAGCAAATGGTGCTGCCACAACTCCCAGGTTTGTACCTGCTCAAATCTAATCTCCTGAGCTGCACATAGATTTCAGCAAAAGTTACTGGGAAAATGTCACAACTCTCTTTCTTACCAAAGAATATTTTTATTGTTTATTTTAGCTTTAGAAATGTTAAGCATCCCTCATTAAACAAAACATACACTAAACACTTAGCAATGTGTATGTGCTGAAAGGCTCTTGTGTATCTAATGAAACTGTACAGAGTCATTTAGATGAAGGTTCAGATTCTTTTCTGTAGATTAGGCATGAACTAATCTAAAAAGACCAATCATAATGGGGTCCCATTTTTTCATTATTTGTACAAAGAGTTTCCTTTGAATACTTAGTGAAGTAGAACTGATCTTTGAAGCAAATATGTCTCCACAAGAAAAATAAAGTGCTATGGAGCCCTGCAGAACTATTTCCCTCATTTTTCACAAATCAAAGTATGTTTTCAAATTTGGAAGTGAGGCATGCTATAATTAGAAACATTTCAATTAGTTCCAAAGGGAGATGACGATAAGCAAAATAGATCTTAATGATACTTACATGAGAAATGTTTTCTTTTCAGCAGATTTGGGGGTAAAAGGGGAAAGATTTTTCTAATGGTAAGAAAAAGAAGAACTAAAGAAAGATATAACCATTTATACTTTTTTGGTAACAGTAATGACTCAATATTTTATATCAGGTAACAAAAGCCCTGTTCTCCCTCAGAAACATCTAAAATCCTTCTTGCTGTCAGGTCCTAGATCCCACCTATCCTAGACTCAGGTCAGTGAGATCTTTGTTTTGTTTCACTGAAATACTGACCTTGGCCTGGGAAGATCAATGGCTTCAATATGACTTGTCATGGTACAAACTAGTGTAGATGTGAATGTGACAACAGAGACATCTCACTCAGCTTTAGTTACTGCACACAGCCTAAATTAAGAACCAAACTCTCTATAAATCAGATCTATCTTCCAACTCTGAAGGTGCTTACTGTTTCAGCTAGTATTAGAAGGAGCCTGACTGACTGTTTTGGAGGAGATGCTCAACTTCTGAGAAACCTAGGTTGGTGGAAATAAGTATTGTCCAAAACAATTGCCATGAAAGTATGGAGGGACAGAGAGTGAACCGAGATATAAGAAGAGTGAAGATAACAAATTTTGGTGTGTTGCCAATCTTTTACTCAGTTTCAATTTGCCAGGTCTATGCAGGCAAGAGAATCCACTGATTCACATGAATAATTTTCTTCACATGTAGAACAACACAGAGATCACGAGACCAGAATCTTTAGTAGACACTCCCTGGTGATTTCAAGTGTTGGGCAAATCGAAACATCTGTGAGGATTAAGCAACTGATGCTTGACTTCTTCATGATACAATTTGTTTTGGAGTCTGTTCTTGAACCGAAGAGCAATTACACTTTCAGCTCCTATGAAAGAAACCTTAAGGTAACAAATATGAATCAAATGGTCTTCCGACGGGCATTTATCTTGGGTGTTTGCCTGCTTTACAGGACAGGAACCAAGCTCTAGCTCTAATATTTATTTCTCTGCTACATGTCCCCGGAGCACAGTGGCCCTGGCAGGCACTGTCTGTGCAACCTCTTTTTCCCCCCATTCTCTACAAGGGAGCTACTGAAACCTTTTGAGTTGCCGGCTCCTGATCTAGTTTTAAGCTATCTTATTACATCCTTCACAAATACGTGCTTTGGGATACCAGTGCATTCGGTAGCCCATTCTTAACCTTATGCTATCTTAGCTTCAGCATTGTCAGAACCCAAGATGGCTAGTTTAAAACTGTCTCCTTGAGCCACAATTAATCTTACAAGTTTTGACACAGATATAACCTTAAAGGTAAGAGGCTTTTGGTGCTTTTCCAGTCCTTAGCCTTTTTACAGAAAAAGCTCAGTTTCCGGCTGCAGCAGTTCTGAGTTATGTGATATGTCGCCAACTGTAGGAAAAGACAGATCATGAAATGTGGGATTGGTAAACAAATCCATACAACACTGCAACGCCATACAGTGCACAAGAAAATCAAATCTTGGTAAACAACAAGAAGCTTAGGAGCCACACTAATCAATATGAGTGGAAGTGAGCAAACACTAAAATTTGCAGTATACGTTACAATCTGTGGTCCTTTTACTAAGTTTGTTGGTTTGAGCACTCAAAAGAGCAGCAGTGGAACTTTGTCTTATTCGTCAATAAAGTTCTCACCCTACTTTCTTCAGGATTTCATCCACTGCTGCCTTTTTTTTTTTTTTTATGCTGGATATTTAAATGCTATATATTTATCAGATGGACAAGCTAAAGACATAAAATTCAAATATTCAAACTTAAAAAAAAAAAAAGAGCTAAGGCAACACTTCTGGATAGCAGCCAGATGGAGACTCCCCACATCATGTGCATAATAACTTTTTAAAATGAAAACAAATATTTGTCATATGAGCTTTTCCTCTGCAGCAAGCTTGATACACCGTAACCTTCACTTCCAGAGGAAATGTGTACTTATGCCTCTTCCAAGCTTTTACAGAAGTTTTCTGTAACCCAGAAATCTAGCTTGTGGCAAACAATATCTGATATAGATCATACTACAGACTTGCAGCTGCAAGGATTACTAATTATTATCTGTAATTTAGCTAACAGCTATTAATTTATACATGTGAATTCCTTGTCTTAAAGAAGTAAAAAATAAGAGACAAAGTGAAGTATTTTTGACTGTCAAAGATATCCTGCTCATTATGGAGTCATAGTGGAATACCAGAAATAAATATTATTTTATACCCAGAAGAGTATTTTATGAGAGGGTATGTCATATGAAGACCATGTGTATGTAGGTATGTCAACTTTATGTACAGCTTCAGTATATATAATTAGTAGAGTATCATAGAATTAATGAACTCAAAACAATTATTTTAACACTTTTGATTACTCCAGCATTTTCCAAGTTGGACATCTCTTCATATAGATCCCTTCCCATCAATTAGATAGATCTGATGATACTTAAAATGTCCACAAGACTTCCATTCAGAGGCAGAGAGCAAGTGCAAACCTTTTTTTCAGAGTATTTCTCTTCCTGTTATTCCATGGGATGGAAAAAAAATATTGAAATGTTGAAAAGCAATCAAGTAAACAACCTCTTCTCCAGATCCTTTTTTTTTTTTTCATCTTTTGTTTGCTTAAGTTAAAGTTCTCACAGCTTTCACAAGAAAAGGGTCAACTTCAGAATAATCTGATAGTACTCAAGTACTTATGAGTTTGCTGCCATCAGAGTGATACAAAAAGTTCTAAAAATATAAAATATATTGTACATCCACCCAAAATTGTACAACCTGAAGAAGATAAAAGTTCACAGAATGAAAAAAAAAGATAAATGAAACAATATTTTTAATGCTGATAATAGTTGATCTGCAATACAATGAAAATTTTGCATATATTTATTTTTATTATATCCAAATCAGTTGAACATACCTAATATATACCACAGAGGATGAAGCTTATGGTGAAAGGACAGCTGGGTTCATTTCTTTGCTTCATTCATAATGCAGGTTTCTGCCTCCTCTGCAACAGCAAGTGAAACATCTCAATGATTTTATGCCCTTTTTCCCTTCCTCTAAATGTGCCAATGAAAATACCTTCCTCCTGGATGAACAGACAGTTAATGTTAAATTAAACAGCTGTTTCCAGACACAGTGCATATACATCACTGTTGCATAGCAAGTGACTTGTAACTGGAATACTAATGTTTGGGTTTTTGACCTCCAAATGGTTAATTAAAATTTATCTTAGCTAGCAGCATGAATTTGAACCCTCCCAGTGACAATGTGCAGAGCAGTTTGGCAGTCTGAGTCCAGTTCTAGATGCACGGGGACGGCGGTACACACCATGGAACAAGCGATCTGGAGGCTGTGCTGAAAGCTACAGCAGGGAGGAGAGCCTGGGAGCTGTGACGTGGCTGAGCGTATACTCTGCTTTCACTGGATAACAAGCCTTTTGGGATGCAAGAGCCACTCTTTTCTTGGAGCAATAGTTGGGGCCAAACTTTTTAAAACATAAAAATTATAAAATTATTTAGCAAGGAAGGCAGGAGAGAGCTTGAAACCAGGATCCCACATACTGCAGTATAAACGAGTGGTTGTGATCTCTGTAATGCAGGCAGGTAACTGCGACTGAAACCTTGGGTCCCGAAACATTTCACTTTCCCAGAAGTACAGGAGGAAGAGCGCCTCTGAAGGGAGAGCCTCGCCTGCCAAATGGAGGTGTTTGAAACAGGTACCGGTCAAGATACCTCCTTACATGCAGAATTCAAAAAGATTGTTTCATCAGTCTGCAAAATATTAGGGCCAAGTTAGATACCTGAGTTAGGCAGCCTGGTTCCCAGTCTATTTTTTCTTCCTAAAAGCCTGTTGTGCCCATTTCCTCGTATGCCTGATGGGTTGACCTTGTTCACACTGATAAATTACCCTGGCTGGATTCTTCACCTCTTCTGTTCTGCTCTCATTGATATGAAAAAGGCACTTGTGAAAAGACAACACCCTTAATTTAAATATTTAATATTGCAATATCTTTCAGGAACATTTCAAATGTCCTGATTGCATTTCATACAATCATTTCTGTAACATGACAAATAATGAATCAAGTATGTCATCTACCTTTTTTCATGTCAGGTTCAAGCTAAATTTACCTTTAATTCACCTGTATGTACTGTAAAATAGTTTCAGAATGACTGGGCACTAAACACTACTTAATTCAGCCATGCAGAACTGCAAATCACAAGAACAATGAATCACCGTTTATTTAAACCACAAAATCTAGCCCTGTGCTAAGAATAATTCAATCTGTCTATAAAAAGGATTGTTCACAAATAGCTTCTGCCCTCTGTAATGTTTCTACTTGGCTGCAGTTCTCCAAGGACTAGTTCTTCCCTTCAGTCTCTTGAAAGTTCAATGAAAAAAAGGTGAAAAGAACTAGCAGTAATCTAAAGGACGCTTTCTTGTCCTTATTTTAAAAATCTTTCATTTACATTCTCTTTTTCAAGGAATGCTCCAAAACACTGCATTTCTCTGAAAGAAGCTTTGGGAACATGATTATGCATTTGCTTACTCCCTGACCTCATTTCTATGTTTTCAAAGTCTTGCCTTAGGGCTAATCTATACCAATTTCAAGAAGAAGCATATTCTTCTGTGATAAAAGAGTGGTAGGTACATTTACTTTGAAACCTGTTTTCTTATTAATTGCCAAGTAAGTTAGGAAAGGATTGGGATGAAGAAGCTCATAAACTTAGTTCATAATCTTAGATAGTAAAACCAAGTCCTACTGTGTTTATTACAAAGGTCAAAACTTAATTCTTGTTTGAACCAGAGCAGTTCTTTCAGAAAAATATTCAATCATAATTGCTGTTTTCCACAGAAGATGAAAACGAGAAAAGCACCTTCATCCAAGGCCATCTTCCCTGTGTAAAAACTCTCATTGCATTTTTTGCTAAGAATGTATCTAGCTTTGCCCTTCAGTTAGCAGAATTTCATCTTTTAGAGTGGAAAATTGCATATTCTCAGACTTTTCCAGGGGGAAACTCTAGCTTGTGGTCGACTATCTTGCTCTTTGAGACTCCTAAAAATTTGGTGCCTATCATGATAGATATGGGATCTCTCTCACTTCATTACTCTCAGGGTTCCCTGAGTCCTCCTTTCTCTCAAACTTTTGATACCAAAATATGACACCATATTTTGGTATTTATTGTCCCTGCACTAATACAGGGTGAGTAATATAAACATATATTATGTAATATACAGGTGATTAATATAGATAGAATTTAATTGTCTGAGTGCAGGTGCCTAGTGACAGTTTGAGGATCTGGTGTTTGTTGTCTAGCTCTACTGTTGCTCCAGTAGGGTCTTCATGTCTGACGGATGCTCTGTCATATCTGCCTGGCCTGCCAGGGTGTTTGGGGTACTCTACAGCACCTCATATGGTACTAGACACCCATTTTAGGCAGCTGAGCTTTAACCATTGCATTCCTGCTCACAGTTCGTCACTTCAGCCACTTTATGCACTCTTAATTTCTTGATCATAGCATTGCATGAGAAATGCTGTCCTTCCACATATTCTGTTTTTTTTCTTCTTTCCAAAGTCATGTCTTCCTATACTAGCAGCTGTTAACGCTGTTTGTCCTACAGTCTCATTCTTTTCCTTGTCTTTGCTTGTACACATAGATTGGTGCTGAAATTTCCAGTTTGCTGAGCAAATTCGAATTCCTCCAAACCATGTTCTCATTATGGTTTCCAATTCTCTCAGTCTTTGAGAAAGCTGTATAATAGTACAAGAAAATCGTTTTCCTCTTTTCTTCCAAGGGCTAGGAGGATCTCATTAAAAAAAATGTTCCTTGAAAGTGATTTACCCTTTATGATTATAGATAGAGACATACCAATCAACTTTCTAATGAAAGGCATGTTTCTTTCATATCATTCAGTCTGCTAAATGATTTAGTGCGGTGTAACATTTCAGATGCCTCACAGAAATCTAAATATATCAACACCTTGTGTAATCTCAGTCTGTTTCATTTTCTATTCTGTAGTTAGAGGAATTATAGAGTTCCCTGTTTGCCGTACGTTTTGTCCTCTGGCTTTGATTTTGAATGTACTTAAAGAAAGGATCATCAGCATTAAGACTGTCAGGGTGATGCAGTCATACAGATGTAAGAGATTTATTTAAATGAAGGGAAAAGTGGATGTTATCCTTGCTGATGCTAATGGGGCAGTACATCTTTATGAATCATAAAAGAACAAAGTGCCCTCGTCTACACAAACATTTAGCTAAAGTCTAGCAACATGGTACCCCAAGGGTATCTCGAGGGCAAGGAGAAAACATAATCAAGTGTAAGTTCTAGTTGCACTGTCCAGCTATCCAGTATTCCAGACCTGGAACCTTTAAATGACAATTCAAAGGTTCTATGGAACTCTAGAAAACAAACACAGGCTTGAGATTGAGTACAGCCTTTAGAAAGGGAGAGGGTGTGGGGTAGGAATACCTCTTTCAGCTGGGACTAATTTCTGATCCTGTAGGGCCAGTAGGAGGTACAGAACAGATCTGAACTGAGAAAACTGCTGTTTTTGCTGCTGTTACTGGCCTGCTAGTCAGCAGGTTAGGGGAGACATAGCAGTGGAAGGAAATTTGGAAGTACTATCAAATAAGAGTTTGAGTTCCACTCATATAGGAAATGACTCGTCACTATCCGATGTCTTGCCCCAAATATTTATTTTCTACCTAAGATTTAGCAATAAATTTGCACTGCAGGCCTCATTCTCAAAAGTATTGTAAAATGTTCAGTTTTTAGATTACCAAAAAATTATCTAAATGTCCTGAAACGTTCATCTCAAACTACAGAGAAACAAAAACCATTTCAATTGTAGTCGTTTATGTGACAATTAATTATATGCTCAATTTTGTGATGAAGATTACATGGTACGATTAAATGTTAAGGCAATTTTAAATATAAATGAGACTCCATTTTTGTACACTTACCTATTTAAAAAGATGTATTCATATATATATAAGGTGGAATGTTTTACTACATATTTCCCATTTGTTTCTGTTGATCACAAATGAAACAACAGTGCTACTGAACCCTATTTTCAGGATATGAGTAACTGATGGGATTGGGGAGACAACTTAAACTATACTGGTGGATGAGAAAGGTAGGAAGAAGACAGTGTTTGGAACTGTGGCTTGAGTGCTTTGGGAACACATATACCACACTTTCTACAGCGAGTTGTTTCTCTTTCTCACAATGTTAAAATTTTAAAGCTAGTCTATGCCTTTAAAACTGTTTCCAAAATACCTTTTTCAGCTAAGCAGGTGTTTCTTTTTAGTCCAACTGTACAATCAACCTGCATGAGTAACTGTCTAAGAATGTTTACAGGACATTTAATCAGCAGGAGATACTTACATTTACGAAGGTAATAGGAAATCCCCTGTGGCTTTGTGCCTAATTTAGTCACCTTTAAAGCTTAGTATATTTACTAGTGCAACTGGGGACTGACACGGTCAAAAGATTCTTAGCACAGAAAGAAAATTCAGCACCATACCTGCCTGAAATAAAATTGTTTGCGTTTAGAAAAGTCTAGCTGCTCTGTTAGATCAGAATATTATTTTTCTTGTGGGCTGAAAATTGCAAGTAGAAATTCATCCATTGAAATTCATCCATTGGAATTCATCAGCTGAGGGTGACAGAGCCCTGGAACAGGCTACCCAGAGAGGCTGTGGACTCTCCTTCTCTGGAGATCTTCCAAACCGCCTGGATGCCACCCTGTGCCACGTGCTCTGGGTGTCCCTGTTAGAGCAAGGGGTTGGAATAGATGATCTCTAGAGGTCCCTTCCAACCTCAACCATTCTGTGATTCTGTGAAAAAGATCCCAGAAAACCTGAAAATGATTTTTCTTTATGGCTGGAGAATAGTGAAAAGTTTGAGCTTTAAGACTTAATTACTTAATTACTAAACAGGAAACATATTTCTAATACAGAAAAAATGAAATTCCCCCAAAACCTAAACCCACAAAAATGAAAAAAGCTTTAACCTTCAAATAATTCCAGATCAGAGCTGGGATGTGGACAAAATTCTACCATCCATCAATATCATATACTCTGTTCAATCCCAGATTTTTTTATATCGTTCTTTGAAAGGCAGCTTAGTCCATTTCCCTGGAGATGAGAAACTTACAAACATTAGTCAATCTGAAAAAGAAGTCCCTATCCTCTGGATTTTTGGCTTTCTAATTTTCTTGCACTTAAGCACTTTGTTTTATTTTCTTTTAATTTCTGCACTGCAGAGACCAGATGATCTGGACTGAGCATCTTCCTTGCTGCTCTGGGGCAGTGAGAGCCCCACTCACCCCTGCTTTTGCTCACAGGCAGATTCCATCTCTGATGATACACTATATTTTGCTTGACAGAATGAAGAAGAGACCAGACCGTGTGGAAAATCTAAGAAGCAAAATAGGATTTGTAGTATCTATCCACTTTATCAGCTTTAAAATAAGTCAAATACTTAAGTAGATGCTTAAGAACTATTGAAGTTAAAGGAAAATTAATGTTAAGGACATGCTTAAGAGTGCCATTGGCCAGGACTTCATTCACTATTAATAGCAGACAAAAAGGAAAGAGATGCAGACAGGTAAAGAAGAAACATTCACAGCAATTCACAGCCTAAAGCACAAATGACAGAATCATCGGGGGAAAGCATGGAGTATTTTTCACTTATAAAGTCAATTTGCAACATTAAAAGTAGATATATCTGCATAGTCCTCCTGACTTTGTATTTGACCTGAGAAAAGAAATATTCAAGACTAAGAATTGAGAAGTGCTTCCACTTTGGAGAAAGAAAAATGAAAACTGGAACTCGTTACAGAGGGAATTAAGGCCTCTCTTCTTGAATGCTTAGCAGTTCGCTATGCAGAAACAAATGGGAAGCAAAAATTTTGAAAAAAATCAGCCACCCAAGCAACTTATCAGAAAACCAGCAGTGACATATGGCACCTTAATTTCCCAAAAGCACTAGAAAGTTACCCGTTGTAAATTAACTCCCTCATAGACGTCTCATGGGGAACAACTACAATGATCGTGATGTTTAAAATAGATATATTTTTTGCAAGGTCTAGGCTTCTGGATCTGAGTCTTGTTTCATATGCTCTGCCCTGAATTTGATTTCTAACCAACTTGTGGCCAAAATTCAGAGCATCTTAATGGCTGGTCTGAATACCAACACAGAAGTCAGAATGATGTCACATAATTTATATACCTACAGTGTAGAAAATATCCTTGAGATGACTTATACATCCCACATTAGCTGCCGTGCTGTAGGAACCTGTTCTTTTTTCCATGAAAATTTACATTTCATGGTGATAGTCCCAACCTGTAGATGTCTATATCATAAAAATTGCTACAGCAGGCAGAATATGGTGTTCCCCTCCTTGTGCTGATCTCCTCTGCCCCATGCAGCCAGTGTCATTCTGCTTCTGTTACTAAATGTTGCACCAGCTTGAGTAGCTTGAGTGTTTATCTGCAAAATATCCTGCACACATACTTCCTTGCTTTAGAAAGACCACCAGATAACGAGGGATGCTCCTTACTTACACAGGCGAAGTAAATAGGGGATGGGATTATTGCTTCCCCTTGAAGAGGTGAATAATATTTTCTTACAGAGCATACACAGTCCTGTTTTTTTCTGATGCACAGAACGAGTGAAGCAGAGCACGTATAAGGAGCAACAAAAGACACCCTCCAGCCAGTTTTTCATTATGCAATGCTGCAGTGCTTGTGCAGCAAGGGTGACTGAGCAATCTTCTAGACAAAAATCAGCTGTGAAGAATAAAACGCCAGCATGATCTTCTGATGGTTGGTTTTCAGTACTCCCTCTATCCATATTTCTGCTCTTCCAAATGTTCTCCACTTAATCAGTTTAATTACTGGCCTTATTGTTAGAGGTGAACATGAGGCCACAGAGACAGGGAAGAAGTTAACTGCTGTGCAGCTACTGCATTTGGTTGCAGATTTCCTAGCCCAGGGTTTTTTTGCACAAATTTAACTGATGAGAAGAGACATTCCTCTCAGTCCCTTAAAAGGTGGCTGGTGACTTTGCGTACCACCCTGGAAAGGCAACGTTTCAGAAACTGATGAGCTTTCTTGCAAGGTCTCCAATTGTGTATGGAAAAAGACTAAGGTACCCCTTTGAGCCAGTCTGAAATTAAACAAAAATGAGTGCAACGACTTAACCATAGTATGGTTGCTGCTCAGACTTGCTTACCTCATAATCATTATTTTCCTTTTTCCAGGAAGTTCTCTGACTTATTTACCTCAGTTTGTACTATATTATGCTGCCTGAATGTACAGAGACTCATATTGTGAATACTCATAGGCAAATAACATCAGAGAGAAGATTTCCAGGGCAAATAGCTACAAATAATTTTAATAACTAGAGTTGAAACCAAGTGGATTACTTTTCCTAGAGTTATGAAGGTTAGAATAGCTAATTTTTCCTGGAATAAAGACTAGAATGTAAAAGAATAAGAAATGATTTACTGTGAGAGTGACAGAGCCCTGGAACAGGCTGCCCAGAGAAGTTGTGGAGTCTCCTTCTCTGGAGATCTTCCAAACCCGCCTGGATGCCACCCTGTGCCACGTGCTCTGGGTGTCTGGAGCAGGGGGGTTGGACTAGATGATCTCTAAATGTCCCTTCCAGCCTTAACCATTCTGTGATTCTGTGATTCTCTGGGCATGACCCTTTGAGCTGCCTGACAATATCATTGAAGGCTAATGAAGGCATAAAGCTCATATTAAAGTTTCCTCAATCTATTGTTTTGAAGGCAATGTTCAGGAAAAAAATTGCTAGCCAAACCTAGATATTGAAGTCAGAGTAATGTTTTTACCTTCTTCACAATATCAATAATGGAGTTAGATTTCTCGTTGTGTATTTTTTAGAATAGTCAGTCTGCAAGTAGTAGCAGTTTTTAGGGAAGCTGTGATCCAAACATTCATTCTCAGTGCCATGGATGCACATTGGTCTTCCCTAATCCCTCCCTCATCCGCTGTACACTTCTAGACATGCAACACTCAAATGTGCATTTCTCCCAGTGTCTGCAGTGCCCATTCCCAATTGCAAGTGCAAGGACGAAAAAAAAGGAGGGATATAGTATGAAAAATTTCAAAACAGGCTGTTCTGTTTGTTTGTTTATTTGTATGACTAGATCAACAAAACTGATGTGTTCTGCAGAAAAAAACCCACATCTCATAAAGATGCAACAAAAACCACTCTATTAGGATTTTCTTTCCTTTTTTTTGCTAGTTTAACACTTCCTGTATTTTTGAAGGAAGGTAACTTGTATAGAATGTACCTATGCATTCAGTTTGATTTGCCTTATGTTAGTATCTATCTAGTAGGGATTAGATGCGAATAATGTCTTTTCTGGGACAGGACAATAAAAGATAGCATGGTGGCCACAGTTCATCTGTACCAGTCTAGACATGCCCATCAAAAGGCTGACAATATATGGTGTCATTTTGGATATGACAGTGAAAGTCAAGAAGTCCACATTAATTTTTAAGGGTGGCGGCCAAGAGGGACAGCGTGCAAGACTGGTGTGACTAGAGCTTCACACCAAGGGCTGAGGTCTCCAAACATTCTGCCGAAGAGTGCTGTTGCTTTGTGCAAGGGGGAGAATGAATGAATCCTGGCTCTTTTGTGCCAGACAAGTGAGTAACACTACTAGTATGGATGTATAGGGACTTCTTTTGTTTTTCATTTCATGTTAAAGGGACCTTCAACAGATAAATAATACCTTTCTTACCAGATTACTGTTGACATTCCTGCCTGCACAAGGTTTCGGGTTCCACTGCATCTGCTCAAAGGGTCACTCTGACACCTAAAGTGGTCATCTGGGAGGAGTGTCCAAGTGGAGCAGGAAACAAGTAAATCCTGGGTAAAACTAGACATGACTTTGGTCCTGGGACCTAGTGACAAACTAAAGCATTTTGTTTTGATCGTGAAAATGAAGTGTCTCTTATTAGCCCTCCCAAAATTGTAAGACTTAGATTGAATATCTAGACTTTTTTTTTTTTTTTTTTTTTTCTCTCTCTTCTGGATTAGGAGAGGCTTTGAAATAATCAAAATGAACCAATTTTTACTTCATCCTGTCTCCCTAAGAGTATGGTTCTGCATAGGCACACTAGGTGACCACCTTTCACTTTCTAAAAGCATGGGTTACAATACAAGCTCCCAGGGGACTTACAGACTAGAAAAGACCTGACCTGCTGATCATTGTTGCCTAGTTCCATTCTTGTGCTGTGTTAGATTCAAACAGTGAATTGTCAGGCAGTAAGAATCAATTTTAGAGCAGCAAAATACATCAAACTGTGAAGTGCACTAAATCGTTGCAATGCTGTGAAAGTTTTTGGTTTTAGCAGCTGTCCAGGAGAGGAAGAAAGATAAATCTGCTTTTCTGTATGTCTTGTTCAGCACATCTGCAAGACTAACATCTGTTATTACATTTTTATACTTACACAGTATTTTTTTTTGTACTCTCACAGTATTTTGCAGCCAGATCACAGGAATGCATTTTAATAATAATAATAATAACTCAAAATAAATAATTCAAAAATAAGGTTTTTTCTTTTTGTTTATATTTCAAAGAGTGGATGAGGGATAAATATCTTATGTTTGTATTATGTCTTTATTATGTTTTTATTAAAAATTTTACATTCTCCTAGCACAAATATGTACCCCTCTACAAACTTCACATAGATTTCTTTTTAAGAAAAAACTGATAAAGAACATTTAAGAGTTGACTAGGACTAACTGGTCAGAAACTGCAGTAAAAAGAAACCTGAAGATGTACATTTGCTGCGACAACAGCAACATTCCAAAGACACCAAAAAGGAGACAAGATGCACAATGTCATAGTTATTCTCTGTCATTTAAGACTACATGCAGCTCTGACTTTTTGCCATGTGCATGACAAGACACACAAGCAAGAGGAATTGCACCTCAACACTGCTAAACAACGTTAGGCATCATGGCAAAGTTAGTTTCTAGGCTCCCTCTACAGTCAATGGAGAAAAACAGATACTTTTGGAGGGCAAGTTCCCCTGATTTTCTTGGACATATTTACCTTACTGCCTTCAAGGTGACTTCACATGCATTTGTGATCCATGAAGTTGAAGGACTGTGTTTTGGGGCATAGAACAAATCAATGTAAAAAGCACAGAAACGACTGCTTCTACTTATACCTCTTCCTTTATCACTGACACAATTATCCATGTTTATTGAATATGAAAAAATATATATTTTGAGGTCTATGAAAAGAGTTCAGATATACTCTGAGATAAAATCAGATCTTTGTCCAGTTTCATCAAAGCATGATTTTTAAATGGGATAATATTTCCTCTTAAACATTGATTCTACCCTCTAAAAGGATTAAAAGGATTCATATGTCATTTTTGAATCAATCCATTTAAAGGTAAGTCATTAACAGAAGTGAAATTTCACATTCACAACCTCAAAAGGAGATTTGGCAGTTAAGAATTTATCATCATCAGATGTCATTAGCGTGGGGCAATGCATTTCCTGCTAAAATCTCTCTTTATAGTAGTATCATCTTCTCCACTGAACTTACTGTAGTATGTTGAGAAGATAACAGCTTTCTGTAAACTTGATATATGAAAATCCTCTGTGATTTTAACATGTCTGTTTTAGCTGCTTTTTTCAGCTATTTGCAGCTGAGAACTTCTTTCAGTTGAATTATTTTGTTCTTTTTTTTTAAAGGGGACATTGCTGAGATCATTCTTTCGTCTTGTTAAGGAACATGTAGAAGGAGATTTTCAAGGAGATCTGATTATTACCTTCATACAATAGATGTGAACAAGTTGTTCCAGTGACAAATACAAAAGACAGTATTTAGGATAGCCTTTGAGATAAAAACTCTGTGTGCATTTAAATGAGAATTAAGAAAGGAGAGGGGTCGGACAAAAGGCAATGAGATAAATTTTCTCATGTCAAAACACACAAAATTGATTCTCCTTTGGAAGCCGAAGTTAATACCTATATTGCAAATGCTGGTGAATGCAAGAAGAAGGAGGGAGCAAAAGACCATTTCTGTCCTCTAAAATACATGCTGTTGAAGTCAAGGTTTGAACAGTTGTAAGTAGCTATCGAAGTACTAACAACTCTTAATTCCGGTTAGCAAGATCTATCAGTGCACTCTAATGAATATTAACACAAAATATTGACATCATAAAAAAAAATAATTTGCATTTAAAAAGTGCATGTAGCAGTGCTTTAACTGAATGAGGAACCTTGGGAAACATTCTTTTGAGATGAGAGAGAGAAGAAATTACCAAAAGTAGGATTCTCACTGACCTTGGCAGTGTTCAAGAAACATGTAAATGAGGCCCTTAGGGACATGGCTTAGCAAGTATGATGTTGAAGGTTTTACAATTGGACTCGATGATCTTGAAGGTCTTTTCTCACCATAACGATTCTATGGTTCTATGATTTATAGACAATCTCAAAATCCAGGTTAGATATGCTTCTTTAGTAGAAGTTGGAGCTCTCCAGATCTTATTCCAGATAAAGTAGAGATTTCATAATCTTGCAGTAATCTTTTCCTAGCAGAACATATTAAACAGAAATTAATAAGTAATCCTGAGACAGAGCCACATTTTTGTGGAATGTCGTGACTAATGTTCCATTATACTGTCCCATCACATCTAGTGTGTTTTAATTAAAAATGTCACGCTACAGTGACATTTGAATATATGAAGGTACAAGTCATTCTGGTTGTTCCACACTCTTGTCCTTAAATGAAAAAATAAAAGCACTTAATTCAGGCTGGAATAACTAACTGACATATATCTGTACTCAGTTTTGAAAATTCTATTTTTCTAGCATTGTGAGCTCTACATCATAGCTTCATTGTTGGTGCCTAAACTTCTTACAGAGCAAAGATAGCAATTGAGCTCATACATCAAGAATATTGGAGTGTCTTGGTTAAGAGCCCAAAACTGTAAAATACCCAAGAAAGCAGTAGCTGTTCCTCTTCTTTGGTTCAAGGTTTTAGTCTTGGAGAAGATATAAGTGCTGAAAGACTGAGCTCTTCAAATGTGGTTGGCAGTAAAAATTGAAGAATGTTTCTTGATGTTTCACAATTAGCTAGGAATTAATATTATTAGGAATACTGTAGGATTCACTATGAAATCCTTATGTAAAAGATAAATAAAGATCAAGGATTAGGTGATATATTAGCATAAAAAAGTCATAGTGCAATTTGGGAATATGGAAATTACCATGTTTGTTCAAGTATCTGCATGAATATTTGATGACAGAAAATAGCTCAATTTTTAGTCACTGAATCCTATCAGCAATCAAATTTTACAGAACTACAAATACATATTTTTAAAATTTTATAAAATGTGTCAACCTATACTACTGTTCTGCACATCCAGTAAGTCAGATATATTCCTCTTCTCTTTCACATACAGCCCCACAGTATTGTCTACTGTAGAATCACAGGAAAATCTGTTGGGGAAACTTATTAAAAGCTAGACAGTCTCTTCAAGTTTCCAAGATGAGCAGGAAACTCCAGGTCTCTTCAATAATTAAGCACAGTCTTTTCCAGAAAGATTGCCAATGTCAGTGCTCTTTGCATCTTCACTCCATTAGGGGCATGCTAAGGGTTTAAGACAACACAAAGGATTTTTTATAAAGTTTATAAAGTGGAAAGAGGTGGAAACAGGAATACAGATAATACGTTACTCTCTCCTTCTATAAATCTACTATGAGTGTTTTGGATTCTTTATTCTACTGTTGAATATTTCTCCTCATTGTTTTTCCCTTTCCTTTCACACCTTTAAGGTGTGAGGGATAATTGTCCCACTAGACACCACCAAGATGTCTTCATTTATTCAGCCAATTGAAGAACTAATGTTATCCCTTGCTTAGCAAATAAATAGCAAGTCATTCCTAGGAGAGTTAAAAAGTGTGCATTTACTAAAACCTTTCATAATGCTGTTTTTTTTATAACATCTAGAAAGCGTAAGCTCTAGTAATGTATCTTCCCCAGATGATCTCATTTAATCTCTGTCTCCTTGAACAAGAGAGAAGTCTAGTAAAAAGTCTTTTGAAGAGCTCGCTCTTGAATCCCTAAGCCTTTCCTTCTGTAAGTCATCGCCATGGCTCATCTGGGTTATGGGTCCCTGTATTTGTTTGTGTCCCTGGTTAAACAGAGTCTGCCATTCAGGACTGAGAAGATCGGTCCCTTCTTCACTGAAGTTAGACCTTCTCATCCTGGAGGTTTCAGCAATGACCTTAGCTGAAACACTCCCATGTCTTCTCTGGTAGTGCCCACTCTGCTTAGGGAGCTAGGATGTGAAATTGCACCAATGAACTGATAGGTGTACATGTGTTTCAAGTGGTGCCCTTAACAAAAAGCCATCTCTTCTTAACGCAGATCTCACCGAGTCAGTCCTCAGCAAGTCTCCACAAAGACTTGCATGCATCTCATGAAGGGGGCTTCATGGAAGAGCCTGAATACTGAGGTCGTGGGTGAAGTATGACTTGAACAAGTCATCGCCCTGAAGTATACCCTGGAAACTCTGATCTGGATAGGGAACAGGCTGCCTTGCTGTGTGCTCTCTCTGATGCTGCAGATTCAGAGCTAACCTGAAATGATCGTTCTGCTATTTGTGAATGCAGGTTGCCTTGCTACCCGTGGGCTTATGAAAACACTGAAGCTCTGTACATGCAGACATCTGTTGAATAAAAATGCATGTGTATAACTTTTGAAATCTAACTCCTACTGTCAGTTACCTTGCAATAAATGTAGCTTTCTAAAATATGCATTTCATCTGGATTGTCTATCTGGTTTTAAGAATTACTATTTTCAATATAAATCTACAGTAGGGTCACTCGGTATCCCAGTTTTGTGAGCGTCCCCTTTTCATAATGAGTCACAGAGATGGTTAGATGCCCTAGTTTTAAAAACTACTGGAGAACCTTCTGCTGCTCCATATAAGAAAAATCATTAAACCTTTTGTGGAAGAGAAACAGAAAACTGTCACAACAAGGAGAGGCATTTTAAAGTGACAGCAAAATAAAATATAATTGTCATTTTCTGTTGGAAGTGCAACAAACTTTCCCTTATCATTTGACATTACATTTTTCTGACATGTCAGGTTGCTCATATTCATAAATATTTCAACTGAAATTCAAATTTAAATGAACCATAATTTTATTTGCTGTCAGGTTCTGTAGTTTCTAATGTGAAGAAAGATATCAGATTTTATTCCATTAGATTTTTTTATTAATGCTACTGTAGAAGCCTGAAAACAGCTTACATGTCATGCATCTTTAGCTGTGCAGCCAAAATCCTCTCCTAAGATTTATTCACATTACTAGTTAATTTATATCACATTCATGTGCTAAGCTAAAATGCTGCTTGTTCTTTCCTAATTGCATCCAAGAGGTGAGTGAATCTGAAGCAGTGAGTGAATGTTGCCAAGGCAAGTGATTGATGGTGCCAACCAACATTTCCCACACTTAGCTCCAGGACTGATTTCTGAAAGCCACCTGCAAGAGAGGGCATTGGTGTTTTACAGTCCACAGTCCAGGCACAACTTTATAAAACAGTTGTGTTTCTTTGGAGCAATGTAGACAGGATTGCACTTTCTGGTTTTTAGGTGAGAGGTCTGATTGTGGGAAATCTTCCAACAGAAATTCAATTATTTCACACTATTTTTTTTTTTTTTTTTGAGACAAACCTATGAAATTACACCTGTTTGTTACAACTTATATAGAAGTAAGAGAATAGGAATAAAACAGTACCTAATCCCCAAATATATCACAGTACACGCCTCTCTTCTTTGAGAACATTGCTAACATCTCACATGGTTCTCTGGTTACACATATATGTTATATATGCGTTCTATATGTTCTATATGTGTTATGTATGTATTCTTGGCCCTCGAGGCCAAGAAGGCCAATGGGATCCTGGGGTGCATTAAGAGGAGCATCTCCAGAAGGTCAAGAGAGGTGATCCTGCCCCTCTACTCAGCCCTGGTGAGGCCACATCTGGAGCACTGTGTCCAGTTCTGGGCCCCACAGTA
>JAWLRI010000144.1:1831182-1857935 GCA_034781795.1 Crypturellus tataupa
TTTTCTTTTTGTCTAAGGTCATGGACAGGGATTCTTTGCTCTAGGGGAATTTTCCTTCCATACCACACCCTCCTTGACTGGAGGATCACAAAAGCATAAGGGAGAATATGTGTGGGCTTGCGGCAATCAGGTAATCTAGCCAACTTCTATAAATCAGATAGGATCCTCTAATATACGGCAAGGGATCTAAAGTCTAAGGGCAATGCCGAGTGATGACAAAATGTATTGAAGCCTCTCTGATCTGAGCATAGATCTGTTGCCCAGGTGAAGTCAGTCTTCAGATAGCTTTTCTGAAGTAAGAATAACTTGAAATATATTTCTTTAGAAATAAAAATATTTTGAAAAGCTAATGCACTACTTATTTGCACCTTTTGTCTGAACCCATAGTTGAAGAATAAGCTATGTGAAATGATAAATCAAAGTTTGTGAAGGATCAATAATGCCTTTATATCTGTTCTGTTGTTTTTAATTAATCTGTGATTAGGGTCAGACTCACTGCTCTGCTCATAGGCACCTGGAGGAAAAGAGATTCATTAGATTACCATGCATAGGTATCCTAATATGAAAGAATGAGACACTGGGAATGTTTTTGAGTTTTGTGTTTTTCTATAGTTGTAAAGTATACCTCCCAATGGTAATAATGACTTTCTATACTAAGAATTACTATGTGTGTGATGATTTTAGAACTATAATTTCAATTTGTCTTTTGGGAGAGAGCTCAGCTCAACACACTCTTTATCTGCTTTGTGTTCAAGTGGGTTGTTTTTCCCTAATTCAAAGTCAAAAACTATGTGGGACTTGCTTTTCACGGAAATACACCATTTTAAAAGAGATTTAATAGCAGAAAGCACCTTGCCAATAGCATTCGGGCTCTATTCACTGTGGCCTGCATGCCTTGCTTCAACACGCTGCTAAAGGCTTGGCTTGGAACCTAATGACAGCTTTCTCATACTGGGAGGATGCTTATGGGAAAACAGAGCTGTGCTCCTCCCAGAGGTGAAGGTAGGAGAGAGGAACAACCTGCAGAGAGGAACAGCATGAAAGATTCAAGCTGGATATAAGCAGAAATTTCTTCCCCATGAAGATTGTTGGATGATGGAGCAGGTGACCCACAAGCTTGCACTGTATTTCAAGACCCACCAAGACACAGTCCTAAGCAGCCTAGTAGGATCCTCGACATGGCCCTGCTTTGGGCAGGGTGTTGGACTTGAGCCCTCCTGAGGTCCCATTCTACCTGAACTATCCTGTGGGAAGAGAAGATGGAGCCATTGCCCTTGCAGGAAGTTCACACAAGAGATAGGTCCTTTCTGCTGAGGGAGAATAGCCCTGAAACATGAAAAAAAAAATAGAAAAGTCTCACACTGAAGAAATCCTAATGTATGTCTTTATAGCTCTACACTGAAAAAGGGTAAATTAAACATTTTTTCAAACTTTTGGGCTTTTGTACACATACCTTATGGACATGCATTTCAAACCCAAAGATCTGAAAGAATTCACTGTCCTTCAGCTCTTCTGTTCTTCTGCACATGTTCTTTATATCAGATGAAATTGTGCATCCATGTTTCCACTGACTTCAACAGCCTAAATATTATCTTTGAAGCCTTGCAGCACAGAACACCAGTACAAAAGCAGAGCATAAAGCACATTCATAGTTCAGGCCACAGGGACTTGAATAGCTTAGAGCAGCATCCCCAGCTTTCACACTAAGAATGACTAATAGGAAAACAGGAAACATCTCTAGAAAGATGATTTGTGATCTGTTTTTCTTCACTAAATGGGGCAAAGTTATACAAAGAGGGGGGGAACTCCAATGGAAGTTTGAAATACTCTGATATAAAAAGGAAAATATTAAGTAGCTAGCAGCTACCTTTGTTTTAGCACCGTATTACAATGTCACTCGCTATTGTAATTGTGATTACTTTGACATTTTCTAACCCCAAATCTTGGCATTTTGAAATGAAAAGAAATTCCCAAACAATGCTTGCAAATTTTATTCTTCGAGGATTTCTGACGAGAATGTCTGCTATTTGATTTCTGAATGAGGAAAAAAAAGAACTAATGATTTTTCCAGAAAAATAAAAATGCTGACGGTCTATTACGATGGGCCTTGAGAAGGTTGCTTAAAATGCCACAGCACTCTCTGTGTAAGTGGAAATGGCACTGTTGGCATTAAAGCTGATTCTCTATCTCAGAGTAGTGTAATGAAAGAGAGTGTAATAACCCTTGGGAAGAGTCTTTCAATTGTTTGCAACAAATGCAGGAAATGTGAGAAGAATGCAAGTTGTTATGTTGTGTGCTTTAATAGCTAGCAGAAGTCCTCTTTATCCGTAACCTTTTTGTGCACTTAGTAATTAGCAGTTTATTATGCTGAGAAAGAATTGCTTCTTTCTGACTTCTAACCAGTCTAATTAAACCCAGTCATTAACATAAAGACTCTGGATGAAAGAGATGCTTTATACCTGATCAAACAATTATTTTAGAAGGTGCTGATCCTCTTATTGCTATTCAGGATATTTTTTGGTTGATTGGAGATGTGGCAATGGCACAGCATATTAACAAAGTAATGAAGATAAATGGTTCTGAAATGTAAAAAGATATTTCTGCTCTGTTGCTTCAATGAAAACTATGCAAAAAAAACTGTCTTCCAGACATGACAGAAAATATTTATCAAATTAGTATGTAGTTCTCATTTCTTCCAATGGAGCTATCAAGTTTTTAATGAAAAAAAAAAGGCTGCATGAAATTTCACAGTACATCAGTAAGCATTGCAGCTCATGTTATCACTGTATATACACTGTATCACCCATGATTGCACAACTGCAGGTTTCCTGTCTTGCTCATTTCCCTGAATAGAGAAAAAAAAATTGTGCAGCCTTTTATTTTACAGACATAATTGCAAATTTGTTTAATTTGGTTGTTCATAGATAAACCTTGTGTTTATCACGATGAGTTTGTAGACAGACAACTGTAATGCTTGAGTATCGAGGTGCTTCTCTGTGCTGGTGAAGGTGTCAGCGACTCCATGACTGCTTTGGTAAAGATTCGTGAATGGGTTGGGACTGGGTAGGGATTAACAGATGGTGAGTGTTTCCTGGGACACTTGCAGGAGCTGAATGTGATGAGGTAGAATAACAGGCTGTCTGACTGAAATGGAACGATGTAACACCCGGTGCAAGCACATGGAACCTGTGTCACCAGGTTCTGTGGGGGAAAGATGAAGTGGGATGGGGACCACCCCTCCTGGGGCGTTAGCGGCAGGGATGGCTGCATACCTTGCTATCCAGACACACTGCACTGCGATTTCCCCACATCCTTCCAGAAAGGGAGGGGACTGGGAGAAAGGAGGCAGAATCATAACCTGCAATGATCTGGGAAGAGATTTATGTACCCTACTCTGGAATACAATTAAGGATAAGTGCCTAAATGAAGGGAGGCTTCAGTGGCTCCCAGCTTCTCTCCATGTAAATTTCTTCCTCCTATAGAAAGAGAGACTTTAGCATGTGTTTTCAGTAGCTTAGGTACTGTCTCAATCTTTCCCAAGTTTTTTGTTTCTCTCTTTTAAGTTAGTAGAAAAGAACCTCACACAGTCAAAGAGATATACGTATTTATATGCTATGTGTATCTTTGATACAGTAAAACAGCTAAGCGACTTTATGAGCAATCAAAACAAAAAGCAAAAGAAGGATATAATCTTTATGCTTCAAGCATTAATCAAGTAATAGTTGGTAGGAATTGGAAAAGAACTTCCCTTTTAAGGAAATAAAATATCCATTCTGTGGTTATTGGAGCTTTATATGAAATATATGTTACAGATAACTGTCAGGTCTGATGGTATTAGACAGAAAAGCCACAGGGTTGAATCCTGAAGTTGTATTTATTTATTTTTTTCATATTCTGCTGAAAGTGATAAAAATGCATTGCAGGAAACAGTATGAGAAAAAATGAATCCTCAATATTGTTTTTAATAACTGATCAACAATTTTAATTTGGTAAAGTAAAAGCACTGTTCAAAATTGAGGAGATATTTTTTAGGCTGTCTGATCTCATCGCCTGCTCATATCAAGAACAACACATTTCCCAGCCAGCATTATCTGTTCAGCTGTGCACGTACATTATTTGGAGGTTCTGAATCCAGTCCAGAATAATCCTTTGAAATGCAGGGAAGGATCAGAATAAGTATTGCTTAGAGGGGGCAAATGAAATATTCAAAAGCTAAGCACTTACCAAAAATAAAGATGACAAATCTGTGTCCTGTTTGAAGCAGCCCTAGTGCTTGCTGGAAGTGAGGAAATGGTGAGCTGGAAGAACACAGAAGAGAAGGCTGTAACCTGCTTAGTGTTCCTTAAAACACAGAAAACAAAATATCCTGCTGAAATCACAAAGTAGCCAGTGGCAGCCAGCCACTTGTTATGGGAGTGATGAGACTTTTATCCGTGCTATCCCACTTCTCTGGTGTCATATGAGTGATAAAAGTTAGAACACTATTTGCTATTTTATGATTAGACATTTTTCTAACAAGATTTTTCTTCTGCACATGGGAAATCCTAACCTTTCCCAAGGTTTTACTGATTTTTGTTTGTTTGGCAAATAAAATTGGAAATTGGAACATTCTTCACAGTCTTTTGATTTTAATAGTTATGAACAACACACCCTCACTATAGAAATTTCGTTGGATGAAGTGCAGGAAATTCTTTTGAAGATTTATGATGAAGCAATGTATAGAAGGCCAAAAGCATCATTGTGAAATGACTGTACCAGTATTACTGTATTTTTATGGAAGCAAACATTGATGGAAAAGAGCTACAGCTTAATCCTGGGTTCAGATAGATAAGTAGAAGGTTTCTGATCATTTAAATGCCAACTGTTTCTAAATAAACAGCTTTAAAAGCATTTTGCCTTCACTTTGTCCCAGTCTTATCTGATGACCGCCTGATATACACAGATATATACTCCCCACCAGTTGTATTATCTCAAAGAAGAAGTAAAAAATAAGATTTTAAACAGCAAAGGGATGAGCAGTTTTGCATTCTCATTCTCATGATGAGAGACCAGGACAATTACATCCTGCCTGGTATTCCACAACATGAGATATAAATACATTTTCTTTATAGAAAAAGTATCTTCATCCCTCTGAAAGGTAGAAACATGTGAACAGAGCGTGTTACACTTAGTAGTGCTGTTCTGTTTTTCTAGCTTTCAAGCATCTTATTTTCTTTTACATCTTTCCTACTTCTTGCTCTGTATTTTTCATTTTCTATGGATAGGATCAGACATACTCTTTGAGCTCCAGCCCCCTTGGCTTTTGTTGTTATTAGTTTACAATTTTCAGGGATTTTAGGAGAGTGCTACTAGAAGTTGTTCAATTTTATTCTAGAAAGCAAAATCTCTTCTCTTACAGATGTTTATGGTAGGAAGTGCATTGCTTCTGAAGCTGCTTATTTCTACCCTTTGACTAGGGAGTGGAAGTAAAGGGAGTCCATATGATCTGACACATCTGCATTTTAGATGTCTATAGTCAATCAAAATTGACCTAATCCCCGTAATTTCTGAAAGAGATTCCCAAACTCAAGAATAATTCACAAAACTTAATATTTAAAATCTGATATATTCTGTTTGGCTCCACTGAACATGTAGTATATTTAGGCTGATAACTAAATAGGCACAACTCACAGGATTGGATTTCCAGTGTGAATACCTGTAATTAAAACATGGTAACCATTTTCATCCATATTTTGTTATTTGTTTTCAATCTGCTCTTTGTTTTTTGGGCAACTTTTCTACCATCCTGGGTTTTGAAATATTCACACAAAACACAAAAGAAAGTGATACTGCCAAGTGAGTTCATGTGACATTCCTGGATCTATCCTTAAATATTATGAATATTATTCACTCATTTCAAGTCATATTTTCACTTAAGTAATACTGCCTAGACACAAGTAACTACATTGATATTATGAGGAAACTGAACTCCTGAAACACTTCTAACATTGCAGATTATATTGGAAGTCAAGTATTTATGTCATAGGTTTGTAGTAGAAACTAAGAATGTATCCCTGAAGACCTACTTGGCAAAACTAAATCAGAGAAAAATAATTAGAAAGTCAAGCTTCTTATGAGCTCAATTAAAAGACTACTTCAATTTTGCAAACCTCATCTCCCTGACCAGTGTAGCTGATGGAAAGAAGCAGTTTGCTCCAGGGAGTAATTCAGAGCACGTAAATCTGAATTCCTGTTCAGTGGAGATTCCTCTGGCTAGAAGATACCCTGTAATTTTTAGCAAAAACAAAACAAAACAAAACAAAAAGACATGGAGCAACAGTTCTTAAAAGAAAATTTATTTCAACACTTGATTCTGCTACCCTTCCTAAACTGAGTATAACTTATTCCAAAGAGCTCCCCGCTTAAATTGGAGAGGAGTTTTCAGACATAAGTATTGTCATGCTGATTAAAAGACTTAGAATTGAATGCTAACTTTCATGCCCCTGATCT
This sequence comes from Crypturellus tataupa, assembly GCA_034781795.1. Taxonomy (NCBI): domain Eukaryota; kingdom Metazoa; phylum Chordata; class Aves; order Tinamiformes; family Tinamidae; genus Crypturellus; species Crypturellus tataupa. Next base: position 1,837,672 of record JAWLRI010000144.1, read on the forward strand.
CACCAATCACTTATCATTTTAAAATCCACTGAGTGATGTAGCACTGAGTGATGTACTACTATACATTTCAAGCTTGCAGAAAGGTGATTCAAAGCCACTTCCAGTCCCCAGCAGATCGGCTAATACACTTTGCATCCCAGCATTTAAAACACACACTGGAGATGATAGATATTTTCATTTTTAATGTTATTTTCAATGTTACTCTACGTTTAGATTGGAAACAGCAGACTGCTATTACAGATAATATATTTTATACTTATCTGTCATGCAAAAAATGTCATGTATTACTTGCTCTTCAAACATATTAAAATCTGCTAGGCATTTTCATCTGTTTATATAATAATATCTTTATAGACAGCAATAACAATTTCTAGATTAGATAATTATAGCAGCATTTATGGGTCCCTTAAGGCAAACTTCCTAACCTCCTTTATTAAGGGAATGATTGTCTTCAGAGACCATACTACTTTCTAATTTACTGAAGGGTTATTAGCTAAAGATTTTACTATAGGAGGATTGAGGAACAGTTGTTTTTCAGGGTAAGCCAAGTTAAAGGACCGTGACGCATCTTAGCATCCGAATGTTTGATTGAATGTTCCAAATCCTGTTTCTTCTCTTACTCATGATATGAAAATCTGTGTGCATTCAGACCAGGCATGAAAAACATTTTTATTTATCTTTTTTAAATTGTTTGCTTTAAAGCTATCTATGTAGCAAAAAACCAATGTGGTAAGTGCATAAGCTACTGAACTTGACTGTACGGGCGACCTGTATTCTGGAAAAATTATTCGATTTTGAAGAAAAATACTTATTTCCCTTTTAAAATAAATGATTAATTATTAAGATGGTGGTATAATAACCATAACAGGGCATCTTCCGGCACTCTTAAATCAATCCAAACAATATTGAAAAACAGTAGAATGAATAAGCCAATGTTATAAGCAGAGTGCACTACAATTAATTGCACCTGGGGATCTGAAGATGACAAAGAACACAACAACCTTATGAAGTATTTTTTGTAAGTAATTTTCACTGAGGTAAAATACACCATTAGTAGATGGTGTAGATCAAGGGCAGATTTTAAAAGCCTGAACTTGGCTGCACATAATGCATTTGAAAGTGTGCACAGCATTTGGAAGTGGAAGAATGCAAAATGTGTGCTCTGATTAAAATTCAACATTATTATTACTTCATTGTCACAACATACTTGGTTTTTAATGTCACTTTTCATACAAATGTGGGAAGACATTTCCTTGCTCAAAGCAGTTACAGAAAGCCTATGGCCATGATCCTGCCACCAATAGCACACAGGAGAAATGTTGTCTTTAAATGGAGTGTCCTTGAAGCCAAAGGGTAGTTGGCGGATGAATCAATCATCTCATGTGCTGTCATTTCTAGTACAGAGAACTTTAGACCTTAGTTCTGCTCCCACTGATCTTTTAGTGTTGTCTTTAAAGGCTGCAGGATGAGCCCAAAGTCATATAAAGTACATAGAAAGGAAGGTGAGAGGCGGACAGAACACAAAGAAAAAGTGCAGCACACTCTGCAAGGTATCTCCATAGCCAATAACATTATTTAATGCATTTAATGCATTATTTTTCATATTTTGTGTGTAAGAAATTGACAAATGGAAGATTATAAGATAGAGCTGAGCTTAAAAGATAGTTATTTCAAACAATATTTTCTATGATGTAGACTGAAGCAAAAGCTGAAATTTTGTTTTTTTTCACAGAGCCCAATGTTCAGAAAGATGAACTTTCCATGTCTCAGTAAGATCAAAATATTTAGTACAAAAGCAGAAGTAAATGGCTGTTAATGTACACTAAAATGTAACACTTAAAATGAGCAAAGCTTAGTTACAAGATTTCTTATTTGAAATTTTATCAGGAATTATCATGCAACTGCATTTATTTTGAAAAACTTGTTCTTGAAGGACACTATTTTCGATAGTCTTAGATCTTGGCTCCAACATTGGATATCTTTTTCTGGGTGCATAAGTCAAAATCATAAGGTACCTTGGTCTCCTTTGCCAGTGCAATCTTTGAATACAATAACTCTAAAGCCTTAGAGATTGGCCAAGGGAGAGCATGGTCACGTTGAGAACTGGACTACTGTGACAAACAGTGCGGTGCACATGGCGCCAACTCCTTGTGAACCAGAAAGGCACTGAGACATGCTGTGCTCCCTCATGGTGTATGCGGCTTTACAAATCCTTTCTTAAAAACTAGGTCCATTCAGCTACATAAACACCAGTTATTCTAAATGCCTAGTATTCCTATAGGCATTTTATGGTATGGCTACTATGCAGTAAGTGCTCCCTAGAGAGGGGACCTCATGATGGGTAAAAGTGAGGACCAAAACTCAGAACCACATTTAATTTCTATCTTCCTCTGCTGGCTGCATAGGGATTTGAGGAGGCCAGTTATACTTTTATGCATAACACTACTGTGTGCATCTATAGTAGCATTTTGGTACAGGTAACTGAAGTTTGGAAGTGAAACTCCTAATTCCTTCTCCCATTACAGATCCATTTCAAGGATTTTAATGGAAATATATCTCAAGTAGAAATTGCTATGTCAGTCTTCTAATAAACTGCTTCTTCTCAACAATATGTTTTCAACTTATTCATACTAAAACTAAGACACCTGAGATATAGGACATGAGAAGAGACTGCATGACAACAAAGGGAATCCTTGGAATGACAACGTGAATTTACTGTTGCTGTTGATTTATGTTTCTTTGTTCTCAATGTCCAGTTGAGGGGCATTTTTTATTGCGTGTTAAAATTGGGTATTGCATTTAGCAGCTTTTGTACCGAGCTCTAATTGCAAGATTTATGCTCTCTGCTGGTATCAACAGAAATTCAATACATGCCTGTGACTCAGTAATAGGTAAGGGTTTGGCAAATGCCATGCCTATATTTCTTTGGTAATAAATCTGAAAATTTTATTCTACCTTTCATAACTTTATATGGCAAAAAAAATCAAATTATTTCCTTTTAAATATGTATCAATAAAAATATTTGTGTTAAAAATATTATAATAACAAAATGACAGGTGAAGGACATGATACAAATGCTCCCTATAAATCTTGCCTTGCTTTTTTCAGTTGATGAGCCTCACCCTGAGTAACGTGCCCTTCATCTCATGCATCCTCTATAGATGAAATTTTGTATTATTCTACCTATGTAACTGTTAACTTCTCACTGCCCTTTAGGTTTCACTTTGTAACTCCATTGACCATCTGAGAAGTTGCAGAGTCGCTGATACATCATCTGGAAAGAAACCACGAGAGCTGTTGAAATTTAAAATGAGTTTGTGGGTCTAGCTGTTAAAGTAGTTGTTTTATTTGTGCACACAGCAAATAAATAGACTAAAGAAATTCGTAGCACCTTGAAGAAGAAAAACCCCATTTCATTTAACAGAGACCAATTTTATGGCAGAAATGTAATTCAGTTGTGCAGCTGTGGAAGCAAATGCACCCTTGATGATGATTCCAATTTAATTACCGCAATATGCCATTATTTTAAGTGTGTAACCTGGACATTAGAAGTTGCAAGCATAAGGACATGAGCTTGAGCTATTCAGTTAGAGTCCAAAGTAAAGGGAGGCACTCGTAAATGACATGTAAGTAGTTGTCTACAACAGATTCAGAAGTACCTAAGGGTAATCAAATAGCTTATATGTAGATGTGTACATTGCAACAAGTTACAGTTGGTTGACTGAATTTTCCCTCTAATGTTTGATTTATGTTTTGATTTGGGTTGTGCTGACCAAGTAAACTCAACTGTGTGGGAGGGGGTTGTAGAACTCCTCGTTTAACTTTTAAGAGTAATATACACTTTCAGTGAGATATTTTGGAAGCCTTTCTATGTTAATTTTAAATGAAGGGGGAAATTTGTTTTATTTGGAGGAAACTATTTATTGATCTAATCTGTATTTTATCTAATGTACTTATTAATTAGCTTTTATAAATTCCATATATGACTCAAACTTAAAGATGAAATAAATCGGTACCGAGAACCATTTTTTCCATAGTCTACTTGCTGTGTACACATATTATCTACTCTCTCTGGAAGAAGCTCTAAAGCAAACAAGATATATTTGCAATAAATGACTTTTTTTTTATAGGATAAGTGTGCATGACAGCAGAACCCAGCTTTACAAAGTAATCTAGTGCAAACATGAAAAGAGGACCTAAGAAAATAGTTTCTTTTTTAACCAAAAAATTATGCATGTTTGTGCTGAAAGAAAAGTGACCTTTTGTCTGGTTTAAATGGAACCCGTGAATGAGTTGCTTTGTCACACAAAGCTGGCTATAGGTGGGACAAAAGGCAAAACATGAGAAACCTCAGAGTGGAAGGACCTAGAATCAGGAAAGAAGACTGATCAAATCCCAAAGAATACTTTGGTTATGAGTAAAAAGGTGCAAGGATCACTTTACAGTTTATTACAGATTATTACTATCTACATCTTCTGATGCTAATTTGTAGAACATACATTATATTGAGGATGTTTTCCAATGTTTACATTAATTTACGTTTAGTACTGTGTCTTCTGGAATAGGTAAACTCTAAACCATCTAAACCACCTATCTCAGGATACAGCTGAAGAATGGAGTCCATTTAAACCACTAGTATATTTGAGTGTTATGGGCTTTGGTGTCTTCTGCTGTAGGGGAAGACAAAGATAAACATTATTTTGCTAGAAGTTTGTATACAACAAGTCAAGGTAAAAGCTTTAGTGTCTGCATCATTTGTAGGAAAGTTAAAGGTTTAAAGACAGCAGGGCTGTTCAGTTAGCTCTGTGAAACTATTTTTTTTTAAAAAGGTAAATAAAACAAAAAATGAAGACTATAAGGAATTTCTTAGTATTGGTATTTTAGTGTTGTGGTTTGGACCTCAGACTTTCCAACCTGAAAGAGCCGTAAGAACCATCTGGCAGTGCTTTGCAGTCTTGAAACCAAATCTGCCATGCAGATGATTTGCATTTTGGAATGGTTAAAGGACCTCTGCCTCCCTTGAATTGCTCTGTCATCAAGTTGAAGTCCCGTGACCTGCCTGTCATCAAGTTGAACATCCAACCATTAGGCACTGTCCATTGCTGATCATCAGACCTGTTTACACCTAAAGATATTGCGTACTTATCCCAAAGCAGAAACACTAGTGATTCAAACGGGGATTTTAACAACAGAGAAAGAAGTGTTCGTGTGTGTGCACAAGGGGGAGAAATCACATATGACAAGTATCACATGACGGAAAGATCACTGGTAGATTTTCCCACGTTCCCATAGGAACCAGTATAGGCTCCGATGTATAGGAATAGAGGATGGAACAAAATATCCAATTCTCATTTTAACAGAGGCTGGCATAGGATCATTGTAAATAAACTTTCCAATAACAATTTGTTCTACACACAAGGCCCAACCTACCTCCAAAAATTGTCTATAACCCCCTTTAATCTCTTCTGCTTCAGCGGTGGTATGGGCTGGCACATTTCTCAAAGAGAGTGGCTATGGAAAGTGCATATAGCACACACAGGAGGGCTGTGAGGGAGCCTTCACTGCTGCAACAGGATAACTCCCTCCGGGCTACCCTTATGGGTTCAGACTGAAAAGCGCACAGTAAAGAAATAAAGGGAGAAGCAGTAAACAAAGAAACAAAATCCCAACAACCTTCCTACTTCCAATGGCTCCCTGCTATGTAATTTCACAACACATACATACAATGCTTTAATTAGCACTATATTACTCACGGAAGAGCTCCATTTCTTCAGCGGGTCAATACCCAACTGGTTTGTGCCTGGGAAGGCAAACCATTTATTAATTAAACCTGCCCTGCAGTCTGGCACTCCAGTTCCAGGACGCTGTGTTTGTGCTGCTCTCCAGCTGGTGAAGCTAGGATGTCACTTACTTTCAAACATGACTTTAAAATGAGAGCAGAAAATGTAAAAAACAATTTAGTTAGTTAATACAATGTTGAAGAACATGTTTTAGGCAAACTTCTAAGCACTGCAGGTTATTGCTACTTCTGCAAGCAAGGAGTAATTCCCTCAGGAGTCCTACTCCCTCAAGAGGGCTTCTCCTCTTTTAAAAGTTGTAAGCAGTCTGAATGTCCTCATTCAAAATCCATAACTCATTAGTATGACAAATAATGTGGCTAATGTTTCTATACTTAGCTTTCATATGGTGTTTTTTGATCTGAAAACACTCTCCAACAGGAAGTCTGTGTCATTATCTTCATTTATACTGTCCTCCTTCCTCCTGATTATCTCTTTTTCATAAGATCATCTGGACAGAGTAAGTGGATAGGAGTGTCACTATCATGTGCAATTATCTGTCTCAGTCTTTGCTTCAGCCCTTTTATTTGATCATGCAAGGGAAGCAACCTAGCACCTACAAGACACTGTGCAGACCCATCTGCATTTGCTGATAGGGAATCAGATGTGTGAGGTCGTTCTGTGACAGTGGCAGCTTTTACCAGAACAGTTTTGTGCACTCTGTTGTCTGAAGGGATTTCATTTCACTATCTCCCAGGCTACTGACACCAACTTGTCACTGCAATCTGTCATTTTTACATGCTATATCTCACTGAAGCCTCATCTTTCCAGGCGTGTGAGACAGTCGATAATAACTATGGAATGAGCATCTTCAAGGGACTCCAAAGGTGAGATCAGAAAGGAGAAGGCTAATGGCCATTGATGTGCCTTTTCCTTTAGACTCTGCAGTTTTTAACTAAAAGGAAGTTGAAATCCTTATCCATTTGTGCTGATGTTGCTATCTGTGTGATACTCTTTGGTAGAAGAAAATCCTGAAGGCATGAAGCTGAATAGAGCAGAGGTCCTTCCTTATGGCCTTGTCAGATCCTACTAATCCCTTTCTTCCCCCTCTCCCCTCTGCTTTTAGACCTAGGGAGGAAATAGAAGTCAGCTATTGTACCATGGTTAGATACATGGATCTTCTCATTTAATTTGCCTGCAACATTCTTATCTTTCCTCTTCTGTGTATATGCATGTGCATGAGGCAGGAGGATCAGTTATCGTGGAGCAGAAGTAAAGGCTTCATGGATATATATCAAAGATAAGTTTTTAAAAAATATGAACCCTCATTATGGTATCTGATTTGGAGGATAGAGCCACCATACTTAGGGAAGTGCTTAAATGGTTAACTGCTCTATAGTGCTGAGCACTACTGATGCCTGATCTATTCAGATTGCATGACTAGGAGCTTGGGCTTGCTGTCAAAGTACTGAGTATGCTTGAATTTTCTTCTTCCAGGATTTGGTGTGATTTAATCTGGCCTCATCAAGGGCTTCTGTGCAAGTAAAATGGGTAATACGTATCCCTGGACTACAACCCACCTTCCACCTGCCACAGCAGAGCAGGAGAATCTCTGTAGAATGGATGATGCCTGTGGCCAGTCCGGAGAAGAGAGAGAAGAGCTTCTTCCGGTGAGGAGAGTGAAGGGCTGTTGCTCCATCTGTCAGAAGGTCCCAAAAGCCTTCCTAAATTCTTACAATTAGCTGGCATATCAAAAAGTCAAAGATTGTTCAAGCCAAGGTGAAGACTTCCAGATGATGGCTATTGCAGTAGATAAAACAAAGGACGCTAAAATATACTTGTAAAGAGCGGCTCATGTCTGTGTTATTGAAGTCACTCACTATAAGATTTTGGCCACGTTGTGCTGTCTACTGGGAATCTCTCTGGCCTAACTCTGAAATTACATCTGGGGATTGTTTGAGAGAACTACATTGGACAGTTTCACATCCCCTGGTATAATTTAATCTATTAATACAGACATAAGCTCTGTATTATATTGTGTGACTTGCAAGTCTCCCAAGTCATCTGCAGAAATGGCCTGATTTTCAGAAGTTTTCAGTGACAGAAAGAGCTCCTATTCTCCCTCCAGCACTGCTGGCTGTGAAGTGGCCTTGTTAAAATATGGATATAAAAATATGTCTAAAAAGAAGATGTGTTACTCTGAAAATGTTACATTCACAAAATCTTACAATAGTATTTTTTGCTCAAGTTCTCTGCAGAAAGAGATAGACTTGTCAATAGGGGAAATTAAAAAGCAGAAAAGGTAAAGCAACAGATGTCAAAGTGCATGTCAAAGTGAAAGCAGAGTACCTGTTTCATCTGTAGCATCTTCCAGCATTAAGGTCTTCGGTGTCCTGTCTTGCAGGGGAAACACTTTTTTTTCTCCTCCCTTACACCTTGTAGGCGTCACATAGAGGACTATGGTTTGAGGCAAAGGCTTGGTGGAATAGGGCCTTCAGAATCACAACTGTGGAATTTTAGCACATTAGATGGAGATAATACTGGATGCAGTTTTATTTAATACAAATACAGGTTTTAGAAGTGTTCAGATAAGTCAGCCATAGACATTATGTAATAAAATATAAAATAGAAATTATCAGAGGGAGAGCTCAGCTGAGACTTTCTGTTAGCAAATTGCCAACAATAAACAGTAAAGAAACAATTCCTTATAGAAGAAGGTATTTCAATATTAATAAAAGAAGAGCCCTGAGGCAATATTCTCTTGCAGTTGAGACCTTCTTAGAAACTTAACCTTTGAACCTTATATAACCTAGAAAATATTTCTGCCTTAATAGACTGGCAACATGTTAGTGATCTTTAAAGGTAAGATTAAGATTGCTAGAATGAAAGACATCCTTCTTTGCTTATTTGTCATTAATGGATTTTGGCTGCAGTACATTTGTACTGTATTTTTATTCAGGATTTCTCTGCATCATGTCTATTATGTTGTTCTTTACCTACTTACCACATTACATGTGCAAGAACTCTTCCATCTACTTGTGTAAGAAAGATCCTCATTTCTCTGAGAAGAAGTACTCTTTCCTTGTTCAATGGGAACCAGCACTGCTCTGAACCTGCAAAACCACTTGCACTTAAAGACTGTCCTAAATGGGATTAACACCATAGCATGGAGTCTGCAGTCTATGTAAGATAGCCAGAAACCGACTGTTTTAAAGGAGGTGAAGCAAAAACACAAGCTGAGGTGAAAATTTGTGCAAACAGTCCGAGGCTGAATTTTATAAATGGTTTTGGAAATAGAGCATGGGAGAGAAAGATCAGGACAAACAGTGTCCTCCTGTTTTGTCAAGATTTGGAGACAGATGTGAACTGCTGTGGCAGGAAGCAGCTCTGTTCTTATTTACTGTTCCTTTCAAAATGATCCCCACACCTAATCAATAGTGACTTTTTTGGACAAAATAGGAAAGGATCAGAATTATTTCCGAGGATTTACTTCTCAGTAGGGAACAGCACATGGGAAGAAAATGTGACATGATTCTCAAAGAAATGAAGTGGAAAAAATGCAACCATCCTTTGTGAATAAACCTCCTGAAGAAGCAGAGCCTAAAAGAACAAAAACACCATTTTTGAGGAGAGAAAACATAGCCACATTTTAAAAACAGAAGCACTGAAACTACTATATTCAAAAATTATTCCAGATAGTTATTTCCAGACCTTGGAATACTGGAATATATTGATATTTCCAGAAGCTCCAGGCTTCAGCTTCTAGGATGCCCTTGTGAAGGGTGTACACACAGGCAGAGGAACACAGACACCCACCCTGTGCACTGCCTGCTCCGTGCTGTGTCAGGTACATGTAATCTGGGGTGAATACAGCAGAAGTGGATGTGGGAAGCAGTCGATGTGCTTTCCCTTTAAATTTGGTGAACAAATATTTAATTGCAAAGAGATCCTGAGCTGACCCGTTAGTTATCACAGTGTAAAATTGGATGTGAGAGGTCACTCCCTGGCACTAGCAGCTCTGGGCACCCTTGTTCGATGAACTCCATTTGCCTCCTGGGTCAATTAATTACGTGGTTGTCTCTGCTTGAAATTAGCACAACCCTACCCTCCTTCGCATGAAGAGATCAAATGTTCCCACATGACTTGCAAATTACTCCTCTAAATGAGGGTCCCTGTAGAAATAATTAGATTGCTTTAGTGTGAGACATTAGTATTATCCATTTTCAGTACAAATGTCTGGAAAGATTTTGTCCTTTTTTTTTTTTTCCATTAAACTCAGTGGTACAAAGTACTTCTGATAACACAGGCTTATCGAAACAGCTTAATTCAGCAGTCCAAGATACTTCAAATATAAACAGTGAATCTTAACAGTGGGCTGAATGTTATGTCACGTTACACATTGTTTTTACGTATGTGTAAAGACAAAACGTAGGCGCATGCGCGCGTAACCACTTGCCAGGTGCTATCAGCACAGATGAGACTGTTTGCACTGCAGAGCATGAGCCAAGAGGTCACTCCGCACTGTATGAATGCAGATAGCTCTGTATTGGTAGGAGGAAGGGAAAATAGAACCAACTGGAGGATGAGGATAGCAGGAAACATGGAAATCAGACAGGAAGAGGAATTTGAGGTCCTGAGAGTCTGAAGCGAAATTGCATTAAATTAGTTATGTGAAGAAAAAAGAGAAACATAAAAAAAATGTAACCTTTGTACCTATGGCGTCTTTTTGGTTGTTTGCTTCTTGGTTTATTTAGTCTGCACTGAGTTGAACAAGTAGCACATACTTATACCCTTGGTGAGGGGCTGCCTTTTATTTTAAATGAGTGTAGTCTTTGCTTCTGCAAGATTTTTTTATCTAAAAAGACACTGACCTGGAGCTATGACCATTCCTTTAGTTTCATGGGTTGCATTTAGGTAAAAAAAATATTAAAAATTTACTGGGGAGATGATAGGAAAATATTTCTTTCCAGCAGACCAGACTGCTCCCTCCTTCCCAGGCAATGCTTTAAATTGCTTGCAGATACGTATTTTCTTTTAATTATTTTTCTGATGTTTCTCTTTAACCTGAAGGATCATATGACACACAGAAAGCCTTGGAAGGCTATGGCACACTGTGCAGCCTCACTCATCTCCTCCTGCCTTGCACTATCATCACCCTCAGACCTTTTCCTTCCTTCTGGTTCTGCTAAAGGCATTAAAAAGAAAGTGAGATGCAATCCAAAAAGATATAGAAGACTTGTTACTTTGGTTTGTAACCACAGAAGATTCCACAGTATTCAGATAAAATTCGGATAAACAGCGCTATTCGAATAATGAAGCAGGTCAAAATTATCATAAACTCTTTAAATCTCTTGGAATTATGATGGTAAACAGAACTGAATTTCTGCCTTAGCTAATGTAAATAAGTTTAAAAACTATTCGTTTATACTTGCTCAAAAACTGTCGGATTATTATTTCTTGTATTTTCCCTGATAGCTGACAGGAAGAAAACTCACTTTTTAAATTTTATTTTAATACTTAGTAGAGTCCAGCACATGAGGTAAGGAAAAAAGCCTAGTGAATATTAGTGCTCCTAATGATATGCAATGAATCCTATTGTTTTGCTGTGTTTTTATATCCTAAAATTTTATTCTAATTTTGCCTTTCAATTCTTTATATGTCTAATGCTAATCAATTATTTAGCCACCTGATATCCTTTTTTTTTTCAGCATGCAGACTTAAAATTGCACGTGTAGCCCTGAAGATGAAATATAGGAGAAAATACTGAATTTCCTGCATATAAATAAATCCAACATTATTAAACATACAACGAACACAAATGCTTGACTTTGACAACAAAAACATTTTACGCTCACTGGAGATATGCAAATTCCTTACCAGCAATAAATAGGAGAAGGATGATATTTTAATATATCTGGATACTGGCCAGTGTCAGAATGTGTTAAACAACGCAAAAGTAAAACAAGGGTTTCTCTACCTTTTCTCTGACATGTAGTAATAAGAGGATGGAAATGGGTGCTTACAGAATAAGCACAGATCTACATTACTTAACCCCCAAATACAGCCGTCACATTTCTGCATAATAACAGTATGTGGACAGCGAGCCTCCTTTCAAAAATTACTTTATGCATATCTCAAAATGAAAAATAGCAAAAACATTTTCTCTCACAGAAGAAAATTTTGCAAGGGCTCCTGAGATCAAAGTCAAGTCAAACCATAACCGGTATCTAATCTGACAAGTCATCTTAACCACGGAGAGTCCCCGAGGCCGCCTCAGAGCCAGCAGCGCGACTGTCTGCAGAACTGCCGGCGGATCCAGATGGCAGCGCCGAGAGAAGAACCGCATGTTGACAAACGTTCAGACAAAGAGTCATCTGTGCCCTGTGTTTCTGTGGAAGTGCTGCTGGCGGTACTGCCAGCAGAGGAAAGATGAGAAGGCAAGGAAGTGTGCTGTTCCCGCATCGAACTTGAGATCTGTATATGCACACAAAATCCCCAGTGAACCCACTGAAAGCTCATTTACTTCAGGGCAGGAGGAAGTGTTCAGGCTGGGCTGTATTTCTTTTGGGGGCTGCCTTCACTGAGTAATCTACGCAGCTGAGCCAATCCAACAAGACACATATCTCCCTATGTTTGCAAGTGTGCATCTGAGAAAGTCTTTCAGCCATGTCTTGAGCCACTGAGAATCAGCTCAAGCTTGTGGAAATGTCAATGGGAAATCAGTGTGCAGACTTTTTTTTTTTCCCCCCAGTGGTATCTAGGAAAATCTTGGAAATTGCATCAATGGTGTTCTTTAAATGTTGCTGTCTTTTATAAACAAGAGCCAGTATTCAAAATGCCAGAATGTTATATCAGAGTAGTATCGCTATGTCTGCACATACAATGGAATGGTTAAGGATTTCTACACTGAAGTTGCAAGAACAGTTTTAAACCAGAGAATAACTAACTTTTGCACATTACATTTTCCTGCTTTGTTATTATTTGTATACTCCTGCTTTGAATCAGATATCTGTGGCATAGTCTCAAAATACAGTCAAAAGTATCGAGGTCAATACACCTGTTCTGAAAATATAGTATAACAATGTTTGTCTCGCCTCCCCAGCTGCACTTAGTTGCAAGGAAGCAGCATTCCTCTTGTGGGTTGTGCTACTGGATTTTTTATGAAGAGGGTGGATTTCTTGTACCTGTGAGTGCAATACGGTTTCTCTCTGGATTGTATTTGACACTGGTATATCGTTTAGTTGCCTCCAAGAAGTGTAAGTGCATGGAATAAACTATTAGTATTAGAGAAATAGAAAGCAGTATCGCAAATCCAGGGCAACTACCAAAATAAAATTGTAAGTGTGTAAATACGCTAGTACGATAGTTGTTAGGAAAAACTTCCCCAGTATTACTATTTGCCACTGAATTTCCAAGTTCAATACCGATTCTAAGTTGAAGCCTGTACATGATCGTCCATTAAGCCAGTACTTGGGATGGTATTTGGGGGATACTTGTTGAATGGGAAAGTTAAGCTCACAGAGACAGGCAAGAAATGTTTGAGAACATATTTGACTTTTACTCTAAGCCTCTCAGATGCACAACAGCCATAGTTTCAGGTTGTCCAGAAGGTTGTGCTGATAAGGCTAAGGTTAAGAGCATTGATGTGCTCTTATGACTGCAGCTGCAAGGCTTCAAGTGTCTCACGTTCCATCAGCTCAGAGCAATGAGTTGAGAAACTTGGTCTGTCTATAGCTGTCTATGTGGATATGCCCACAGTTTCTACTGAATTTTATTGGCCTTAGACTATTTTATATATATGTGTAGGTTATGTGTATAAGACTCTTATGTTGAAAATGATGTTAGAACTGTAAGAACTCATAAACTGCAGGTGAGGAGGAGTATGACAGAGGCTTCTTATATGCCCTTTCCATCTTTCCCCTTCTGTTTTCAGCACCTTTCGAAGGTGCGAACTAGTCTTTACTGTGCTATAGGCTCAGGCTGATGAGGAGGCAGCAGTAGCTATTATCATGTAGCCACTATGTCTTGGTTCTTGACACAATCTGAGAGTGGACAGGCAGCCAGAAATTCTCTTTCAGCCTTTGAACCATCAAAACCATGTGAAAGGCCAGTGAGCAAAGCAGTACTTCACAGAGTCAGTTTGCTGAAAAAAGGTCTTTATGTTAATGACAGCCAGGTCCATATATGCTGCATAAATGACTTGACTGTGGAACAAAGGTTATATAAAAATGTCATTCTCTTCCTTTAATAGAATATTCTTATTCTCATATTTTAATAGAATATACTTCTGTATATAATTTATTCTTGAATGTGGCAGTGAGAATAATCTTGTCAGGTGGTCTTGTAACAAGAAGAAAAGCTGCCAAACATGCAGAAACAGAAAAAGCATTAGCAAAGAGGCCTTTTTGTTGGACAATGCATAGCCATGATGATATGTGTACACCTTATCTCCAGTTACCAGGCTACTTCCTAATATCTTTTTGAAATTACTAAAAAGCAATTAATATATTCTATTATTACGACAAGTCTTATCAAGTCAGTACACTATAACATCTTTTTTCTATTTTGAGTCATAGTGACCTACCATAAATCAAATCTAATAATAAAGTAACATTTTCCTCGCATTTTCCCTGAAATTTAAGTTAAATTCTTCCACTGAACATCTATACAACACATGTATCATTGTACACATGTTGTATACAACATTAAATCACTTGGAACTAGAATTCTCAAATTTCTAATGCTTTAAAATAATATATATGTTAAAACAACATGTTTTTATTGATATATATCAATATTACCTTATCCAAGGTAATATTTTGTAAAATTCAAAATAAGTAGCATTATAAAACACATAACCAATAACATCAAAAACACTGAAATACTCCTTTATCCACCTGGAAACACTTGAATAACAACTAAATACCTCTACTAAGCCATGATGCAGTTGCTCATATATATCATAAGACATTAAAGTTAAGCTAGGATGTTAGCTGTCAACTCCCATGGCATAACTTGACATAATAAAATACACTTTTCAAATATTATTAGAGATTGAAAATGATCCTATTCTTTTTTATAGGTGAGAAAGAGACAGACATGTGGAGAATGAGATAGCTTATCATGTTTAATTTGAACTTCAAAAATACTTCTCCAATGTACTTCAACACATTTTATATATGAAATAGTTTTATATATACATATGTAGAGAATATCTTAAAAAAATCATACAGCACAAAATAAAGGTAGACAATCAGCTGTTAAAAAAAGACAGGACGAATTTTAACACTGTTTTGAAAAACACTACAGTATATCTACTTACAAGTAATAATCCACAGGAAAAAAAAGAAATACAACTCTTTTTAAAAGAACAGTGAATTTGCTAACGATGCATTCAGAAGATAAGAAAGAGCACCATAAATACTCCCTTTCCGTGATAATTTCTATGCACATCTAATAATCATGTTTTAGATCAGATTGGAACTCCATAATGTTAAAAGTGATAGAAATAGATAGATCAAGAGAGAAACCCATTATTTTACATCCTTGTGCAGACTTTTTCTTTTGTCATCTCTTTTCCTACTCACTGTCATTATGTTGAAGTGAATGGGGCATACATTCACTTCAAACATAATTTGCAACATAGAAAATTGTTTCTTTTTCATTTTTCAAAATTGTTTCATTTTCAGTATTTTTAAAAACTGCAATTAGGATATTAACTCAGGAAAAAATATATATAAAATCATGAGAAATCATATTTTAACTAATCCTTTTTGTGATTTTTCTTTAAAATGTGGGTTAAAAGAAATGAGAAGTTTGAAATGAGAAATGAAGTTTGCTTCGTTGAGGCTGGTAGTGAGCGGTGTCCCCCAGGGGTCAGTCCTTGGTCCAGTCCTGCTCAATTTATTCATCAAGGACCTGGATGAAGGCACAGAGTGCTCTCTCAGAAGGTTTGCAGGTGATACGAACCTGGGAGGAGCAGCTGACACCTCAGAGGGCTGCACTGCCATCCAGAGGGACCGGGACAGACTGGACAACTGGGCGGTGAGAAACCTCATGAAATTCAACAAGGCCAAATGCAAGGTCCTGGATACTGATCTTCTGGCGAGCAGCTCTGCTGAGAAGGACCTGGGCGTCATGGTGGACGACAAGTTGGCCATGAGGCAGCAGTGTGCCCTTGTGGCCACAAGACCAATGGGGTCCTGAGGTGCATTAAGAGGAGCGTCTCCAGCAGGTCGAGGGAGGTGATCCTGCCCTTCTAGTCAGCCCTGGTGAGGCCACATCTGGAGTACTGTGTCCAGTTCTGGGCCCCAGTACAAGAGGGACGTGTTGCTGCTGGAGAGAGTCCAGCGCAGGGCCACAAGGATGATCAGGGGCCTGGAACATCTGCGCTGTGAGGAGAGGCTCTGAGGGAGCTGGGCCTGTTCAGCCTGGAGAAGGGAAGGCTGAGAGGAGACGTGATGGATGGGGCTGGCCTATTTTCTGTGTTGGCTCCCAATAGGACAACAGGAAACGTCCACAAACTGAAGCATCAAAAGTTCCACAGGAACTTAAGGAGAAATTTCTTAACGGTGAGGGTGACAGAGCACTGGAACAGGTTACCCAGAAAGGTTGTGGAATCTCCATCTCTGGAGATATTCAAAACCACTTGGACACAATCCTGTGCCGCATTCCTTAGGTGGTCCTGTGTGTGCAGGGTGGTTGGACTAGATGACCTCTAAAGGTCGCTTCCAACCTTAATGGTTCTATGATTCTATGATGGTCCCCTAGGATAACGATCTCCATAATCTAGTCTTAGAGGTTTACAACCCACATTCATCATGCTGGCTCAGAAAATAGCTAGTAGCAAAAATAGGTTATATTCATTGACAATCCAATTATAGAAGTTGTTACTGTATACTTCTATCAATTGCTTGGATTTCTGTTTGTTATTGGAATAGTAACAGCTACTAATCTCCCAAGAGGAAGGCTGACTGATACTCAGATAAAGTACAAGCCTGCAGATTCCTGAGTAATTCCCAAATTCTGAGGTTTTATCTTCAGTTAAGTGGGTTTGGTCTAAAGCCCATTTGTGGCAATACAGCAAGTTATTTCTTCTAGTGCTATGGTTTAAACAAAACAGAATGAAGTTTTAGACATTCTTTGTTACAGTATTATATTTACATTTACAGTAAAATATTAGCTAACACAGGCATATCTGTAGATTACTGTTTTCATACAGGTAACCAGGTTGTTTTTTTTTGCTGGTGACAGTTTTAAAGTACACAAGCTAAATATGTAAAATTTTGGTGCTGTTGCCACCACTGGTAGAAGTGATTATTTGCAAGGTAATGTCAGTTACCATTCACTAGAAATAATTATACAGAACTTAGTTGTTCCTAATTGTTCTAACCAGTGGACCCAAAGCACCATGACAGTTTATCATGCTATAAAATTATCACATAAACTGCTTCAATGGATCTAAGAAAAAAACATGGAGAAGAGTAAAAGTCGGAGATAATTTCGTAAAACAAATTGCATCAAATCAGTTTCTTTCTACCTCAGGATAACAGAGAAACAGTACATGCCATATACTTTGATTTTTATAAACCTTTTGACACTATGTCACTTTCAGTTCTCATGAGCAAACTAAATAATATTTTGATTAAAATATGATGGATGCAAAACTCATTGGAAAACAAGTCATTAACAGTGGTTTGGGTACATCTCACAAAAGGGCTGGATAATGCCCTGTGGGTAGAGCCCTAAGGGAAGGGTACTGTCAGATATTTTCTTTAATGACCTAGAGGATTGAGTAGAAAATGTACTTAATGCACTTGAAGATGCCAATAAACTGGCGGTGTTTGCTAGTACATTGGGAAACAAGGTTAGAGTTCAGTGGGATCTTGATGCACAAGAAAGTACTCTGGAAAAAAACACTGTTTAATGAGAGCAAATGTAAGATTAGCTCAATTAGCTACTCAAATACAGGACACAGTTCAAAAGTTTTATGTAAGAGCACGTCAGAAGTAGATTTAGAGTTGTGAATCATAGCTTGAACAAGATTCAAAATGATAATGTAAAGGCAAAACCTGTAGAGTGTTTAATAAAACTGACATAGCTAATAAGACATTTGAAGTAATCCTGCTCCATTCAACTTTGACCTCTGCTGAAGTGTAGCAAAGAAGTTGAGTGCTGACGAATAAAATTCAAAGAACATAGGAGTCACCAAAAGTCTTCTAGAAAAAAAAAATCCTAGGAAGAACAAAAAAACTTGGATATACTGGAATAGTTATGACTTGCTGCCTCATTACTTTCAGGGTTAGAATTAATATTTCAGGTTTAAAACTTTGAAAGCTGAATCCTTCTCCAGGAGAAAAAGACTACCAATACACCCCATGAGGCGCGAGGGACTGGGGACGGTGCACGATTTTGACTTCAATTGGTGACCCCGACGTGATCCCCCTGAGGCGTCGTGACCCACAACCCTGAGCCTTAACTCCCTGAGTGCCGGAGGGGACCGTCATCGGGCACCGCGGCGTGAGATCCTTCGATCCCCGGGAGTTATGGGAGCCTGCGCCGGCAGACCATCACGGCTCCGGTTAGGAGGGGGCCCTTGGGGTAGCAGCGCAGGCCTTCCTATGGCGCCTACTCGCCAGGCTGATCTGGAAAGGAAGGGGCAAGATACCTGGGGTTGGGCCGGTTGCCCCCCGGGTGAGCTGCGGGCCCCTGATAGCGTTGCCGGTTGGTGCCGAGTGGACCCAATGTGGTGCCAGGTCCAGGGGAGCCTCTGGGATTCCGCAGAACCAAGTCACAGGCCAAGGTTAATAAATGCCAAGGGTCTGCTGTGGAGGGTTCTCAGGCCAAGTCCGTGAGCTGGGGCGCCTAAAGCCGCGAGGCTTGCGTGTGGAGGGCTTGCGGGGGTACCCGCGCCGGGTGGCAGAGGACGTCCCCCTGTGGCACTAGGAGACAGGGGGCCTACTGTTGTGCCAGGCACACAGTAGCAGAGGGCGTGTGGTGAGCAGGGCAACAGTCATCCTGGTCATATAGGGCTCGGACATAGCCGGTATCTGGCCAGAGTCCAATTATACATTCTAAGAATGTGATTATTTATATATATTTTATACATATATTTTTGTATTGTGTACTGCTTAATATATGTGCATATATGGTGTGCCCTGCCGGGTTGGGGCCAGGCCCGGAGCAGGAGCTGGGGTTGTGCGCAGACCCGGGGCTGGAGCCAGGGCCTGGCCCGAGCTGGGTGGTGTTTTATATGTATATATATTTTTGTATTGCAGTGCACATGTATTTATATATTTATGTATTTGTTTAACCACCTCATTACAACCTACTTCTTATCTACCTCACTGCAACCTACCTCATATACGAACCCTCCATATCAGAGGGATATTTATGTATTGTTAGGATATTTATCATCTATGTCCCCATAATCCTAACCTGTCGCTTTCTTCTAGTGAGGAGAATCAGGCAGCAGGGCAAATATTAATCAAGTTCCTGCAGGAACGGGCTCCAGCGGCATTGCAACAAAGGATTAGCGAGCTGCTGATAGGGGCTGAAGCCGCGGGGCAGTTCCCAGAGCCCAGCAACATTCTACTCCCTTCGGGCTGGCAGCGGCTGGGGGAGGTGTTGGAGCACCGGGAAGGGGGTAATAAAAAGGAGAACGAGTGGTGGCATACTGCGAACTCATGGCGGTATTGCACAAGCAGCAAAGCCACGAGCACCTGGCACGGGCGGCACAACAACGGCGGGGGCAAGGGATCAGGCGTCCGGAGCCGCCATCTTGCACCATGCCCTTCCCATCGGACATCGCGCCACCATCGCTGTCGCCGGGACGCTTCGGGGCCATCGTGCGAATTGCCACCCACTCCTGGAGCAACGTCATCGGCTCCACCCGCGGCCACGAGATCGCCGCGGGACTCTCCCTTCTCCGAACCCCTGCCGCTCGGTGTCCCACCATCGCCGCCTACGTCATTTCCGGACGCACCACTTCCGCCATTGCATGGCGGCATGGGGGAGTGGAGTGCCGCGGGTTGCGGGAACTGTGAAAGCTGTGAGACCAATCAAGGGCATGGGTATGTACGACTGTAATACTGCTGTGGGGAAAGAATTAGCCGAAGCGGCATGGACCGAGGGAGGTATGAGCGTGGTCAGGGCCCTGGAAAGGCATCGCGCCTTTCCTGTGGCCCAGGTCACGGACCATAATGGTCAGATAGTGGCCGCATATAGACCTCTTAATTGGAGACTAAAAGATAACCACGAATCCATCCACGGTAACGATAACCTTGATTCCCTTGATAACCCTACTCGAGGTGGCAGGAGAGACCCCCCACGGCCCACCTCACCCCCACCAGTGCCCACGTCCAACAGGTACGAGGCCCTGCAATTAGCGGACCAGGTAGAGGAGGTCGTTAACCAAGGCCCATCTAGGGGGCTGCTTCCAGACAGGCAGCCAGGCCCGTGCCCCAAGGCTGCTCCCCCTAAGGAGAA
>JAWLRI010000144.1:1858035-1868202 GCA_034781795.1 Crypturellus tataupa
GCCCTGCGTGTGCAGGGGGGTTGGACTAGATGACCTCTAGAGGTCCCTTCCAACCTTAGGCATTCTATGATTCCATGGGTAAAGCCAGGGATGATGATTATATGCCAATGAGGCCTGGAGTTGCATCTTCTCTATTGTGTAACACTGCCCCATCTCAGGGATCTGTATCTGAAAGAAGTAATGAGAAGATTACAAACAATGAATATATGGAAATGTCACCTGGTAACTTAGCTCCAAGGCACCCTGGCGGTTCAAACTATATCCGTATTATTCACGTTTCCAAAGGCTGCAGTACGTATTTTCCTTTACTATGTAGCTTTAAGGCATTATCGGGACAGAATGGTGATCACAGTGAATATGTTCCAATGTCCTCATTATCTAGTGGACCAGGAAGTGTAAAAGGTGTTAACAGTAAAGGTTTGGCTAAGGACATCTCTAAACTGCTGGCTGTGAAAGGTTCAGATGAGAGAATTGTGCAGAGCAGGGCTATCAGGCCAATGAGGCTTCCCCTAGGTACGAGAGGCAGTAATACCATCCCAAGAATGTACGATCGTACAATTCCACATGAGCCAGTTGGTCTCGGTGAATATGTAAACATTGACTTTAGGCTTAAGCAGGCCCAGGTATAAGAACACCTGAGGCTGTACAGGGGGGTATCTGCGTCCCCTGTACAACCCTGGAGCTGGAGCATGCTCGGTCAGGCCGGCAGGTCTGACCGAGCAACTCATTACATCTAAGAAGCCGCCTGATGGTGGGGGCCAGAGTGATCTGCTCCGGCCAGCTGACTGCCCACCAACAGGGCTCCGCCAACCACCTGGGGCTCAGGAATTAGCATAACACCAATCCTGACCTTCGCTCCTCCCTGTTTCTTCACCCTATATAAGTTGTTGTTGTTGGCCTGAATAAAGTTGGCAGCTGACCCTTACTTCTGTGAAGTAGTTTTTGTCGGTCGTCCAGGGCCTACCTGGTTGGGGGTATTCTCGCACTCTCCCGCTAGCGCGCCTACCTACCTGAAGGCTGCCTTGGAGCCGGATCCATCAGCAGTCGTCTCTCCCTCAGCGACAGAGGCTTGAGGCAGGGTAAGGGGAGCCTCTAGCCCTTACCCAGGGGAAGTGGGGATCACAGGCCTCTTAAAGGGGAAGATCACACGTCCGTGGCAGGCTTTGGGGAAGCTGTAAGGCCCGAGGGACCGGGGTCGGTGCACGGTCCCGACTTCATATACCCAGAAAAATTGTCATCTACAAAAATATTCAATAAAAAATAAAGCAACTCTTAGCTTTTGAGCACAAAAATCACACATCAGAATAAAAATTGCAAACAGTAATTATGCAAGTTTTATTTTAACTCCAGAAGGAGACATATTAATTACTGGAGCTGAAATACCAGAAAAAAGAACAAACGTACTTCAGAATTTAGTTTATGTGTTTTGTCGGTTGCTAATATCACAAGCACATATGGTAACACCATTTCTGATTGTTTAGGTACAACATTTTATACTTAAACCATGGTCTCTTAAAAACCTTTTTCATCATGTGAAAAATATTTTTTGTCTTTCCCTCAGAACAAGTGCTTTATATTTACAGAATTATTATACCAGACACTTAAGAGTGTTGACTCACTCAAATGAAAATGAGTTCTCTACAGAAACTATCACCTGCTTCAGCCTTTTATTCTCTATAATGAATTTACAGTGATGTGATGTTGACAATGACATTACAACAACGATGTGATTTCAACTTTTCCTGTAATCAAGCCTAATTTGAATATTGTTTAAGCTGTGCTTGAGGAAAAAGTTATAACTAAGTGATTTTATTGACATTTGTAGTATTCAGTTGTTATGAGTAAGTAGACTACAGACAAGGTCCAAACAGCAGCACAGATAAATGCAGAATGGGATGGCTGTGACCGTTATGAAGAAACTTTATGAAGAGTTAGGCACCTTGCAGGAATACTCTGTGGAGCAGTGGTTACCCTATTGACACTATTCTTTAAAAGTTTTATGGTTGCTTACTGATGCAACACAAATTTTTTTACTTGAAAAGCCTTTATAATATTTGTTCACATGCCCTTCATGTGCTCTTGTTGGGGACTCTTAACAGGTGCTAGTAAGAAACTGGAGCTTTGCACGGTGTTGCGGGACACGGCCCCCCCAAACCCCTGGCTGGAACTAGGCCGGGGCCCTCAGGCCTTACAGCCTGCCGCTCCCGACGTGATCTTTATACCCCCAGGGGACCGGCTTTCTCACCTTCAGGGATCGCATATCCTCAATCTCCTGCTGCAGGCCGGAAGGAGGACGCCACCGCGTCAGGCACTCTCTCAGGCTGGCCCAGTCAGGTGGGACCCACCCGAGGCGAGGAGGTCGTGGAGATGCGCCACAGGGCTTTAGCTGCACCGACGGCCTAAACACCTGGACGGCTAACAAAAGATGTAACCAATACAGCTCAAGGTCAATCAACAACTTTAGTACAGCTAGCATAAGCTTTTATATGATGAATGGTAGGCGGGATGATGGGAGGAGGGAGATACATGATTGGGTGAGGACTGTTGCCAAGATGTCCTCATTGGCTGTGCTCCCCTGTCACACAGCGGCTCGCTCCGGCCCCCGCCTTCGGGGAGTGCCTAGCCCCCACCTTTGGGCTGCCAGAATGTTCTTCCATGGGTGTGATGAACCACCTGGTGCTCTGCAGGACTGCCCAGCCAGGCCAAGTGGCATGACTGAGCACGTGCAGGGAACACCTGGAGGGCCCGAGGCCTACACAGACCTAGGCCTCACCTGAGGCCCGTAAAGATCTCCCTGTGTCCCCCAACAGCAAGGAGCTTTGCTTCTTTTCTAAACATACACCTCTCAAGAAATGAGCTTCGGGGATCTTAGACAATTTTCATTCCTGTGTTTTACAAGCCTTGCATCCCATAGGCTTGCCTTAAGAGAAAAAAATGTTGCCTCTTGCAAACCCCATAATATGTGTCAAGGCACTTGAAAACATGAACCAAGGCCAGTCACATGCCAAATAAACTCTAATAAAGATTTTAAATGTCATAGGGGTAGATAAACACAAACATGGAGACTTAATTGAAACAGATTACTCACTACTCCTTTACACATGTGCATGTGTTTGCTACACTTAGAACAAATATGTTATGGAAATATGGATGGAAAACATAATTAAAACAAAATTAAATATCTAGGACACTAACTAATAACTAACCATAATTAATAAAGAAGGAGTAAGCAAAGACAAATTATTTTTTATGAATTATAAATATTTTAAGACTGATTTAATATTTTAGCATTTTGTTTGATCAGGATAAGATGAGACTTCTGTTGGATGTCCTAAAATATTTCTAGCACTCAGAAGTGAAGATTTGATCTAAATACCAAAGAGCAATTTCAT
This sequence comes from Crypturellus tataupa, assembly GCA_034781795.1. NCBI lineage: Eukaryota > Metazoa > Chordata > Aves > Tinamiformes > Tinamidae > Crypturellus > Crypturellus tataupa. The sequence goes on from JAWLRI010000144.1 coordinate 1,861,428, forward strand.
TGAAATAGACTTGTTTAAGCAAGTCCCATCTGTATGAAAGTACCTTTAATCTAACATTTAGGTGGTTACATTTTCTTTATAATCGACATTTTAGAAGAATTTTGGGGAGGCTATTTCATTTCAGACTGTCATGTCCTATGTATTTTGAGCACAATAGACACTGTGATGGCCACAGAGTACTACTATGGTACGTTTCCAACGATCACCAAGTACAGCAAGACCAAAGCACTTTGAACTCTGTGATTTGAAACCCAAATTAATTCACCAAATTAACAAGTAAAAAGATTTTTTTTTTTTAATGAGATGTTTGGTAGATGGTAGAAATGCAAAGCAGATTCAGGACAGACCTGCCCTTGGCAATACAAATGCAGAGCTGAAGAAAATCTGAAATTCAAAAGGACCAGGATCACCTATGCATCACTTCAGGACCTGGCACAAGAATGAGCAGGGCTGGTGCTGCCAGCAGCTGGATTGGACGAGTCCTCTGTGGCTGGAGACAGAGACTGTTGAGCACCTCTTGACCTGAGCCTTTCCTTAGAAAGTAAGAGTGGTAAAAAGCACAGGGAGCCGCTCAGGATCAGACACACATGGCAAATGCCAATCCATGAACCTCTTTTAAGGGGCTATCAAAAGCCCTAGTTCTGCTGAGATTTATGGCAGTCAGGAGACTAGACAAGGCAGAAAAGTTATGACGTGATATAACCAAGAGCTGCAGGTGCCCCCAGCATCAGAGATGTCCAGAGACACCCTCATCATGGGGGCTGTGCTGATATTTTCCATAGAATCACAGAATCACAGAATGCCTGAGGTTGGAAGGGACCTCTAGAGGTCATCTAGTCCAACCTCCCTGCACACGCAGGGCCACCTAGAGCACATGGCACAGGGCGGCATCCAAGCAGGTCTTGAAGATCTCCAGAGAAGGAAACTCCACAACCTCTCTGGGCAACCTGTTCCAGTGCTCTGTCAAGAAATTTTTCCTTAATTCCCATGGAACTTTTGATGTTTCAGTTTGTGGCTGTTTCCTTTAGTTCTGTCAGTGGCCACCACTGAAAAGAGGCCGGCCCCATCCTCCTCACTGCCTCCCTTGAGGGACTTATAGACACTGATCAGGTCCCCTCCTAACCTCCTCTTCTCCAGGCTGAACAGGCCCAGCTCCCTCAGCCTCTCCTCATAGGGCAGATGTTCCAGGCCCCTGATCATCCTCGTGGCCCTGCGCTGGACTCTCTCCAGGATTTCCACATCCTTCTTGTGCTGTGGGGCCCAGAACTGGACACAGTACTCCAGATGTGGCCTCACCAGGGCTGAGTAGAGGGGCAGGATCACCTTCCTAAACCTGCTGGAGATGCTCCTCTTAATGCACCCCAGAATGCCATTGGCCTTCTTGGCTATGAGGATGCACTGCTGCCTCATTGTCAACCTGTCGTTCACCATGACACCCAGGTCCTTCTCTGCAGAGCTGCTCTCCGGTAGGTCGGTCTGCAGCCTGTACCGGTGTCTGGGGTTCTTCCTCCCCAGGTGCCTGACATTGCACTTGGTATTGTTGAATTTCATAAGGTTTCTCTCACCCAGTTATCCAATCTGTCCAGGTCCCTCTGGATGGCAGCGCAGCCCTCTGGGATGTCAGCTACTCCTCCCAGTTTGGTATCATCAGCAAACTTGCTGAAGGAGCACTCATGCAGGTCATTGAAGAATAAATTCAACAGGACTCGACCGAGGACTAACCCCTACGGGACACCGCTAGCTATAGGACTCCAGCTAGGCTCTGCCCCACTGATCACCACCCTCTGAGCTTTGCCGTCCAGGTAGATGTTAGTCCACCTCAGCGTCCACTTATCCAAACCACGGTTCTGGAGCTTGTCCAGAACGATGCTGTGAGGGATGATGTCAAAAGCCTTGATGAAATCCAGGTATACAACAGTACCTCTCTCCCCTCATCTACCCAGCCCATCCTTCCATCATAGAAGGCTATCAGGTTAGTCAAGCATAATTTCCCCTTGGTGAATCCATGTCGACTTCTCCTGAGGACCTTCTTGTCCTCCACATGTTTGGAGATAACAGCCAGGATGAACTGCTCCATGACTTTTCTGGGGATGGAGGTGAGGCTGACTGGCTGGTAGTTGCCTGGGTCCTCCTTCTTGCCATTTTTGAAGACTGGTGTAATATTGGATTTCTTCCAGTCTTCTGGCACCTCTTCTCCAGGAGAAGATGATGGAGAGTGGCGTAGCAATAACATCTGACACCACCCGCAGGTGTTATTGCTAAGCTGCTCTCCATGCTGATAAGATGTCCTTGTACCTATCGTTGTACAGACTAAAGAAGTCCTTTTCTCTCAACCTTGCCTCAGAGGACAGATGCATCTGCCCTTCTGCCTTTTCGTAGCCCTTTGCTGGATGCGATCCAGGAAGTCCATGTGTCTCTTATGCTCGGCAGCCAGCAGCAGGTAACAGCAGCACCCCCGAGGTGGCCTCAGCAGGCCTGGCCAGAGGACAACATTACCCGCTCTGCCTCCACCTGGAGCTGCTGGCAGCACCTTACCTAATGCAGCCCAGGAGACCACTGGCCATCTTTGCCTCAAGGCTGCACTGCTGCCTCATGGTCTCTTGTTGTCCACCAGGATGCCCAGGGCCTTCTCGGCCAGGTTACTTTGCAGCCTCTACTGCAGCTTGCCCTTCTTCCCCGCAGGGCCCACTTTGCCCTCTGCTCATCTCTGCAGCCTGCTCAGGTGCCTCTGAGGAGCAGCAGCACAACCCTCTGCGATGGCAGCCACTCCTCCCTCACGCTTTGGCACTAGCACTGCAACACTTTAAGGTTGCAGAGCAGGGCCTTGCCTGCTTCCAGTCTGAATGTGGGAGACAGGAAGAGGGCTGCATTTTTCTTGCCAGGCTGCACACTCATGGGGTGCTCCCTGGCCAGGGGCTTGCAGGCAGTGAGTGAAGCTGGCTTGCTGAAGCTGGTGTAAAAGCATTATGTGATTTAGTGGCCAGAGAATCGCCTCTACCCTTTCCTCCAGCCTTGGTAGAAGGTCTTTCCTTCCTCAATGGCAGCTGCAAATACACAGCAAGGCACAATATGCTTTGTGCTTTTTAGGAAGGAAAGGCCGTAAAGGCAGTGGAGTTGTTCTATACAGGAGAGAGCAACTGGAGTACATGGAGGTCTACACAGGGGAGGACTAAGTGCAAGTCGAGAGTGTGGGTGAGGATTAAAGGATGGGTGCCATTGTGGTGGGTGTTTAGACAGGCCATCTAAGAGCATCAAGTCCAACCATAAGCCTTTAAACACCATGCCTGCTAAATCATGTCCCTAAGCACCTCATCTACATGTTTCTTGTCACTGCCAGGGATGGGGATTCCTCCACTTGCCTGGGCAGCCTCTTCCACCACTCTTTCCAGGTATAAATTTTTCCTAATGTCTGACCTGAACCTTCCCCAGCATCCCTTGACGCTGTGTTCTCTTGTCCTATTGGTAGCTATTCTGGAGGAGAGATTGGCCTCTGCCTCAACCTCCTTTCATGTAGTTGTAGAGAGTGATAAGGTTTCCCCGGAGCCTCTTCCTCTCCACATTAAATAACCCCAGCTCCCTCAGCTGCTCCTCAGAAGGTCTGTGCTCCAGCCCCTTCACCAGCTTCATTGCCCTTTTTTCCCTTCCTCAGCAAGAAATGGGTATGGAAGAATATATTCACTGCATGCACCTCTGCTGCAGGAAAGGCCCTTGGCAAGCAGACACACACTGCTGGGGAGTCCCTTGCCCCACCAAGAAGGCGGTGGTAGTCCTAGCTCTTTTGTGGACCCTGCAGAGTCAGGGCTTGCAAAAGACAAGCAAGACACATCATTTTAATTCATGCAATCATTTTAAAAATTACTCTGAGGGTAGCATGAGTGTGAGAATGTAGAAGAGAGGTGGGGAGGAGTGAGCCCTCAGAGCACAAAAGGAGCTCTCCATGGAGCAGGCGGAGGCTAGGTGGGGCAGCGAGTGTGTATTGACCATCTTGGAGTCATTTCTGTGCTCTGCTGCCTTCTTCTCCACCATGAGCTTGTCCTCCCGTGTGTTTTCCTCTGGCAGCCACCTCTGGCCTTCCAGGTGGCTCCAGGAGGAGAGGATGGGCTCTGAGAAGCTCCTGTGTAGCTTGCAGAGATCTCTCTTGATGCCAACGAGTGGAGGGGTGGACACGCAGGCTGCAGAGGTGCCGCTGGCAAGGCTGTGTGCCCTGTGGTGCTGCTCCATGCCGCAGGCTGGGCCGCTGCCTTCAGCTGCCACGTGGGGACTCTGGCCGGCAGGAGCTTCGTGCTGAACAGGTCCTGGGTGTCTGAAGCGGAGAAAAAGCCCCTTAGGGAGCGTGGAGTGGCCAAGGGAGCATCCACAGGGAATCACTTGCTCTGGGGGAGCAGGCACCCACAGCTCCATAGGGAGCTCCAGAGCTACTACGTAGCAGCACTGGGGCCACTCTGTAGCTGCTCCATAGGGGCTGCTCCTTATGCTATGGACTCCTGGAAAGCCGAGCGCCTGAGTCGTAGGCATGAGAGGATCCTTCTGGGGGCCAGAGTTACCAGCAGGCAAGAGCTGAGCTCTGCAGATGTTTCCCCTCTGGAAGGAGCGTTCTTTGGGAGGGCTGAACCAACGGCCCCAGTGCACCACAATCCTCCATGCATCCTCCTACCTGTGGAGCTCTGTGCATGCTCCAGGTCCTCGTTGGCCAAGGGAGGGCAGGGCAAGGTGACCTCCTCCCTGAACAGGTCTGCGCAGTGGCAGATGAAGAACTCCACCAGCACTATGACCTGCATACGCAAAGACTTGGAGTGGAACACAAGGGGATGCAAAGGCCCTGAGCAGCCTTTTGTGCCCTGCACGCATGTTTCAGCACCCTTGGCTGCAGCTCTGCAGCTCAGAGCCTCAGCTGGTGCCTTAGGCAGAAGGCAGCCTAAGCCTCAGCCCCAGGGACAGTGTGGCAGGAGCTGACTCCAGCCTACCTTCCCGTTCCTCACTAGCTGCGCGTCCGGGGGCAGCATGCCATCGGTGTCAAGGCTCAGCATGCTTGGCCCCATGCACACCGCCAGGTTCCTCGCATGCATGTGGTTGCTCTCAGCGCTCTCGCTGATATGGTGGAGCAGCGAGAGCAAGTGCTGGAGAAAGAGCACATTGGCTCGCGGTAGTTCTGCCAGCACCCTAAGGGAGCACAGACCATAGGTTAGAGCAAGGCAGGCTGCAGGGGAACCTCCTCTTTCCCTTCTACCCGGGTGGTGGGTGTCCTGTGGGACACAACTTACTCTCTCACTCCTGCAATTTTCCCCTCATGGCTTGACCTCTCCAGTGCAAGCAGCCACTTGTCATAGAAGTCTGCCATGAGCAGCTTGCAGGGGATGTTCCTCACAAAATCCTGCAAGGACAAGGCCCTTGGATGAAGTTCTCAGCACTAGCAGGGAGCACACAGGCAGCCTGCCTGTGGCAGGGGCCCTGGGAGGCGGCAAACTCTGAGCCAGCTGCCCTCAAAGCTGCTCCTGAGCCCTGCCAGAGCAGGGGGCTGCACCAGGGCTTGCCAAGTGCACTGCTCTCAGGGCAAGAAGGAGAGCCAGCTCTTCTCAGCCTGTGCGGCAGCCCTCCAGGACAGCATTCCTCCCGCACGGGCATCCCAACGAGGGGGAAAGGGTAAAGGCAGGGGCTTTCCTGGGTAATGCAGGCAATCGGGGCAGAACCAGAGGAACACCAAATCCCTCGAGCAAGAAAAAGCCAGGCTGTGCAAAGTGGGAAGCAGTGCAGGTGTCTTCAGGGGCCTTGGTAGGGCCACCGCGGGCAGGATGGGCACTGAAGGGGGCCCATGCATATCCGCCGTGCGCTCTCCCTTCCCCACGCCAGCAGAATTCACCTTCAGCAGTGCTGCAGGTGCACTGGCTGGCTTGCCAGCTCCACGTGCGTGCCAGAGTTGAGAGCTTCTCTCAGCTCCCTGCGCGCCTTCTCACTGGCAGCCAGCCTGAAGATGCCCTCCATGGCAGGGCCGCTCTCATAGAGAAGAGCCAGGAGCTCCTACAGCAAGGAAGACACATGTGTGGCCCTCGCACTGCGCTCTGCGCTACTTGGCTTCCTAGCCAAGCAGACAGGTGTGTGTGGAGGGTACGCCCCAGCACGGCCACCATGCTCAGGGCCCTAGCACAAGGGCTGCGGGTGCGAGCACCAGCAGGAGAGCTCTCTGTGCCGCCCCACACTTACCTGCACTGCCGCGGGCAGGCTGCCGTCTGGCGCACAGATGAGCTCCAGGGGCTGCCCAAAGAGAGCCCACAGGCCAGCAGCGCCCAGCTGCCCTGCGCAGGCCCCACTCGCAGACCTGCTCCTCCACACACGCAGCCAGGACGTGCCTTCAGGTGCTGCAAGTCACAGGAAAGCAGGGATCACTTCCAGAAAGCGGCCAGACACACAGCCAGGGTGCCCTGTGCCCTGTGCCTGTGTGCTGCAGGCTCAGCTCTGTTTAGGTGCCTTTGCCCACGGGCAGACCTTGTGCATGGGGAGCAAGCAGCAGGCATATTCAGCATCTGTGGTGCTCGCTCTGCCGTCTCTGCCACTGAGCAGCCGGGAGAGAGGCCCTTGGAAATGAGCAGCAGGCAAGGGCTCCATCTCCCTTCCCACGGGCAGGGCACCACATCTGTAAAGGCAACCCAACCTATATTGTATGCCAGGTCTCTGGGTAAATGCGCGGAGGCACTGTCTGCTGTCCTACTGGGAAGAGTCTTCAAAAAGGGCATTTCCTCACCACTTTCCCCATGCCAGAATCGTGCCTGAGCTTGGCAGG
>JAWLRI010000144.1:1877391-1890714 GCA_034781795.1 Crypturellus tataupa
CCCCCTGTACAAATCCCCACTGCGCATGCCCACAACCGGGGTCACCTGGGGGACACCATTGGCCCCTATGGGCCCCCAAGGTCCCCTTTTTGTCCCCCAACACACACCTGTGTAGGCTTTCAGTTCATTGAATAATCCATCTTCCCTCATGTCCCTGAGCATGTTCCTGCTCCAAAAGGATAAGATTCAGAATCCACAAAAGCCATATTCTCCTAACAGTTGTAATAGGCATTTTTGCTTATATATTAATGTCTCAGATCAGCAATTCACTTTGAGGCAAGGATAGGATATATTCAGCCTAAAGATCATATGTTCTGCTGTTGGCTAGGTTCCTATTTTACAGATGTTATCTAGAAAATAGATGTTTAGTGAGCCATGTCCTTTTTTTTTTCTGTCAGGTACTTGATGCAGTGCATCAAACAAGTTTGCAGGATTTGGTGAAGTCACTCAGAATCCCAAGGACTAAGTAATATTGATGAGGGAAGCCTCTGAAGGAATTAAAAGCTTTTGTTGAAGAAATGATATATAAATGGCCTTGTTCCTCATTTTCCTTGGGTGCTTGGCACAACTGAGTCCTACCATTTTGACTGTTTATCGTTAATATTTCTTAGTTGATGAACATGTTGGAAAATAAAATGGTTGGTGTATTGTATTATACCAAACCCTGCTTGAAGACCTGGAATACACTGAGGGCATTTGCCTTGTTTACTCAGTTTGGAGAATATCTGCAGCTGACAGTCAATCTAGTCAAGCAAAAAGCAATGTGTAGTGGAGGAGAAATTACAAATCAGTGTGGACATATTCTATTTATAACTTTACTGTTACAGTGACATCTTCCAGGAATGGAGATGGGGAAATGTAAATTTTAAATCCTTTTCTGGTATCTTTGGTAGTCCAACTGCAGTGCCCAAGTCACTGACTGAAGAATGAAATCTTATCAGAAGGTGAAATGCTGCTCATGCAGCTTGTTTTTTAACAATTTATTTCTGGAACTTTCCATAACAAAACTCATAAAAGCAAATATGGATAGTGACTTCCAGCTTGACATTCCATCATCAGTATTTGTCCACAAAAAGGAAAAGAACTTGGACATCATATGTAACAGTACCATCTGATGATATCAGTGGTGACACTAATATTAAAATTTGGATATTTAGCTACCTGGGAAAGTTAAACTATTAATATGCCTTGTTATAAGTTGAAAAATAGTACAGCATCAACTCTCAGAAATATACCCAACATACTCTGATAGTTCAGATATTACTAGTTTCAAGATGATAATACTCCTGATCTGAACAAAGAATTCTTTGGTCAGATATCAAATAGTTTCCACTTTTGTGTGAATATTAATTAACAAGTTTTAAGAGCTCGTTTCTTCTCTTTGTTAATGATAGGAAAATACATGGATAATAATTCCTTATCTATTCTGAATATTCTCATATTTTAAAACAGTGACATTGTCTTCCTGTGTAGCAAATAATAGTATAAGTCAACAGTTAATTAAATGGAGAAAAAAAGAGTAACTTACATGTGAGAAGGAAAACAGAAGATATAGTATTGAGCCTGATTCCTTTTGGAATTAGCTGTAAAATCATTTTTCACTCACAGCATGGAAGGAGCAATGGAGTAGCAACATTCTGGTCTATTGTCTCAAAATAATGGCTGTATGAGACAAAAAAAAATATTCAGTCTATGTGGAAGCCACATTTTGCAGGATTTCTGGTATTTGAAGAAAGCAATTCAAAAGCTGTTTCCTGGTGAATATGTATCTGTGAAAGTATGAAATATTTGGATTACTATCATGAGATTGTCATTCATGTATCTTTCCTGAAGGAAGCACATCAGACCTCCTTTAGCAAATGTGCTGAAGACCTGCTTCAGCAAGAAAATATGATTTTGAATAGTAAATCTGAAATGATAATGAGCTTATCTGCAAGCAGTAGTTCTTGAGCTGTGATCCCATGCAAAGGTTATGCAAATCTGCAATTTGGGTTGGAAAACGTCACAGACAAAATATATTTCTATAGAAAAAGTATTTGATTGTATCACTCAATTATTCTTTGAGTTGATACTGGGTCAACACCATTTACTTTGCAGAAGTAACTGGTGTGTCCCTGATGGCTATTTCTAAGAAGAGCCTATTCCCTAAGGAATGACACCTAGGTCCCAAGAAACCCATGAGATTGAGCTATAACTTCTTTAAATTAGTCTACAAACAGTTAGTTTTATTCTGAAAGAGTTTTTATGGATGAATAAGTAAACTAAACCAAACTTCAGGCTGTTAACAGGTCATCAGTATTCCTGAGAGCGGAAAAATTGATATAGGAAACTACATCTGGGTTTTTCAGTACCTTCCGAAGCCTCTCAGCTAGCAGAACTTTGACAGGTGAAGTCTGTTCTACATTATGCGGCCACACGGGGCCACATGGAGACCTCTTTTCCTCACGGTGAAAGGAGGCTTCAGTTTCTCCTCATTCCTGGCCTCCCTTGGGCTACTACAAAATAGCAGCAAGTTCTTAGCAGCCCCAGTTCTTTCTTGTTAGTGTTTGCAGACTCTCCCCGTAGGGAAGGAGGTGCATTGAGGGCACTAGCACATGTTGGTGCCGGTAGCCACATCAGTATAAAGCTGTGGTAGGATTTTCCTAGATAGGAATTTAGGGAAAGAGGACATCCAACAGGAGGAACAGCTTTGCACTTCTTTCTGAACATGGCAGCAACTGACCCTCAGTAATAACCTTCTCTCTGCAAAACATAATGTATGCAGAGCCTGTATGCAACCATGTAACTCCAAGTCAAATCGGTGTGCTGCATTCCTGCAGCTGAACTCATCTTGCTCAAGGTGCAGTAAGATGCGTTGGTGTTGACCCAAGAAGACACCTTGGCCCTCTGCACATTTCTCCTTGCTGTGTTCATCTAACTGCTTAAACCTTGATTGAATACTTAATGGGATTGCCTAATGGATATAGCTAATGGAAAAGTTATTCTCAGCTACAACTGGTAAAACGAAATGAATAGAAGTACCTGGAGTAATTTAAAAAAGGGAAATAGTCAAGACCAATATTTTGGGGTTCACTTGCACTACATTAATTGCTCTCTGTTCAAAAAAACAAAAACAAAAACATATTTTTCTGCTGCAGACAGAAAGTATTCCAGCAGAACTGAGGTATATTCTGCAAAATCAATATTAATCATTTTCAAAATGTTTGCTTGTTGACTTTCTGAGAACAGCAAGAAATCCTTAGGGCAACTTATGCACAGTGCAAACAAAATGTTCCCCAACAAAGAAAATATGTTTATTTTTTGCCTCTGAAGTTTCACATTTGACCTTTAGAATATCTTTGTCATTTATTCAGATAAGTGACTGTAAAATGCGATGAATAACCAATATATAATCCATAGTCATGCCTCTATGTGTATCATTTTGACATTACTCAGAAATTGCAGTACATGACCAATGATAGTTTTAATATTTTATACTTTAATTTGTGATTTCTTAATCACTGCTAATGAGCTGTGATATGAAGAAGATATGAAGAAGAAAACACTCTTGTCCAAAGACAAGTGGCATGTAATAAAATCCAGACATTCAAGCTGAATGATTATCTTCTTTCCAAGAGATACGCTGTTTTTATTTTCCTGAGCATCCTCAAATTGTTTGTATTTTTTCAAGACCCGTCTCATGCTGCTTTTATAATGATGGGATATTCATAGTAGTGATTGGCTCTTAGCGAGAGGGTTGTTTTTCTGTTCTGTGAAGGCACTCCTTCAGATGACACTTTTAAAATGAGAGTGCTATTGGGGAGATCATAAGAGGTCAGAGATTTAATCAAAGCAAATGATCATTAATCAAATCAAATGATAATTAAGAAATATGAAACATGTAAAATAATGCTGCAAGTATTACTCTCATCCTGCGGTAAAATCTTGATTATTGGCTACCACATTTTTTTGGCAATATATATGCATAGCATCAGGAGATATTGTACCACTTACTTACCCATCTGAAACTGGAACTTCATTTGCCTTCTGTGCATCCCTCTGAAGGCTGGTTTGCTCCCCAAGGGCAGCCTGTCTGAACAGCAATTTCATTGAGATGAACAATGTTTATTAGGAATAAGAAAATAAAGAGAATAAAACCAAGAATGTTTTGTTTAATTTGCCTACATTTATATTTTGCACAAATGAAATGAGACAGGAAGATCTTGAATAATGTTACAGAAAGTGAACACAAATACATATATTTTCCCTAGAGCAGTCTGTGGCTCTGATCCCAGAAACAGCTTTCTAACCTCCTTGTTGTACACAAATATATTGAGAAACTACCTCTGCTGTCCTTATTATCCCCCATTTGCTTTTCCAGGTCTTGACAGATTAAAGCATCTAATGCTCTTCTTCGTACTTGCTCTCCCCCTCTATGTAGTAATACATGAACACGCGCGTACACACACACAGAGGCCTTTGAGCGTACTGCCTCTTTTGCAAGTTGGGTCATCAGAGGACACCAGGGCTTTTAATTGTTTTTTGATGGCTTGTCAAGTCATTTAATAGGCCTCAAGAGGCTATATTTTCAGAGCATCTGCGTATCATGTGAGATAAACTCTATGCCATATGCACTGACAAGAAATTTTTTTTTCCATTTGGTAAGGTCTTTTAGAGATTTTTTTCACCAATTCACAAATTTCTTAGCTATTATTTCACTGGCAAAATATGTTGTCTGGCACATCTGTGTAGAGGTGTTTTCATGGCTGGAGATGAAAAGGTTTCAAGAAATTAATTGAAGAAATGACATAGGTAGCTAGTGGCGTGCTGTTTTTTAACCTTTTGGCCATATTCTGTTTTCCTGTCCTTTAATTAGTTCTGAAAGCACCTTCAATGTGTACTGAGACAGAGAGATATACTCTTTTCAAAACAGAATTATAAGCTGCAGTTTTATAGCTCACGGCAAGCAACGTCGGAGATCATTAATACTTGATGAATCTCTCTTAACATCTCAGTGGTGAGAAGATAGACAACTCGCTGGATTACTGATGTTGCACCTGTCAAGGAAGAACTTTAAAGTATGACTCTCTGGTAGAAAAGCTGAAAAAAAAAAAAAAAAAAAAAAAACAGGTCTGGGCATGACTATGCTGTGGCTTCCCTTCTGCTGCCCACCACATGGCAGGCAGGCACTCCAAAGAGGACAGGAACTACCAGGTCTTGTGTGTCACAGCATTTGGGGCAATCAGGAGCAGCATGAGATACCCTGAAGCTTCACTCCACCTTTTTCTTTTTCTTTTTGTGGGAGGTTTGGGTTTGAAGTTCCCCTCCTCCAGAACCACATCGTAACTGAGGCAAATATTTAAGATATATATAAATTGCAAAACTGAATCATTATTGAGCTAAGGAATGCACAAACAAAAATGGGCACTATCATCTCTCTTAAACATCATTTACTCATCAAATCTTTTTGTTCCATAAGTTCTGTTACCCTTGTCTTTAAATACTTTTGTCCTCCAAATCATGGACTCTTTCTGAGTCTCCCCCTACACAGCTATTTTTCTTCTGCTCTGTTTCTTCTTGCTCGCCTCAAATGGCCTATTGCATAATCCTGAGTTGGGTAGGACTCGTGGTCAGCCTTTCTGACCAATCTGCCGTGTGCTTACCTGACCCCTGGAACTCGAGGGGTCCTTGTCTGGGCAGAAAGCTGCAGGAGCAGAGGATCACGCACCTTTTCTGGAATTTGACTGGTCACACCGATTGCTGTGATTCGCTGTCTAGAAGCACCATAATAAAATCATCAATACACAAGTCAAATAGGCTCATCTTTTTTTTCAAATAAAAATTTCGCATGGATATACACAAAATTTCTTCTATTAAACAGATTTTCAATATTGCACATAGGTTCCTTGAACTACAGGAGCCAAATTGTGACTCTACTTTGTAGCTCTTGTTGCAATCTTACCTCAAAAACAATGTTAATTATAGAGGATGCTACTTAGTCATTTAAAAATATGGCTAATTCAACTGACATTCAACTTCAAATAGAGACAGTTTCAAAAGAATTCAATTTAATTTTAATTCATGCACCTCAGCCCATTAATTTTCTTTTTTGTTTACTTCATTCATTGGCATGAATGGCATCCATTCCATGGCATAATGAATTATTGATCATATAGATCATATAGACCAATATGAAACCATATAGGAAGTCATAAGTTAATGAAAAGGATTTAAATATATATCTATATATACAAAATAAATATATATGAAATATATATGGAAATATATATATATACACTATGTATTACACATATATGCATATATATGCATATATATATATATATATATATATAAGTGCTTTTGGCAAATGCTAAATTGAATTATGGACAAGAAAATCTAAAGGCCTGAATCACTATACTTAACAGTTAAGTTAATCTCTAGTGTAAATAAGCTGTAATTTAGCAATGAAGCAAGTGGCTTGTAGAAGAGTTAAATCTGAAAATGTGATAGCATATACATCCAGAAAATGAAAGCATTTGTTACACTGCCCGAGTAAAGGATTTGTCTAGAACACAAAGCCTGGAATGTCTTTCCTCAGTCATAACATACAACCAATGTATCAGTGCTTTTACATGGATAATTCACAAAGAGATAAATTTGAGATTCTGTGGCTAAATGCCTCTCAGGATCTGAAAAATGAAATGTGGGATAAAGGAAATTTGTTTTGCTTGCACTTCACTGTCCTGTGCAATGTAGCCACTAGACCAAACTCATCTTCAATTTAAGGGCAATTTCTATCACAGGCAATGCTCTTACCCACTCACATATTACTTCATTTCAGCCTTTGATTAGAAAAGTCTGTAAAAAGGAGAGTTACTTCTGGCAAAATGGTATCTGTAATTTCTGTAAATGCTTCCATTCCAATCCTGCCTTGCACACTGTACCAGAAGTCTGAAGACTGTTAATGCAGCAGAGCTCACTTCTGCTAGGGAGTAATGAATCACCAAGGCACGTTACCTTCCTAAAGAGTTTCAACTTGATCTATAAGAAGTGTTTGGCTAAGCCCTCAGATCCGAAAAAGAGGAGGGAGACGTTCTCTCAGCTCTTGTTAGAAATGTTTTTGATCCATAAAGCATTTAAAGCACAGAGAATTACACTAACTGCTTGCCCATTATGTAAGCGTGGCAAGCATCTTACCGCTATGGTTCTACGTGTAGGTTTGCCACATGAGAGAGTGCAACCCACATGCTCATGTAATATTTATGCAAAGGCTCATAATGCTTTCAGTGAGATAAATCAAAAAAGAAAGAAAAACAAAAACAGAAAACAAACAGCATCCAAACCACCCACCTTCCAGCCAAACTGTAAGATCAAATTGTCTTAACAAACTGCAAAGGACTTACACAAACAGAACCCATATACCAAAACAGAACCCATATACTAAAGCCCTTCTGCTTAGAAAGAATTGAATCTGTAGTTCTATACATGGAGAATTTAGGAAACACCAATGTTAGCTCTGGTTGTTGTATTCAACAAGTAACAACCTGAAATATTAAAAGTAAATATAGAACAGAGAACACTTATAAAAACTCTTAATGCTTGTTTAATTTTCTGTAAGTAGTTTAGTACACTAGAAAGTTATGCATAAAATAGCTGAAAGTAATGAAGAATTGCTAAGAGGTCCTAGGGTTTTCCTCCATGGCTGGGAGGAGTCTTCAGCAGAATGCCCCACATGTGACTGGTCAACATGCAGAGATTGCAATATGCAGGAGAGCCCCCTAGTTTGTTGATATCATTTAAAAGAGTCAGGATTTTTGACTTGAATGATATCAAAAGGAGAGTTGCCTATAAATGGCTAGAGTTCTCAAGGACAAAAAGTCAAAGTTGAGATGGGTATTTTTTTCCTTTTTCCTTCATTTTCTAATCACATAATTTGTGTGTGGAGCACATTACAATAGTATTTTCTTAAGTAGTGTCTGCTGATAAAATTATTTGTCAATCACAAGAATTAAGAGGCAGAGTCGTATGAGGACTAATGAGTATTAAATGTCTACTTGAGAGTTCACATGAAGATTAGCAATATTTTTAGCACCAGTCTTTCAGTAAATCACAAATATGTCAGAGTTTCTTTAGATATTATGGTGCGTTTCTATTTAGAAAATAGATTCCATAAAATGGCACTGTAGAATTATGTATCTCACAAGACTTTTTAGTTGTTTGATTTATGCACATACTGAAAGGAGTTATTCTAATGGTAAGAGAAAAAAGTCTTCAGTGGGATATGAAATTGAATTATATTTCTTTTATCCTTTGAAATCCATGGAGGAGAGCAGAAGATGCTCTAATAAGTAGATGTGAGATGATAATCAAACTGGATAATGTGAAATGCAAAGCAGAAGAAAATAATTTTGGAGGTTTATATTAAAAGAGAAATGATGGCAAATTTTCAGGACAGAATATTATATTTACAAGACTGGGAGAAAATTTTTCTGTTTAAAGATTTTAGACCTGAATATTAGTCCAAAATTTAGAGAGGTTTTGTCTTCATAACTCCAGATCTGAAAGGCCAGTTTCTCAGAAATATATGTCCAGGTGTTAACTTTAGAGTAAGTTCCAATTGACCTTTACCCAGTATCAGAAAATTAGTATTCTGTGTCCTCTTTATTCAGCTTGCAGTTTCTGCTTTGGAGCAAAGAATTTTTTGAGCATCATATTTTTCCAGAAACAAGAAATAGAATTAGTCATGTAGTATGAAAGTTTGGGTTTTATCTTCTAAGCTTTAATTAAATTACTGAGGCTTTTAGAAAAACTTAACATTCACTTTGCGCAGATGAGAATGAAACAAGTATCTCTAGAGGTCATAAACCAATTAAAACAAGCAAAACTACAAATAGAGAGTGTTTTATTTATTTCTTTTTTTTTTTAGGATAGCTGAGCAACAAGCAAAGGAAAAATAATGAGGCTAAAGGAACTCTTATCTCCAAAAAGTTATACAATTATGCAAATAAGGAAACAAAAAATCTAAAAATTAACTCAACGCATGCAAAGAAGCTTCTGCTTTACACCTTTATATATCAACTGTTAATAATTCACAGTAGTGAATCCAATACTAATGATGATGGATAAGATAATGTGCATGCAAGGAATCACACCATAAATCATCTGAGGAAAATTAAATTCTAAGAATGAAATCAATAGAAGCAAGAAGATATTATCAAAAGCCAGCAAAATTAAGAGAAATAGAACTGCTCATCACACATATAAGAACAATAAAATAAAGAGAGTTCCATTTAGTCTAGGTTATGGAGAGTCAAATATCTTTAACACTTGCTGAGGCTGGGTCTCATGGCAAGCACACAACACTAAAGCCTGATGACACCCAGCCAAATAAACGTCCTCCAGCAGTTTCATAGCTTAACTGGTCTGGGATCTTTTATTTTCCTTTCTTCCCTCCACAAAGCTTAAGAACAGCTGATTTCTATATCATCATGAACTGATGGTGAAGGAGTGCGAATGGAATATACATGGGGAAAATTACAAAATGTGCAGTGAGCGTCACCATCCTCCCAAGCCCTCATCTCGGTTGCCTTCTGTTTTGTGTTTTTCAGTTTGTAAATACTGTCACTCTCCTATAGGGAGAGCTGTTAGCTTTATTTATCAGTGTGATGTTTCACTTTAGTAAAGCTTTTCAGTAAAATGTCTAATATTTCTTGGCAGGTTTGACTTTTGACAGATTAGACTATTCATTCTTTCCACTTACATTTTACTGACTTAGTTTTCCCATTAACTGTGAGAAGTACTAGTGTTTGTTAGTTCCAAGACACTCTGTTAGCTAAGTCTTTTAAATCTAATATTGTCATTAGACACAAAGCACAATATGTTTCACTGATTATCTTTGTGTGTTGGGATTTCCCAGGTATCTGAAATTCCACTTGGGAATCCATGAGGTTTCATCCATCAGAAGCATCCTTGGTGTTTTTTGTGTCACCCAGACACAATTCCCACTCACACTTGCCTAGTTAGACTAGGCTAACTAGCTCACTAAACCAGAATAACGGTAGGACTTTATTATTCAGAGAATCCTACTGCTTTCTATTTGATGCTGCTGGCAAGTGTTTCTGCCAAGTTTTCCTTGCCTGAAACAGTCCAGGTTTTGAGATCAAAAGAAAAGTTTGTCAATGGCTTCTCTTCCAAAGAGCGTGCTTAGTGCCCATGTATGCGATCCAGTACCCATATAAGTAAGCAATCTGTATTTGTTCAGGAACTATCAGTAAAATCAACACCAATCATCTGCTCTGTCTGTTTCGAATGGGCTGATTCTTCACACAAAGTCAAGAAGTGCCGCAACACATTTTTTTCTTAGAGTTTCCTGTCAAAAGAGGGCCTCAAGTGTCTTTGTAGCTCTGCTTTCCTGTTTATCAGACACAATCACCTTGCTGCAGGTTTATGGGAACATTCTACACCATTTGCTTTTTGCTAACATTCTTCCTTTAAAAACAACACTTTTGCCACAAAGGCGATCTGGCCCTAGGAGTAAGTTGCAATCCTAAATTTATTATATTGTTAGAATGAGAAAGTGTTGCTCTCTGCTCCGCTATCTGTGGAAAAAAACTGTCTAATAAATTTTCCAACTACCATTGCCTGCGGTTACAGAAACTTCTCTCACTCTGTTGTAGCTAATTGCTGCCAGTTAGGCAAGAAGAAAGCAATGATTTTCCCTTGTCAAAAATTTCTGAGCCACAAACCACAAATATGAACAGAACGAGCAGCTTCTAGTTTATGATATAATATTTCCTGGGAAAAATAAATAAATAATGTAGCCTGTGTACCCTTTTTTTTTTTTTTTTCTTTGTCGTCACTGGAAGAATAGCAGGCTGTCTCTACGAATGCTTCCTGAGTGCTCTGCTCTGTCATTTCTATCTCATTTTGTGACCCTTGATTCCTCCCATTCCAGGCTTGGGTCTGTCACTGGTAATTATCCATCACTCGAGCACTGACATGTAACTACAAGCAAAGGACACCTGATCTGTCACTGTGCTGTCAGACGAAACACCATGGTGTTTCTATATATCATAAAAATGCCACAAAGGGCCCAGGTAGCTGCTTCTCTTAGGGATGTTACAAAGCCAAGTGAGACCTAAAGAAGAAGATACACATTTTAAAAGGGCAAAGTTATTAATTCAAAAGATTTTTTTTAGGACAAATGCATTGAAGAAACTTAATTTAGCTTAATATTTAGAAGTATTCATAAAAAACACAGATTTTATTAACAAATTCAAGCATATTCTCCAGAAGCTCCCCTAAATCAGAAGGGGTATAATTTGTTGAATATATTATCCCCATTAATCATTTATTTGTTTCTAGTTCTGCTTATAATCTCAAAAATACGAATTGAAGAGAGAAAATATAAACATATTATTGTCATCCCAATTTTGAGTTCACAAACGGTATTCACATTTCTCTTTTTGCTGATAACGTTTTGTGGAATGCCTTATTGATTGTGACTTGCCATCGTTTTCACAAAAGAATAATCCTATTGATGTCATAACTTATTTCTAAGGTTGCTGGACATCATGTCACAGATTAAAAGCATCTTTAATTTAAGTAGCAAGAACACAAAAATCCGTAAAAATCTGAAATCAGCAAATCTAACTTAATTTGTTGTGATAGAAAGCCAAGATGAAGAAATTAAAACTGCAATGATTCTACTTTGAACTGTTGTAAATGTTCAGGTTTATGTGGGTTGAATTTGAATTACATAAAATCAAGTTAATTTTGCTGATAGTCTTGTCTGAAAAATTTAATTTCACAATATGTATTCAAGGAGTGTGGTGAAAAGAATGGGGTTTAACAGCAATCTAGAAGCACATAAAAAAAGAAAAAAAAAGAAAGAAAAGATTCAGTTTAAGACACATGCCAAATCTTCATAAATAAAGTTATTGGTAAATACAGATGGTAATATTGATCAATCACTCATCCCTGTGTTAATCATGGCAACATTAAATATCTTTGTCTTGGGGTTGTGGAAATCTCCTGGGTTAGTGCTACAGCACTGAACTAGTGATCCATATGTGCAATACTTGGATATTTCATACTGCACATGTACAACAACCAACACAACCTTAATGCTCTGTAAAGTCTTTTTGCAAAGTAATTTCAAATTAAGTCTTGGAGCACATCAGGCAGCTAGAATATTTAACACAAATTGTTAAAATCTTCTTTGTGTCTGATGTAATGCAAGACTTTGAGGAATAAGAGCAAGCAAAGTAGTATCTTTCTCTTAAATACAATCTTTACCCCTCATTTCTGCATTCCAGGAAAATACACAACACAAACCAATAAATTCTCTGAAGTATTGGTGAATACATGCACTGTTTGTTGCAGGGCGAGAAAATATTGGGTTAGATGAGTGGACAATGAGGTGGATTGAGAACTGTCCGGATGGCATTGCTCAGAGGGTGATAACAAATGGGGCCGAGTCTTGTTGGAGGTCTGTGGCCAGTGGTGTCCCGCAGAGGTCATTACTGGGCCCAGTGCTGTTCAACTTGTTCGTCAATGGCATGGATAAGGGCATGGAAGTTTGTGCAGCAAGTTTGTGCATGATACAAAACTGAGTAGAATGGCCAACATCCAGAGGGCTGGGATGCCATTCAGAGGGACCTAGGCAGGTTGGAGAGCAGAGAGACACCTCATGAGGTTCAACAAGGACAAGTGCAGGGTCCTGCACCTGGGCAGGAATTACCCCAGGCACCAGGACAGATTAGGGGTTGATCAGATGTGAAGTAGCTCTGTGGAGAGGTTGTTGTCTGGTGGACGACAGGTTAACCATGAGGCAGCAATGTGCTCTCATGGCCAAGAAGGCCAATGGGATCCTGGCCTGCATCAGGAGGAGCATTGCCAGCAGGTCGAAGGGGGGGATCCTGCCCCTCTACTCAGCTCTAGTGAGGCCGCACCTGGAGTACTGGGTGCAGTTCTGGGCTCCCCAGTACAAGAAAGAAGTGGAGCCTAGGGAGGGTCCAGTGCAGAGCAACAAAGATAATCAAGGGACTGAAGTACTTATCGTATGAGGAAAGACTAAGTAAGCTGGATCTGTTTAGCCTAGAGAAGAGAAGATTGAGAGGGGATCTCATCAATATGTATAAATATCTGAGGGGAGGATGTAAAGAAAATGGGGTCAAACTCTTTTCTGTGGTGGCCAGTGGCAGGAGAAGGGGCAATGGGTGAAGTTTAATCTCTGTATGAGGAAGAACTTCTTTCCTAGAGGGTAACAGAGCGCTGGCACAGGCTGCCCAGAGAGGCTGTGGAGTCTCCTTCTCTGGAGATCTTCCAAACCCACCTGGATGC
>JAWLRI010000144.1:1899451-1911142 GCA_034781795.1 Crypturellus tataupa
TTGCATATCATCTCATAGGTGTCAGTGCTTCTTGACCCTGAGGTGGATGGCCTCAGTGTTCCCTCTATAACCACGGGCAACCACCACGGGTTAATAGCGAATCCGACATCCTGTATTTTATAGCAGGCCGACTTTCCTACTCTTGTTTTGCATGGCAAGCACTCATTCCACTATATGCCTGTACATACGGCATTTGGAAGTACCAAAGCAGTTCGATGATAATATTTAACTGTTTGCATTCTGATTATACATCATATTTCAAAGATATAGACACATAGAGGGTATGAAGATGGTCATCTGCTATATGCCATACAACTGTGAGGTACATAAGCACTTAAGTGTTACCAAAATTTGTCTAATTATTAAAATTTCATCTCCATCCCCATAGTTTCAATTAAAGAAGCTATTTTTTTGAGTTGCTTTTCATTTCCCCTTCTGAAACCATCTTGCATAAAATGAGTTGCATTGCCCTCCTGAGAAAAATCCACAGAGATTTCACCAGCATGAGATGCAATCATTCTTCTACCAGTGCTATGCCTTCCGAAACCCATCATTAGTATTTCTAAAATGTTTCAATTAGTATTTCTAAAACAATTCAATATTTCAAGTGTCACTTCCAGTTATTAAAACTTTCCCTAGCATTTTTTGATAAGCTTTTTTTGTGTCTTCCACAGGGAATATTTTGCAAACAACAAAGAACATTAGTTGAATTGTTGAAGGGTTTGTGATGGTTGTTAATTTTAATGAGATTATAAGCAAAATCAAGGTAAACACTTTACACTCCTGTCTTATGGTCTGTTAATTATTTGGGCACTTTTCTCATGCCCAGGGGCAAGCTCCTCCTCAATCCTTTTCCTTCAGGACTTAAGAGTCTTGCACCATGGCCATATACCAGTTGGAGGGGTGGCAAATGCCTCCTTGATAACCTGGAGTTAAGAAGCATTTCTGATGGTCAGGGATACAGCTGAGAAGACAGATCCAGAATGTCCAGTCTGGAAGAGGTCTGCTTGGTAAACTACAGCATAAATAGCAGGGATCCGCTTCTCAAGAGATGACTTGAATGGAGAACAGCGGCAGCTGTGTGTCTAACGAGTGATTGATTACCACTGAAAATGTGGAGGCTTAGTCCCTGAAAAGGCCAGGCTCAGACACTCACCTTAGAGTGCAACCATATACTTGCTGAGTTCATACAAGTAAATGATTCTTCTAGGCAAATACAAAAGCAGTACTTCAGCCACAAAAGCAATATTTTGTATTATTTCAGCTACTCCAGTGAGATAAGTGGGATAATTTGGATCCTTCCTTGAATTCCACTGACAAACTTCGGGTAGGTGGGTGTTCTCTGGACCTTGCCTCAGCTGCTTCTCATAGCTCATAACTGAAAACTAGTGAAATTATTCACTGTATATATTATTTACCAACTTTAGCGCACTAATACTAATCCTAAACCACAATAGGAGATTTGTTTTATAAAGCAGGAGGTTTTTAGTAAAATTTTAGTTTTGTAGATTATACATTTACAAAGTTATAAGTTTTGCAAGTACTAGCATGTTTAATGTTCAACTTGGCTTCTGGTCTTCTAGCAGTATTATACCAGATTTTTTCTAGGCAGTCACTGCTCCTGTTTTCTCAACTGTTTAGCCATCTGGGTCCTGTGGTGGCATATATATAGGTATCATAAAGGAACAGTGCCTGGCCAATTCTCTAGGTTGCAACATGCAGGGCTGGGAAGGCAAGGAAGGAAGAAGAATTGTGCTGGAAGGGTTTTTAGGATTGGGCAACATCACATTGTGCTGCTAAAGGGAACTACTGTAGCTGGAGGAGAGAATTAGCTTCCTTTGGAAGAGAACAAAGAAAGGAGCTGACATTTAATCACCAGGGAAGAGAGAGGAAAATGAAGTAAGTAGGGACGGGCATGGTTAGTATTTCCACTAACAACTCTGGCAGCCAGCAATTTCATCTGAACCTTATTTGCTCCATTACATGACTATTCCAAGAAAGCAAAGGAACAAAGCTATTGTAAAAGCTGTTACCAGGGACCAGATTGCAACTGGCTCCGGAGTGGATGGGTACAAATTCGTGCTTCGTGCATGCCAAGGAGGCAATGGCTGGAACCGCAGCCCTGGAACTCTCCGGCACTTACGGGAGTTTCCTTGTGTGTGGCCCTGAGGGTCATGTCTCTCCTTGGCCACAACCCAAGGGCACTGGCAGCTGTTGCAGACAGCAGTGTCACAGAGGAACACTAAAAGGCTCTGTGACAGGACTAGCCTTCTGCAAGCCCCAGAGCCCTATTAGACATACGTGTGCAGCATATGTGAGTAATCCCCAGCCAAGGCACCAGATGATGTCCTGCCTCTATGGAAAGTCACTTGGGAGCTTTAGCAGAGGCAATGGATGGCAATCCTGATTACAGACAGCGTGGCCCCTGGTTAGAGACTAATTTTTCTTATCTTAGCAAAACACTCTGTGGGAGATAACTAGTGTGTCAGGCAGTAACCTGTTACTGAACTGTGACTGCCGTAGACTTCCATATTTCATGCTGGGGGCAGGTCCTTTACCAGAACACTGATTATAAATACAAACGGCTGTACATCATACTCTCAGCCTATATCAACTTCAATATTTTTCCATTTGCAGATCCCTAAATATTCTCAAATGGAGATGTAGTAATCTGGTGTATCTGAATTTCTATTTGATGAATTTAAACCTAGTCTTGTTATTTTTTGATCTGTGATTCAAAGAATTATTTGTCATGGACAATTTTATGATCATTTAGTGAACTGGATTGGTCTGGCTGAAAAGTGACCTGCTTAAAGGCAAATCAGTCAGGGAAGTCTCCCAATCTGTCTTAGCAAGTAGTCACATAAGCATTTGTGCCAGAAGACTTCAAAGGCAATCTGAGGACAAAAATGAGTGCTTTGGTTGCTTTTATTTATTGATTTTTATTTATATATATATATTTTTTTTTCCAGAATGTTGTTTTATGATGATGTAAAGCAAGTGTAACTGTAACCTTTTTTTTGTTGTTGAGCACCTTCATCATAGATCTGAGTGCTGGGATTTTTATAACAACAGTGTCAAAATTCAGGCCCTGAGTATGATACAAAGCAATGACATGCCTTTGCGCTGACTCACTCTGGGAAGTAAAATAGGTTGGGGAAAATGGAAATACATGAATAATACCTGGGGTGTACTTGGTAGACACATTTTGTATGAAACCTGGTAAAAACAACAACCCATGAAGCCAGGGAATTCTCTCAAGAACATGGTTTCATTAATTTCTTTTTCCTAAAGGTTTTGTTCTCACTCATCTGTGAAAAGCCACTTGCGGCCACATTTAGTCATGAAGTTCTCTTTCAATATCCATTGATATCAGAAAAGGTGAAGGGCTTGTTGTCAAAAAAGAAGATGCCTCAGTATTATGCAACTACACCAAAGGACAGCATGGTGGTAAGATAGCCCTGGAGCAGGCCCAGCCTTTCAGAGTCAAGGCCACCATCTCCAGCAATGGTGGTGTTCTCAATTTCTTTTTTTAAAAAGGGCCGGTGGGAAGGCAAAAAAAATATTAAAGTTACTCAGCAAGGCATTAGACTTCTCCATAGAAATAACTTTGCAATGGGTTTAGCCCTGCCAGAGTCAATCTTGAAAAAGTATAATTTACTACCAGCTCCTAATTGTTATCATCAGTGTGCTACAAAGTGACCACATTCCTCCAAACAAGACACTGGTACAATGGTTTATGACCTAATTCTACCACTTGTGCTCCTGTTGGCTGCGGCTTTGATTCAACACCAGATTCAGGAGGCTGCTCCCAGCTTCCTAGTGGGTCTAGGTGGTAGAATCAGGTTTTAGCAGACAACAAGGGGAGAAAAATATTTCCTCATTTTGGATTCATTCTTCAGCTTGAGTGTGTAAACAGATGGAGTGGGGATTAGCCATAAAATAATGTGGCCTCTTAGCTTATGTAAAAAGCAGTCTTGATGTGCTGTTTTGTTTTTTTTTTTTCTGATGGCTCATTAAATGTACTCATGTGAACTAGAGGATGCTTACGGTAGAAGTGAAATACTCATCTCCAGCAAGTGTTTGCCTTTGATAGATAATGCCAGGGTGATATATACATGTTTAGAGAAACACGCGGAGAATTATTTGCAGAGGAATTTAAATCTGTTATTTGTTTTTCATAAGCATGCCTGAAACACTAGCAGTTGATGGGCAGCAGGAGCTGCTACTGCTCACTGTGTTTCACATCCCACTGAGACTGTCTACATGGTATTTTGCAGACTGACATATGTTTTCTCTGCCTTTCCTCTGAAGGGGCAGGCATGTGTTTGGGGCTGGTGTGTTGTGCTGTGCTTCAGCTAAGCATAATCCAAGGCACAGGGTGCACGTTGTTCTGGCTTGACACAGCACTGATTTGGCTATGCGGCTCGGGGTCATGATGTGTTCTTTGCCTGGTTGTGTTAGGGCAGGGACTGGCCTGTGATAGCTCACGTATAAACCTGCAAGCTCATCAATGAACATACATGTCAAATGACAGTCTAGTAATGCCTGTACATCAATATAATAGTGAGGCCCAATCAGGGGGGCCACAAGGGCAATTTCTGAGGAAGGCATATGTAGCATCCTGACCGTTTTGCTCCCCTCTCCAGTTCTCAGTGAGATGTGCTTTCAGTTGTGCCAACAGAGCTTGGCACAAACTGTGGTTATAAGGAGTTTGGGATTCCTTATAAGGCAGATCCAAGAACTGTTATAGCTAAAAAATATCTGAGTTAGGGCAGGATGTTTTTGTTTGATAGCAAAATAGATTTCTTGATCCATTTCACGGAGGTAAATACCATTTAACTTGTTCTGTAAGTGCAAACCTCTGCAGTCCTTATTTTCAAGTTTGCTGAAAGACTTGATCTTAACTAAGACAGCAGCAGCCTACACAAATATTGCCTGCTCTGCTCAATGCTCATCTTGCCTTTCCTGAATAATCTTCCACTGACTGTTTTACAGCGATGATACTGTTGGCCCAAATATGCACATGCTGAACTGATGGTCCAGACAGCATTTCTTCCATTAAATGTTTTCTTCTGTTCTTTGAAAGGTACTGAGAGTCACTGTAAACACGAGACCATCCTGTACAGCTCCACATAATCGAAGCATGCATTGCAGGGCTAGAAGACAGATGAGTTGAACAATCCTGTTAGCTAGAAATAAGGTTAACAATTTAGTTGTGCAAGCACTCAGGATAATCAGAGTTTGTGACAGAGTCTGGGAAACTTCTTCCCAGTAGATATCCTTCAAAGTTTAACATAGCACTAGCATGTTCAGATCCATAATTTGACTTGAGATCTATCTTGCATCTTCTGGCTGTCTCTCACTATTCTTACAAGTGATAGAAAGGTTTCAGTGATTAGGAAGAAGCAGGCTCTCATTATGGTCTTCCAATTCATGAAAACTGATAAGTCTTTCTCTCCACAAATATACCCATTGATCGAACTCAGTAAATTCCCTTATTATTCTTCTAAATATCAGTGTTCTGCATTTTTCCCAAAGGGCTACATAGTACGTACAGCTTTACAATAAGAATGGTGCCATTAATAGATTAATAGGTTCAATAATGCATATAGTGGCATTATTGAGATGAGTGAGCTCATTTAGGTGAAATAGAAGACCATTTTATTTTCCTCATATTTGCTTTGTTCATGTTTTGTAACTTAGATTTTGTAAATAGTTAAATCAGAAGCAAGAAGAAAACTTTTCCTGCTCCTATACTTCCTTTATTTTCCCTCTTTTTTTTTTTTTTTTTCCTGATTAAAATGTTTGGCTCTACTATGGCTTCTCTCCTTTTCTTTTCTTCTTAATATCTATTTCTTCACTGAAAAGAGGGACAAAAGCCCCTTTAATATCATGATTGTTAGTGTACTAAAGGAAAAGACCCAATAGTGGTAACGAATATTTACTTAATATTTTTCCCTGTGATATCTCTAGTAAGTGGTTTATAGAGACAAGTATGTACTCTGATTATGTAATTGCCTTCCTTATTTTATATGAATAATGGGAGGGAGAGAGGAGGAAGGTATATTTCAAAACAATATATTGAAAAACTCATATGCTCAACCCTGGAGCAGGCCCTTCTTGGAAGCAACCTTACATTTCTTATGTGTCAGAGGATTAAAAGCTAAAGTTGACAGAGTTCAACCTTCCATGCTGTGCAGAGAAGGAAGAGAAGGTTTGACTGACACCTATAATGATTAATCCCAAATATGGTGCTTGTAGAACTCTTTTGTAGCCAAAATCCTAGATTACTGCTTTGCTTTGCCCTACGTGATTCAGACAAGACATTTATGACTACCATCAACTAACTGCAGTGAATATATTAGACTTTGCTAGGTTGCCTCCTTTCTCTAATCCTTATAAATTCCTCTGCAGTAAAGCCTCTAAAACTTAGACTGTGCTTTGCATACCGGGGCTCCCTGCATTAGGTCTCATGTATTCTTTAACTAGCCTATATACTACCAGTGAATATTTTTAAACTTTGCCAGACACCCAGCAGAATACACAGCAGAACTTCTGGACCTTAGTAGGCAAGGTAACTCTTGCTAAATGAGGCCAAATTTTCCTATTATGAAATGTTTTAGGTGCTTGAATTGTGTTTATTACACATTGCTTGACACATAACTTATTTTCAGGGGAAAAATAAGACAGATTTCAGCATGAATGCACAGGAGAAAATTAGGAGAAGATTAGGGAGGAGAGAATATCTTTCATTGGAGCTACACAGCTAAATGACTACACAGATAACCAACTTTATAGAACCATGGCCGGGGAGTAACACCAGATTAATAGAATAAATGCAAAAGGAGGATGAAATTCTAATAAAAGGAAAAAGATATGGGAGAAACAAAGTTTTGATAGAAAGTGTCAGGTAGGAATAGAACCCAAATTTAATACGAAAGAAAATAAATCTGCTTTGAAATTGCAGAAGGGTGTTTCTAAGCCTTTTTTATTATATATTTTTTTTCCTAAAGGATGGTTCAAAGTAATTTTTTAAAGTTAATTTAGAAAAGAAAAATATTTTTCTTTTCTGAACAGGAGCTCTAAAGTTTTTAGAGACTTATCTATTTATGAGTTAGCCTACAGTTCTTTGCTACATCTGATTTCAGAGCTGAGTCCTGTTCCCTAATTAGTATTCCAGGCAGGAATTTTCGTTATACAATCTTTCAATTTAAAAGAAAACATAATCTGCTTTTGTCACTTAGTTTTTAAAGTGCTTAAGTGTTTATGCTTTGACCTGAAAAAAATATGTATGAGATTCCATTTGAGGCTGGGTTAGGAGAAATAATATTTTTAGTTTGGTTCCCTGCAAATTCTGAATTAATGTCTTGTGTACTCCATCCAGATATGTTGTTCTTCCTTGTTCTTCCTTTATATTAAGCATATCTTATAGAGCCTACAGCTACTAAGCAAAACCTACAGACACATTTCTCATAAAGTATTGTTCTTCCCACGTAATATTATTACTAAAGTACCAAACATACTTGAAAGTTAGAAAACCATTGTAGACCTGCCTATATTTAACAATGAGTTAAGACTGTGTGTTGCAGCAAACAGGACACAGCTGTCTTTTTACAAATTGCTGGAATTTCAGGCTATTGCAGAGAGAGGATTTGGAATTTGGATCTCTACAGGGTCTTGATAGCGTATAGCATACGGGCTGCCAAACGATGCTTTCCTGATGTCCTGTGTTGATGACACAGTCCTTTGGAAATTGCACGTTACTGCTCAGCTAATGAATGCCTCTGCTAGGAAAAGCTGAGTCTGACTTCCCAGCAGAAACTTCCAGGGATAACAGAGTGCCTGGAAGGGACCCTTTAGGTCACTATTGCAAGCACCAAACACACCTTCTCCTTTGCAACCTGGGACAACCCATCTCCGTCCTGAGTTTAATTTGCTGTTAGGCAGCAGGCAAGACAAGCATAAAGGGATATTTTTTCCCACAGCACATGATTCCTTTCTGGGACCCCTTTACATGGAATGTTGTAAAGACCAAAATTTCAAATGGTTCCAAGCAGGATCAAGGATAGCTCCATCAGGGGCTATTGAACACGAAGATCTAGTTGCAACTTCCCGGGAGCTGCTTCCTGATGTTAGGAAACGCCGACTCTGGGAACTGACGACTAATGAGGCAGTCAAGCTCCCTGTTGGCACTGCCAGACAGCCGGTAGCGATAGGCACACACACGAGCACATATACATACTACCTATATAGACAGTGCTGGCCACACAGATCAGCTCGTACAGAAGATACAGTGCTCGTGTAAACTCAGACAGCACCAGTGGCCTCATCTCGTTCCTTTCTCTGGCTGATCAGGATAAAAACCTACTAATTGACAACCTATGTATACGTACATATGTATATACATATATACATACACATACATGCAATGTGGATGCCCCCCAGAAGCTGACCTTATACATCCAGTCTACTGCGTACTGTCTCCAGCACCCTCATGCCCAGAAGCACACGGACAGAGAGGTCCTTCAACCCCAACCCCATGGCCCTCCTCACTGCCGGGTGGACCTCCGAGTCCCCCAGTGCACCCACTCAGACTAGGTTTGGCTCTTGCCAGCTCTTGCATGCGCTTGACTTGGACAGGTTTGGCTTTTGTACAAATTCAGTGTTGTATGGGTTTGACTCTTGCACAGAGTGACTCTTGTATGATTTTACTAACTAGTCACCAAGTGGAAAAATGCCACAGAGCCTGGATGCTTGCAGTGTCCAGGCTCAAAATCTCCATCAGGTATCACTTCCCTTGCTGATTTGGTTTGCTCTGCAGTTATGGGATTGCTGGAGGATCTGCCTCGAGGCTACAGCATTTTTATGCTTTGCTTTGCTCCTCCCTGTTCATCCAGTATGTGAGTTGGTCAAGAGCATATGAGTCCTTGTATAACTAGTGATGACCGCTATTAATCTTTCAACTTTTCACTGAGTTTCAACTTCAGGCTGATAAACTCATGTGGCAGAACTGTAATGACCTTTGATAGAGTTTCACCTCTGTATGACTATTTCAATTAGAACCATCCCAGAATACGAAAGCAGAACAGGTTGGGTAGTAACAGGCAACTACAAGAACTGTAGCAAAGTGTAGGATATTCTTATTTGTACCATAACTCTTGACTTCTAATACTCCAGAGAAGAGTTATGAAGCTTTTCTTTCTGCTTTGTGATACACTTTCCTCCTCTGTTTGGAATAGAGAAATTCTCAAGAAGATTTAATTTTTATCCTGAAGGATTCAGCTTTGCGTTTAACCTGGGTCTTTCAATCTCTCTGTAATACAGAAAACTTATACTGCGCACACTGCCCAATGATCAGCCAGGGAATTAAGCTCTTTTATAAAAATGAAGAATTGCAACACTATTATAATTTTATCCTCTATCTAGGGAAAATCATTGTAATATTTTAACTACCACTATTCATTCTTATTCTCCATATTTAACATCTCATGCTCCTTTCATATATTAGCTAGATTACAAAAAGAATAGAAATAGAACCAGACCTGATTCCTGGGTCTGGAAGATCAATATTAATTTGAAGTTAATAGACCAAAAGATAGTTTAAAGATAGTAAAGATTGCAAGTAAAACTGGCAAATTTAATTAAGGTGAATTTGGATTAACTTTATTAGAATGTTATAAAATTTAGTAATATGTTGCAAAGAGTGCCTTTAATGATTTTTATCTATGTATGAGAGTAGGAAATCAGAAAGAGATGTTGGTGGCTTCAGCAAGAAGGAAAAGGAAATTTAGGAAGGATCTGAACTAACTCTCACTTTATATATAAAAGTTATTAGTTTTTATTCTGTATTATTTTGTTCTGTGATCTGTAAGTCACCATATTCAAGAGGCACAAATAACTGAGGAAGTGGGGAGGGGAAGCCAGGTCTGCCACTTGTCATGTGTATGGTGCATTTTCTGCTTCCTGGGTAGAAAATCTAGGGTGGTGTCTAGGAGGCGGGCAACACTGTGGCCACCAGAAGTTTCTTAGCACCAAGCGCATCATGCTCAGAAGGAAACCTTGCCCTTGGAGATGAGGGGGAGACCTGTATCCAGGGCAGATGGAAACATGTCTTAGTCTGCAGAGACTATGAGGAGGATGAGCATGCTGCTTTGCGCAGCGTTCCTCAGCAGCCACCTCTTGAGGATCACTTGGGACTCCCTCCTGAGGTTTGGACCCCCTCCATGGTATGTGCAGAGATGAGTTGTGCCTGATCCTGCCTCTCTGGATTCCCTGGTCAGAGCCAAGGGCAGAGTTTTGGGCTATTATGATCCCTAAGGAGCTACTTCCTAAGCATCTTTTCTGAACCTTGCCCTGTGTTATCTCTGGTCCTACAAGAGATCTTTAGCAGACCTGGGAAGAAAGATAAGTTACTCTTTTGGTCATAGAAAGTGCATAGTACTATGTAGACTTTCCCCATTGCTGCATATCTGAGCCCTCATTTCCTTTGAACAGAACAAAATGATATTCATCAAAATTGCTTTGTATAGCCAGAACATGTAACACTTGACATTTAAGTCAGTTCAGAAATGTACATGTGTGCTATAACCTCCAATTGTGTGGATTTCAGCCAAATTTGGCAGAGGAGTCTTTAGGGAAAAAAAGAAAAAACTCCTTTTTAGAGGTTTCATGAAAACAACCTGCAGATTAGGAAAGAGGATTCCTATGAGTGATGTGAATGTCAGGCAGGCAGGAGCCCTTGCGTGAACCTTATTAGACAGAGCAGAAGGTGTGTGGCACAAATGCCTAGCCTATATATACATAACCGCAGGAAAACCCGCATGCAGTAGGAACTCACGCTCAACCACAAACCATAAAAAACTTCCTTATTTCTTATACTCAGAGAATTTGTCTTCTGGAAACATTTGGGAACAGTTATTATGCCAATTGACATGTTAATTAATTGTCAATTAACATTAACAGTTAACTTCCCCATTCTAGACTCGGAGATGTTTATCAGAATGCCAGCAGTGCAAAACCAAACTGTGCATGAGCATTGCACATAAACCCCTTGTAGGCACATGTAGCCCAGGGGTATGAAGGTGACTCCTAATGGTGAAAGCAGTGGGGTCTGGAGCAGCTACCTGGAGGGCATGTGCTTGTGTTGGGAAGCAAAATACAAGCACAGGGAGGAGCCACCAGTTATTCTACTGTAATACTCTCATAGGTATGTTCTTTTTCAGTCTTGCTGTATTCTCTAGCTTTACTATACCTTTAGCTTTGTTATAGTTTGTAGAATGCTTGGTGCTAATAATTTAGTGTGGTCTAGTGTCTACTACATGTATAGAACTTATCTTTCTTTTTTTTTTTTTTTACCTGAGAAATTATGATCTCTTGAGTTCAGCACAACTAATTGATTTCAAATCTGTTAAAAGAAAATTCTCCAACTGAGTGACAGGCAGTTTGACATCTTTATTAACGTCTTTAACAATTAAACCAAAGCCCAAGCTTTAATTCTGATTAGGTTTTACATCAGGAATTATGACAGGCATCATAGATGGGTTGTCATTTATAAAAAAATCTTTAAAGGAAGAAAGATTTTTCAATAAATATTATTTTGCTTTTTAAAATTTGCTCTAGAAATACAGGAGCTAAAGGCAAATAAGTGAATTCTGGAGCAACCTAGGAGGAAGGAAGTTACAGGTAAGA
>JAWLRI010000144.1:1911664-1949759 GCA_034781795.1 Crypturellus tataupa
ATGGGTTGTCATTTATAAAAAAATCTTTAAAGGAAGAAAGATTTTTCAATAAATATTATTTTGCTTTTTAAAATTTGAATATATGCTCTAGAAATACAGGAGCTAAAGGCAAATAAGTGAATTCTGGAGCAACCTAGGAGGAAGGAAGTTACAGGTAAGAGAGTAGGAGGAAGTTTTGATGTTGCTACCAGAGATTTAAGAGGTGACAAAGTTGTAAAAATAATGTCTAGGATCATCACCTGACTCTGCTGCAGAGTGTAGCAAGGTGAAGATGTACATGATCTGAAAACATCCAAGTTAGGGAATCAGAAGCAACACAAGCTTATCAGCATAGTGTTGTGCTCAAGATGCTTAACCTTATCTTGTAGATTAATGGGATTATTATTAGCTTCTGCACAGCACTACATCAGCTTAAGAATATTGCAACTGGTCCAGGCTGGCTCGTGGGAGATCGATCTCCACAAAGTCAAGGAGACTATACACGCAACCAGAGCTAAACAGAAGAGGATACAATCCTGCAACAAAAACCCGAAACTAGTGGAAAGGAATGGGGGTCTGAAGATCACAGAATCCTGCAGGAGAAGTGTGTGTGCGTGTGTGTGTGCATGTGTGCATGCACACACAGGGAAGCAAGGCAGCATTTCCAAAGGAGGAGGTGCCGTCATTCCAGATTTTGCAGCCATGGATAGTGACAGAGCTTTCCTCTCACTAAAAGAAGGCGGAAAAGGCTAAAGAGAACTATTCAGTGCAAGATCTCAATCAGAAACAGTAATAAATTACACCTTATCAAAAAGCAGGAAGTTATATAACACAAAGGCCTTCTTTCCCATAAAAGCGAACATATCCACAGTTGATTAATAATTAGGGGAGACTGTATAATATATACCAGTAAGTGGCTATTAAAATAATTTATTACTTTTTAAATGCCTTTCAGAGAAATTACTTCTCTCTCCTGCAAATGTGGTATTTTTTCCCCAAAGATTCTTTCTTGATGATACCAAATTTATATGAATCGGAAATTGCAGCTTTAAATATCAAATCATCTTTGGCTGCAGGGCCCCTGACTGTTAGGAAGAGACAGGTCAATTATATACTAGTTCTTTAACAAGCTTCATCTCCCTGAAAAACTAGTAAGAAAGTTCTTAAAACTACAGGAAATATGGTGTGTGCACATTAAGAACAGCAATTAACATTCTTTTCTACCAACATTATGTAAACATTTTAATAAAATGAAACTGTAGCAACTTTTATGCAGACTGAGCTTCTGATTTGGCAAGAATGATAAATGAAGATGTCAGCATTTTTTTATAACTATTCTCTCTAATGCCACTTCATCTACATATCCTAATGCTCTTGAACAATATTACTATATTAACGCGACATTGATTTCATTCTATCACCTGTACTAGTAGACATGCACAAGTGTTTATATAAAAATAGTAAAAAATAGAGCTGGATTCCAGTAATGTTTCATATGGGCTCTTCACATCAAAATATCTGCATTTTTTAATTTAGACACATGCTGAAACACCGAACTAAGGAGTCTTTTTTGTTGTTTGTTTCAACTACTCTGTTAAGAGATACTACAAACCTTTTCATGTTAAAGACCAACCATTATTCCCTTTACAACCAAAGCTCTGTTTAGATTGTTCTTTGGTTCTTCTTTGTTATATGTCTGTATGTTCCTGCCTGTACAGGAACATTCAGATAGACTTCTCAAAAACTGAATCATAGCTTTTACTTTCATAGTCATTGCAAACTTAATACAAAATACACATAAATGTACGCAGTAAGATTAAAGAAAATGAGTTTCTAAAATATCTGTAGTCTGTGAGATTGCAGGATATTGGGAGCTAAAGCTAGGGCAATCCCATGCGTCAAGAGTCTAGATCCTTTTGGAAGAGTTTTATATTTATTCTTTTAATTTTCCTCTCCCTCAGAAGTCCTGATAATTGCATTCATGGTAACTAATAAACTCTTTCCTCTAGGCAAAGAGATCAGAAATTAATTTAAAATTTTCCAGTTATTTATAGAATCTCTGAAAGTTCTTTTAAAAAGTATTGTTGATCTTGAAGTACCTATGTAAAACAAATTTGATTAGAGTAAAACAACGAAGAGTATTTTTTACTATGATAATGACTTGGAACATGGAATTCAATACACCTTATAGCCACACAGCAGTTAGTTAGAGAACATAAAAATCATTCAATAAAAGTTTACAGTGAGTAAGGAACTTGGGAGCCAAGACAGGCTGTTCTGGAAGAGAAAGCACGATCTAGCCAGTGTTGTTGTTACTCAAATATCAGTTTTGAGCCTGAACTTATATAAAATTTCAATTTTTTTCTAATGTGGAATGAAATAGTATGACTATATTAATAGAATTGACACAAAGTTTATTAATGCATGGAAGGATGAAGTGGTAATACAGACTTTTATTATGGTCCTTGAAATTGTAGACATTTGATAGAACTAACTTGGCAACTAATTTTAGGAACTAATAACAAGAAATTTGGTTATAGCCTGGGAGTTCATCATTTGGAAGGCTGTAAAAATTTGGGTATATTACTTGGCCATGAAAGTAACTGCAAATAAGTAATGAGATGTGACTGTGAAAGCTCTAATAGAGAGGAATAAACACCAATGTGTCTGTACCAGTGAAAAATCGTTTGTAACACTTTCTTATACTTAATTAAAAACTCATCCAATTGTACAATTCTAACCTTGGCACTACTGCAGTTAGGTTCAGAAAGATGCATCTCTCCAACCTTCCTGCTCATGAAAAGGAAACGTGTATTTTTTCTGTTTGAAACATTGGGCCAGATGCTTAAAGAGGTCACTGACAGATGGAGATATCCCCACCTTCCAAATGACACTGTGTGTGTAGCTCCGTATTCTTGTTAAATCTTGGCTTATTACTAGAACTAGTTCATTTCTTTCTAGTAGTGATTTTTTTGTTGGTGGTGGTAATTAGAGCTCTCTCTTGACTTGCAAGGGCATGTATATAATATAATAGAATGTGTACTGTAAGGATCTGAGCTCTCAAGATCAAAGTGGTGAAGCCACAAGAGAGAGCAGAGCAGTGCTCGGATCCCTGTGCAAAAACAGCTCTGGTTTCTCTACCCTGGCTCTCCTGTTCCCTTAGCTCTGGTCCGTGTATGGATACCTACTTTGAGTACTTCTGCATTTTTGATAAGTATATGCTTTGGGCAAGCTACATTCAAAATGCTGCTCTAAGCCAAAAAGCAGAAATCTGACCATAGATGTCTTCAGGTTTTGTTTCTGGTAGAGGAGACTTGAAGAGTTACAAACAATCCATGTTATAAAAGACTATAAAAGGGTAGATGGTAAAAACTAAAACACTGGATCATATTGAGTTCCAACTAGCTGACAGTAGCAACACGTAGAAAAATCACATGCTCTTGCCCTTAAATAAACAGCCACAGCTTTGTGACTCTCACCATTTTTGCAGAAGATGTCCTAAATTCGCTCAGATGGAGAAACTTACCTTCCACAGTGGATGCTAAAGTGGTCATCATTTCCAGTGAGTACTGTTTGTTTAAAATGACACTGAGAAATCAAAGTCAGATAGGTAACTTGTACCTGATAAGTTGCTGAGATGGACACATATGAATATTTTTTCAGAATTTGAATTACACTTGGGTGACTGACCTCGCTCTGAGATATACTCCTACTGGTCTGAAATGGTCTGGTGGGTCCCGTTCAAGTGGAATTCAAACACTTATAAAAAATATATATATTTTAAGAACAGAATCTTAAGCAATAGAAGCACGAAGAGGAATGATTGATATAATTTTGCTTCTGTCTTTAGCTCTACTATATCAAGATAAATAATCATCTAAATTTAGATATAAAAGATTCATTTCTGATGGAAAAAAGAGGCATTGAAAGTAATAGTTTTTATCCTGTTGAAAATGAACATTTCCTGAGACTAGTCTTTTGGACCAGAATTTCAAATCTCAGAAGAATTCTTCTGTTTTCCATTAGCTGAATATATATATTTAAATATGTGTTTTCAAGGGTCATTGATTTGCTTTTCTTTCTCTTTTAGTCTGAATCAGGAAGGGAAAACAGTATCTAGGACAACCTTGTTTTGATTCAGTAATGATTTAGACATACTGCTTTAGGCATGAAAAATTATTTCCCTTCTTCATCTGATTTACTCTCCTATCAAAGAAAGATCTTGAAAATTCTGCCTGATTCAAGTTATTGTGCTACTTCTAAGAGAAGAGTTCTTATATTTTTCTAATACCAGAGCAATAATAAATCTACCACACATTCAGGCTCAATCAAATCTAATATAGACACAGATGTCTTGCCAACAGAGTGAACTTTCAAATATGACATTTCCAGGAGACAAATCAGAATCATCAGAGTTACTGCTTACATCTAGAAGTCCTCTGGAGAAAGTCTGTAGGACTTTTCTCATCTCGCTGTGCAGGGATGAGCGAGTGCATTACACTAAATACAATCTATTCAAATACACTGAAGAGGTTTTTAGGATACGGACAAAAAGAGGTGAAGCAGTTTGAAAGCTGTTTGAAATGAGGTAGTCAAGATCCTGTATATTTGGTTAACAGAATCAAAGTTTGAGGAAATCAGTTTGTTTCATCAGGTACCAGGAAAATAAGTGGATCAACCTCTAAGTGTTTTTACAGATTAGGATTATTTCAGTCCTCCTATGGTCACAGAGCTTTCTTATTTCTCAAACCCCTAGTTTTAGTGAATTTATACCACCAGTGAGTAAACTTATATCTACTGTTAACAAATACACAGGACAGAGTTGGCACTAGGAGTAAAACAGAAGATAATATATCATATTTCAAAAGACAGTATTTTAACTTCAAACTGTTACAATAAATTTAAATTCTAAAAGTATAAATGTTGATATCAGGCCTTTCCACAAGTACTTTATCTTGCTTATGTAGGGCTCTGATTAAAGCCTGACATAGTCTGTTTAAAGCAAGTCTTGGAGAAATAGATCAATAGGCAAAGGATGGAGACAGCAATCAAAGGCCGGGATGCATTTACTTATCGTGTACTTCTTTAACTGGGTATGTATGCATCAATAGGGAGCAGGTTGTTCACATCTTTCCCAAGTAAAGCATCCGTA
Organism: Crypturellus tataupa; assembly: GCA_034781795.1. Taxonomy (NCBI): domain Eukaryota; kingdom Metazoa; phylum Chordata; class Aves; order Tinamiformes; family Tinamidae; genus Crypturellus; species Crypturellus tataupa. Next base: position 1,916,796 of record JAWLRI010000144.1, read on the forward strand.
GTGTGTTGGTATACATGCATATATGTAAGAGAAAAGATGGTTTGTTCATCATTGAACTAAAGCTGTTAGACTGCATTAGCAATACGAAAGCATTTTTCTCATTTTCTCATGCTAATGGAAGCTTTAGCGATGTAGAACAATGTGAAACAACATAGGAAAATTGATGTATGCAAATATAATTATGGAAATTGGAAATTGGCCAGACAACATAAGCCCCCACACACATACACAATTCTTGTCCAAGGAACAATAACTAAATTTTGAAAAAAGTGATAGATACAAATGAGTTTTGAAGTTATGACTAACCAGTCAGGCTTATTCTCACAGTTTGTAATTTTGTCTGAAACCCTGACTTGATTTATAACCTGATTATCTATTCATACTCTTTCATTAACCAATGTGCAATTTGCCATTACATTCATAAACTTTTTCCGACATTGATTTACTATTCATCAAAGAAGCGATTGAACAAAGCTAAGCTAAACTAAAGTTGAATAGTGTTTAACAAATACCATCCCAACAAATTCTGGAAATGAAGAACCAAAACTTTCTAGGGTGGACTTTGCAGTGGGTGAAGGCTGAATTTTCCAAAGCTGTGCCTGTATATCATGATTAGGAATCCACCTTTTTGTGTCCTGCAAGACAATACAGATAAAAGATGTGAATTGTGACATTATAACAGTGTGCTACAGGACAGAAGAGGACAGCTTACTTCTTAAGTCAGCTAATATGACCCAGAATCATCGTAGTGAAGGGCATAGGCAGGCAACAGCATGACAGAACGAAGAGGGGCATGAAACTGGGATAATAATGGAACAAAATAGGACCCTTATTCCCAAAGAACTGGTTTCCAGAGTGGGGTCAGGCTACACTGACATCTTTACTCAGGCCCTAAGGAGGATTAGTATTCATCTCCGCAAGCTCAGTGCTTAAAAGTGCCACATATATATTGAAATGACACCATGCGTGAGATTAACAGGATCCAAAAGCAGTATTTGCTTTCACGTGATCCAAGTAACTCTCCATAGTGACTTCCTCTCTACTGAATGTAAAAAAGTCTAGTATTTCATATGGCCTTTAAGATTTTCAATTTCAGACCTTCTTTGCTAATTGAAGCACGCCTGGGCAGAACTTCACAGATATGGAATCATGGATGGCAGTGAAACTGTAGTTGCCCTCATTCGTAAGTAAAACTAAAAAGAAAGGGAGAAAAGACTATAGAGATAATAACAAAATAAGAAAATATAATATGTGCTCAAGAATTTGTACAAAAGTATGTGACTTCTCAATGAGGACAGCTTGTACAGAGTAGCCCTTTGCATAAATCTCTGAATGTACAGAAAATCTCACTGAATGTCTTTCTTTGACTCATTCACAAGTTTCACTAAATAAATAGGTCTTTAGCAGAGATCTGAAGCAGAATTAGGGAACACTTGTCATGCAGAAAGGGCATTACATATGAAAAATCATGTGGAAAAAAGGTGAAGAGGATGTCAGGGAAATACCAGATGGGCAGAGTGACTGTCGACTGTGAACAGTCCTTGCACATTTGTGTCATTTTCCTCAGCAGTAATGCATTTTTCCTTCCACTGTAAAGAACAATCAGACCTAAAAAAATGCTTCTCTTTGAGGAAGGGGCTAAAAAAGAGATTCAAAGAGACAGAAACTGCAGGGAGTATTACTGCAGGTTCTCCAAACAGTTAGAGATTTCTTATCACTAACCCTCACATTCTCGGTTAACGTCAGCTAAAGAGTGTGACAAAATTGTTAACTGCTAATGCTCAGCCATACTATAAGTTAACACAGCAGCAAAAGTAGCCTGGTTCTCCAAGAGGGTAACCTGCAATCACAGGCAGAGCGCTAAAATGCAGTGCATGAATTAGTGGGACTGGAAAGGCAATTTAACTCCAAATTTGTTAACTCCAAAGCGCACACTAAGATGTTAATAGGTTCATTGATTCTAAGGCTAGCAAGGACCATTAGAGCTCACTAGACCAACTTCCTGAAAAACTCAGGCTACAGATTGTACCCAGTCACCTGTGCATTGACCCTCAAGAGCATCTCCTCCAGAATGATGTGAAGCCTTTCTTTAAAGGAGGGAAAGAAACACTATTCTTAGTTTGGTTTTGGCTGTTAATCCTGCTATTGTGCTGTTAGAAACATGCCTCCTCCTTCATGTGAGAGTTGCTATTTTTTCCATGTTTTTCTTCCCTAGATGGAGAGTCCTTATTTCCTGATTTTTTATTTCCTTATAAGATGTTGATGTAATATAGACAGTTCACCTTTCAGCCTTCTTTTTGCTGCACAATATGTAAACATCTATAGTGAATTCTATTCTGCAGTCTTGGTCCAATGACCACCAAGAAGATAATTTTTGAAGACACTCTGGGTCTTCTCCCATTTGATGCATACAGGTTTATCCCAGAAGGAATCACAGTACTCAGGGAAATAAAAGATACCATGGTTTCACACAGTCTTGTAGCTGATACTTGTTGAAGGCTTGTATACAAGGACCAGGACTGTGGGACACAATGCAGAGATTACAGTCGATGAATAGTGAATAAAATCTAAATCACACACACACACACACACACAGAATGGTTAAGGTTGGAAGGGACCTCTAGAGATCATATAGTCCAACCCTCCTCCTTTTGTCTATTCAATATACCTTTGTTCTTGTAAAAGAAGAGCTTCTTTGTTTTCAAAAATTGAAATATAATCCAATTAAAAAAAAAGTCCAGATGATCTTTCTCAGTGATAGAACTGATCTCCCATTCTTGCCAGTTTTTGAACCCACAAAGCTATCAGCAGTGATTCTGCATTCTCTTTCATGTCATTAACCATAGAAAAGATTGACTAGTAAATGAAAGCCCTAAAGACCTAAAAAAGATGGTGGAAAAACGGACTATAGGTTCCCACTATTCCACAATACCAATACCAATAGCAATTCCTTGTAGCATGATTTCTTTTTTCAAAAGCGTGGACTTTTATTAAAAGCAATGGAAAAGAAGGCAGAAGTATCAGGCCTCCAGAACAGGCTTATGGATAATAATTGTTGCTACAGATGAATGGAGAAAAGGAAGTCACTGGTTTTTAGAGAACTGGCAAGAGAGAGAACATCTGGAATTGATCCTACCTCACCTAACTACATCTACATCTGAGCTAAGCTCCCTGTTAAGTCAGTAGTGAGAAAGTGGCATTTTTGGAGTGCAACTCATCTATTTTAAATATCACTGTTATGGCAAGATGAATACCTCTGAAGACCCCCCTCCACTTACTATAAAACCAAGTAACTCATATGCAGACCTGAGAATTTAGTCAGATGAGTCCTACTGCAAATAAGTGACCATGAGAAACTTTCTGTGCCTATTTTCATAGGGACAGAAGGACATGCAATTATTTCTGGGAGAAGGAAAGTGGAAGGGAAAGAACATGGCAGGAGATGTTAAATTCTGGCACCGCTTGAAGTATTTTGAAGTACAGTGTTTTTTCTTTACTTACTCTAACTTGGGGAAAAAACATCCCATACATATTACACACCTAAAAAGCCTCTCAAGCATATAAATATTTTTTCTAAATTATCATTCTGGGAGAGAAAGAGAATGGTGAGAATGATGCTATTTTTCTTCTCTGGAAGTTATTTAGTTTTTAATTTTTCCTGACCTATAACCTAAGTCTTAGTCTCTCAATTCATCTTAAACTTTTAGAGACTTTATTATATAAGGCATATTTTGTGTTCAGAAGGTGAATGGAAGGATGCTAACTTATTTGTTTCAGAATTCAGAATATGTGTTCAGTCTTCTACTTAAATAACTAGGTCCCCAATTTCTGTTGGGCTTTAAATTTAGTCCCTAAAAAACAGAGGAAAATTAAACCTTCCTGGTGAAAGTGTTCTCCCCAAGATTCTGAAAATTCTTCTAAACTTGAAATGCAAGTAATCAGTTAGCTCAAATATTGAAAGTTTATCTGGAACAATGTTCTAATCCTTGCTCTGACTTTAGCCACTGGACACAGTGGAATGATTCATGCACTAGATTTTCTTAAATATATTACCTTGCACCTTCTTGAATAATTTTTTTTTGCTCGCAGCACACTATACACAAAGCATTACATATACACACATATATTACACAAAAATAATGTGTAAACAGAGGTTGGCTATTCTTTGGCACTTGTCAAAGCCATGAGTAATTCCTTTCCAGGGGGCTAGAACAAATGCATTAAACAATTTTTATAATGTACTGCCTACATTTTAGGCTAAGATTCACTCATTATAAATTTCTTAAGCTATTTATTGTTTCCCACAGAGAAGATGGCACAAAAGCAGCAGTCAGAACACTCAGACCTGTGTAAATTCATATTAAACTTGGACTACTACAAAATTCATGTATCCTTTAGATGAGAAAAAGAAAATCACACTTGTTTCTGACATTTACAGATAACACAATTTGAGACTTCTGCCCAGGCTTAGGTGGCCTAGATTTTTTTCTCAGTTCTACTTAGCCTGCAGCCTGGTCATCGCATTAAATCTCCACTTTGATATGAGTAGAGCGGAGAAAACCCCTCCTTGGTGAGGCTCCAGAATATGCTTAAACTCTTCTTCCGGAAGCTCTATTTTAAATGTGACCTATACCATCCTATTTTCAGGTGACTTGATGCACAAGAGGACTTCACATCTTTCTAAGCACAACCCATTTCAAACCACATAAGAATGTCATTTCATCTCTCTGAATGCACCTAAAAAATCCCAGAGAATGAAAGGAAAATCCTTCTGGGAAGAAGCTCAAGAGGTCATTGGTGCTATCCTCCAGCTCAAGGGAAAATGCTCTATACTATTTTTATAGTATACTCCATGCAGCTATCTATACACTAAACTAGACTTGGCATATGCTTGTGATAAGCAAAGCAGAATCTTGCCAAGCAAATTCAACAGTTAAGGGGCTTCAGGCAGGCAGATGTAGCATCTCTGTGATTGTTTTCTACTTGTTTCCATATTAGAAGGTGCCCCACTGTGTAATCATCTATTTTGATCCATGCTTTTACATTAAAAAGCAACTCTATTTCTCCTGCATTTTTCAAATGTGCCTTTTTAGAATATTTTTAAATTTCACACATTTCAAGTTGTTTTGTTAAGCAATATAAAGAATATTTGCTATTAAACTTTGATGTACAGCATGTTGGAAAGCATGCTGTTTCAGGAGTGATTCTGGGTGCTTGATTGGATATCCTCAGGCTACTTGATAGCAGAAAGTGGCTTCTCTATTGGAACTAAATTGAAAAATAAGATTTCTTTATTCCCACATATATTCACGGTTCAAAGCAGTGACTAAACTTCATTACATATTTATTTCTCTTAAGACACTGTGCTCTCTAAAGAAAATTAGCCTCTGTTTTCTGTCCACAATGATAGTTAATTTAAAACTTATTCACTGACACCTATTTCACTGCAAGACACAGTGTATTCACAGACAGGAAAAAGGAATGAGTTCTTCAGCACCTACTTCCAAAATATTTTTGAGCTCTGTCAAAATGTGTCAAAGAGGAGGTGAGAGCTGGCAGAAGTGGCTTTGTGGAACTGCTCCTGTCCATGACTGTGTCACTGAGGTCTGATTCCGAGCCTGGTTCCACAACTCAAGCTCATTTTCAGAGTTTCCAGCAGAAGCAGGAGACCAGTGTAAAATAAGCAATTTATACGACTCTCCACAGTTCCTGTTCACAGTAGCTGGCTATTTCACATCACTGTTATCCAAACCCTTCTACAGGGATTGCCGTGGATACGGCACGCTGTTGGAAGTGTCCGCCGCAAAGAGCTTCTTTTGAAGTTTGTTTTCATCAGGCTGCAGAAACGCATCCGAGACAAACTGTTCGGCAGCGTATGGTCTGCTGGGCACTTGCAAAACCTGCAGCTCCAGTAGCTCTTGGAGTACCTGCTCTGCAGGGAGGGAAAGCTGGAGTCAGCCACGTGCTGATGAACCAGCACTTCATCTCTGCACTGGGAACATATAAAAAGAAGAGTGAGACAAATATGAGTGCTACCTGTAAGATCTAAGAGCTACTGGAAGCCATAGGTCACTTTGTAAGGACCAGCCTGCTTCTTACTTGAACTAAGCCCACCAAAGGAAATTTTCTCCCCAGCATCCTGGGATGCAGCTCTTGGGCTGACTCTCCCAGATGCAGGGAAAATAGCTCCTGAGTTTTCTACACTTATCCTAGTTGCAAAAGGACTGGTCTTCACATTTCTCTTTATTTATTTCCAGGCTCCTTGTGAAAGAAAGAATACTCCCACCAGTTAGTGAAATTATTTTGGGCTCACTTGAAGCATGAAACAAGCTTACCGAAAATAAAAAAAGGAAAAAAACATATTTACTCTTGCAAAGTAAGGGTGGAGATCTTAATTAATGGATTAGAAACTGAACCAAAAGGCTCAGCAGCTAAACCTAATAAATTAAAAATATAAGCTAAAAGGCTGGGAAAAGGTACTAATTACTTCCTACCTTCTCCCGGGGAATCTCAGATCCAGGATAGCCTGTCTAAGTATAATTCTTCCTCCCCGTTTTGTTTATAATGTCTATCTATCTTCTCCACTTCAGAACTTCCCTCTTGGTTATTTTAACCAATACAAATTCACTTGCTGGGATGAGATCATATATGGCTGCAGGACCAGATCTTCTCTCTATGTTTTCTTAGATATCAAATGCACTATGAGAACATTCAGGTCCTGATGTTCCTTCAAACAAATACTGCTCTGTGTTTCTTAAATAAAGCAGATCCTCTAGCTGGTAAGATCTCTTCATACCTGGGCCATATTCAAGAAAGTTATCACTTGTTACTGATCATAAGGATTATCACATAAGGTTTTTTTATATACGTATATATCAGAAATAAATATATCATACTATTAACTCAAACTCACCACCTTGCCTTCAACTTCTCACAGAGAATGGATACCCCATGCTGGGGTGTTCATTTCCAGAACAACAAAAGAAATGCACTCACTAATAGGAAGGGCTGTGATAGTTATGGAAGCAGTGAGATGGACATTAACAAAAAAAAAAAAAAAAAAAAAAAAATAAAAAAAAAAAGAAAACCAGGTGTCTTATAACACAACCACTCCTACTAGAATTTCTATATGGTGTTGAGGAGACTTAAAGCAGAATAAGTCGAATAACAGAAAAATGAATGGGCATTTCATTCATGACTGTGAGGTGCCTGATATCCTAGGTTGCATTGTATTTGTTGTTCTCAGGGCTTTAGGCAATTGCTTGTGAAAATATCAGGGAGACTGTTTTTAAAAGCATCTACTGCAACGACTGAACAAATAGCATGTGACTAGGTGCTCCAGTGGGATAACCTGGGTGAGGAATTGTTAAATAGAATATTCCAAGCTATATAGAGGTTAGATGTGAGTACTTGTTAAATACATACTTGGAGAAGCTTTTCTCTAAAACTCTTCCCTTCCCACCAAGAAAAAAAAAAGCTCACTGTATTCTGTGGAAGTTTCAACAATAGCTGAGACAACAATTGTAAGATGACTTTGTTTTTTCTCTCTTTGATTCTTATTAAACTAAAAGCCATGTGTACACCTCTTCTCACTGCAATGGATATCCAATAATTATTACAACATAACTCCATGAGTATAGTTATTTAGAACAGATAAAAACAAAGAATATTCTGCTTTAACTTTGATTTTATAAAGCCCTTCAAAGCCTGATATGATATTAGAGGGAAATTGGAAATTATGTACTGGCATAATTCTAGTGATGTCCGTTCTGTCATCCTGACATTAGAAATTAATTTTGATCCATGAAATAATTGGCCTTTTTTTATGATTTTAAATCTTGCTACAACAGAGTTGAGGGTGCACAGGGAATGGTTCCATAGATCGCAACAGGTACATGTTTCATGTTAACACAAACAGAATGTAGCAGAAACTGTGGAATGAAGGAAAATGAGACAGAAAAAGGAAGAAAGAAAAAGAACCTAAATTACATCCTAAATTACAATTAATTGATCAATAACATGTTGTAAATAAAATAAGTTCTTGTACAGCATAAAAGTCAATTATAAATACATCAGAATTAGGAAAGGGAAATATAAAATTATATATTTTTTAATAAAAGTCATATCTTTGGGCTCTACAGTTATGAATAATAAATACTCCATAGGCTATGAAGAAATTACAGCCATGTATTCTGTATTTTATTCACACAATACAATGCATACACTTGCAGACACAGATTACACATTTTAATTATCTTGTGTCTACCTGGTATTATAGTGTGTCATACTAGTCTGACTCCCATGGGAAGAATGTAAGATGATATGAAAAATGAGTGGGAAATTTAATTATGCCATGCTCACTGAAACATACTGTTAGTAATTGGTCTGACTGAGCTCCAGGGATTATTTTGTAAAGCTACGTCAGTAGCCACCCCTTGGCTAAGTCCCAGATCCATTTACCTGTCTGCCTACCTAATTTGTATTTTTAAGAATTTAACTGGTCTTTGGTATAATAGTACAAATATCTGCTTTCTACCATACAAAACAGGTTCATTTGTCCATCAGGAAAGAAGAAACCTTTGAGCCAAGAACTGAATCAAGTACTCAGGTGTCCCAGGCCAGGACCTTATACGCACCACATGCAGATCTCTCAGAACAGAACCTACCGTAGTGCAACTAGGAGCCACACTGATGGAAGCCACCTCCTTCGATCTGCACATCTTCAGATTCAATATTTGTCATCATTGCTGAAAGAGATATATCAGCCTCTATTGCCGATACATGGTGTGGTATGGATATATCTGAGCTTTTTTATATATCACAAACAAGATATGCGTGACAGTGTGGTGCTCCTCCTGAGCTCGCTTCCCAAGCTCACCCCACACGGGCTTTTGAAAGACATTTGGCCCCAGTAAAGGGGAGCCAGACTGATTGCCTGCTATTCAAATGCCTGGGTGAGCTGGCCAGTCTGAGGTTCTGCTGTCCCAATTTAAGAGTCTGAGGAAATTTTAAAGAACAAGAGACCCAGAAAGCCACAGCTTTCCACCAGCCAGGTTCAGCAAGAGCCCTTGCTCTGGTTCACCAGCACAGCTCCCTTTGGAGGTCATCATTCAAAAGAAAGGCTTCATTTCACAGAATGTGCTACTGTTCTTCATCACATAAATTGCCCTCATTCTAGTTTATTCATAATCTTTAATAATGCAGACATTTCTCAGGAAACATTTTTCATACAAATGAATTAACCATGACAATTTGACCAATGGGTAAATGAAACTTACTCAGTATAGTGATACAAATAAAGTTCAGTGAACGTTCTTGCAGTCCCTGCAAAGTAATTATGTCCCTGTCAAAGGATTAACATTACTGAAAGAAAAATTCTTTACAAGAATTAAGAACAGATCTATGTTTAAAACAAGTTGTGAGTAGGGCTTATGATGGTATAAATGCATCATGAATTTGTGTGCTTATTAAAATCTTCTTAAGGAAATCAGAAATGCTTGTACAGAATTTTCTAATTCCTAAATTTTGAAATTAAGTTAAAATAAAATAAATACACTAGTAAGAAGCACAGCGATGGACATGCTTTAAAAATAACAGTACAAATAAATGAGTTAAAAACCATCAAATTTGGTAAATTTAATAAATCTTTTTAAAATAGTTCAGAGAATAAGCCACAGCTGCTGGTGTCACCCTGAGTCATCTAATGGCTTATTACACAAATTGCTAGGGTACAGCAGAAGGGAACAGATGTACTGGTAAGCCTTGACATGCAATGCAAGAGGCCTGGAAGAAAGCACTGGCACAGAGCTGCAGAGAAGGATTTCCCACGAAGAAAGATTGAAAACAAATATAAAGAGAACATACCTTGACACTTAAGCCTACAGAGTCTGAACTTACCACCCTACCCCTATGCAGCTAGAGCAGGTAGAGTTTCTGTTTACTGAGGGACATGGTCATGATGGGTTTATGTTTTGACTTGGTGATCTTGAAGGTCTTTTTTCCAACAATAATGATTTGATGATCCTATAGCTCCAAGTCTAGGCAGGGTTATGCTCTTGTCCTGCAGAAAGGGGAACCAGAGGCAGTAACAACAATTCAGGAATTCATCACCTTGATTAAAGCACTGCTAATGCTCATTAGGGACGGTGGATCTACACCTCAATGAGTTCAAAGACCTTTCAAAGGCTGGAAACCCCATGGCCTGAGTGGCCAGGTCTGTACCCCATCACACCAATAGAAGTTGGCTTTTGAGCTCCTACAGGAGCACTCAGGGCTTGAACTATCATTCTCACTTCAGCCTTCCTCACTCTGGAGAGGATGAAGGTCCAAGCTTGGGCACATCTTTAACTCCAAGATATAGTTGTGCACGGCCACGTGCCTGACAGACAGGGGGATTTCCATGCAGCCAGGCAGATGGTTCTAAAAAATCCTGAGAATGGTAATTTTAATTTCTAAAAAATAAAGAAGGAACATATCAGTAGAACCATGTTTCATTTTCTCATCAATTCTTGTCCCACATGACTTTGCAGGAACATATAAAATAAGCCAAAAAAGAAGGTAAAGAAATAATAAATAAATAGAAAAAAAAAAAAAAGAAAAAAGAAAGAAACCCAAAAGCTGCCACAGGGATATTTATTCTTACCTGAAAGTACATCTCTCCAGCTAATAAAAACATCATATATCTGACCTTGTAAGCTTTCTCCTAGGCAGGAACAAAGGGAATTCATACATAAATCATAAAACTTCTGTCTCCTTTCCTGTTCTGAAAGACCAACATTAAGGTCAGAAATCCATCATGGAAATAACAAATTATTTAGGTTTGGAAAAGTTATAGATGAATACAAATGGTACGTTCTGTTAGGAAGCCTCAGGTGTTGGTAAGGACCAGTAATAACAAGAGGTTCACCTGCTCTGCCTGTGCTCCACTGCCAACTGATTGCATTTCTACATGCAGCTCCCCTTTCCTTAGGCACTGGTAGTGCCGAGGAGAAAAGCTCCATTTCCTATTTCAGTGGAACCATAAGCAAGAAAAAAGGCAGAAATAATAAATAACAAAACTCTTCTCTCTGTCTTACTAAAGATATGTTTCAGGAAAGGAAAAAACTGTTAGTAATACTATGAACAGCTTTATTGTATTTCCACTGTAAACCTTATCACTGTAAATTCTGCTAAAGACTAAGCCCTCTGGCAGTGTATATATAGAATTCATATAGGTTCACGACCAGGACATTCTATTTCTGCTTCTGAAGTTGTATGAGGCTTCTCTACATAACACTTTCTTTATTACTACAGAGTAAATTAGAGTGTACTTATTGCACTTACAACATATTCCTCTTCACCAAATACCCATAGACTGATGCCTAATGAGGTATGTAATATACATTAACCTACATTAAAAATAAAGACTATTTTCCTACCATCAAGTGGGAATTAGATTCCCCTAATGTTGAAACAATGATGTTGTATGTTACTGGAAAACATTAGGAACATTAGGACTGCTGATAGGGCTGAATGATAGGACTGAATGATAACTATTTTTTAATTAAAATATTTCAGCGAAGTATCCTAGTTGGGAATATTTCATACTTTTGCTGTCAAACATGGGCATAGTTTGTACTATGTGGGTATTCACAATTTAACAAACACAGTACAAAATGTATATCATTTATATGTGATATGGTATTCTATACGTGCACTTGTCTTTACTGAGACCGTTGCAGGACCACCACCATCGAACACCAGTTCTTTGATAATAAAGATCATAAAGGTAATGAACAAAATGACCTTGAACAGTCTGGTCTTTTAGATTTATCTTCCTGACAGAGATAATAGCCTGTTGGACACTCTGAGATGAGACTTCCTCAAAATCTTTTGCGAGGCACTCTAAGAATGACTTTTTATAAGGTTCATTACTCCTCTCCGAGAAGGGATTACACTTCCCTGCACTTGCTGTGCATTTAGTGTACACACAGTGAATTGGTGATGAGCAACTAAGGATCTGTAAGTTAACACCATACCTCGCACACTAAATCCTCCACACGGACAAGTGCTGAGATCCCAGGTACACAGAAGAACTGGGGACAGCTGTAAAATGATGAGTGATCCCTTTAATCTACTCAACTTCAGTGTCATGACATGAAAGACACAGGCAACAATCTACCTTGTTTGTGTCAAATAAGCCTGGTTAACTTTAGATGAATAATTCATAGAGCTGAATGGCCAAAGACAGGCCACCATTTACAGGGTAAGTATTCCTCGGTGAAAATGTTTGTTCAACTCATATGCCACTCAAAAATCTATATGTTATTCCCTTTGCTGCCTGTCAGAATGCTTTCTCTTGTGAAGTTCAATTATCTGTTCAGAACAAACCCATTTCAGGAGGTGGAAATGAGCTATCTATGCAGTGGATTATTTTATCTTTGTGCAGCTGACAGCACAAAATCAATCCTTTGATTCTTAGACTAATTCTATTTTAAAGAGAAAATTAATGTTTAACACCCACACATTTATTGGAGTTAAGAGGGGGAACATATAATAAAGACAGAATGGAAAGGATTAACTTCAGAAGGTACTGTAAGCAGGAAAAAAAAATGCATTGGAGAAGTTTTGCGTACTCAGAATGTCAGACAGCTATAAAAATTAATTCTGCACAAATTCAGTATTTCCACTGAAGAAGTACGGGCTTATAAAATGTCAGCTATTTACTAGCCTTCCCATCCATGAATACTTAGTCTAGTCTTGGTTTGTTTATCAAACACAAATCCATTTTATGACTCCTTGATATAGGGTTACTTCTTTCAATTCTTTCAATTCTTGATGTTAAAAGAGACATCATTCACTGCACATGAGGAAATGTACAGCAGAACATAAGATCAAGCTGAAGAGCATTACTCACACAATACAGCCATCAGCAAGGTTAGATCAAAGTCAGTAATTCACAGTGGAAAAAAACCCCAAAAGTTAGATGAGGAATTACAAGAAAATAATAGCAGAATAAATATCTTGCCCCTGTCATAAAAATTATGCTTTGTCTTTTCAAAGATGAGGAGATATAACACTGCATTTATTCAAAAGCTACTATTCAATAGTGTGCACTTCCAACCTTTATTTTTGAAAGGAATGAACAACTACAAGAACCCCTTTAATCAACAGACACCTATTAGGCCTCCACAGCTTGAAAAAAGGAGCAAAAATGTATCTCATTGTGAGAATGGGGAGAATTGTTTGTAACACATTAAAATATCAGTGCTGATATCTGCATCATTTGTGGGTTATGAGAGAAGGTTCTTCAACCATGCAGCTGCAGAGGGTACTAGGGACCTGAGTTGAGGATGGAGTGATGCTAAATGCTGACATATTCTTGTGGCATTGGAGATATTTATTTTGTTCCCAAGTCTCCAGCAGAATAATACTGCTCCAAATCTCAAATGTTCTGGAGAGTTTACTAAATACTTACATTTTGGCACTTAGTGATTTGTCTGTGTTCTAGAAAAGATTGAATTTCACCATAACACATTTTCTATTTTCTTATACCTGATAGCTTAAAAAAAAAGTCCTGGAACTGATTTTGGAGTTTACATTATTGAAAATTTTGTACATAATATATACATATACTAATGTATGTATAAAATGCTCCAGTTATGAATCTGTAAAGAGACTATAAATTAGGCTGCTGCCAAGTCTCAGTAATTTCATAGGACAGTTGCTACTAAATGAATCTTCACAACTATTGTAGGAAACTGGATACTCTATGAAAGAAAATAAAAAGACTGTATTCTACAAATGCGAAAAGAATTATCAGGTATAATAATATTTTTATGAAACTTTGTGGCATTGCATTCTGTATCTTTTCATCATACAAATATATGAAATAAGACCAAAAATAGTATAAAATATGCAACTACATCCCATAATTATTTTATACGTGCATTGCCTAAATAGTGCTATAACAAATTATTATAAAGTGGAGTTCATAGAAAAATATATATGTTGTAGAAAGAATGAGGAGTTTGATTTTCTTTTGAAATGCAAAATACATTTATTCAAATTAATTCATCATCAGAGGTCAGCAGTCAAAAATAAAACCTACACTCGCACAATACAGTTGCGGTAAGAAGCAAACCCAGCTAAAAACTCCCTCTGATGTCTAGCAGAGGCCAGAGAGAGATGAGTATTTCCTTGATATCAATCAATCAGGTGTATTTCTTCATACCCTAATCATCCCTGCTGTCAACACACACTGGCATTTGGTGAATCTCTTGGTTAAACACAACATTATTTGTAAATCTGTACATTTGCAGTATCTGTAAATAATACAGTAGCTGGAAGTCAGTGGTTAACCCTTGGGGCTTTGTGTGCTGTGGTATTCTAACCTACATTTTGGCCATTTCACCTCTTTGTTTAAGCACCACATATTCATTATCTTCTATTTCTCAGCTCAGAGTTTCTGCTTTACGGATTTCCTGTGGCCATTGGGAGCGCTCTTCTGTGTGACATTTCCTGCAGAGGAGCAGAGAACAAGTGACTTGGGAGAACACTGAAAAGTAGCACAGCCCTATGTGAAGGATCTTTTTGACATTATGACCAGTGTTCTACTAGCTGTAACATCCAGACTATACAATTTATTTCATAAATACAACAACTTCACTCTAACACAGTTGTCTTCTGAAGTTCGATCCAGAAACCTATCCATCCGGTACATGGAAATCCTTTTTTCATTGCTGGTTTATTTTATCCTCTGCCTTACTGCTGCCTTACACTTACTAAAACATTTTCATTTCCTTTAAAAAAGTCCATGATATCCACTTCCCTACTCAGATTCAGCATACACTTTTCACTTACTTCTTCCACCAGTGTCAGTACCCTATCTTTGCTGTCTCTGCTCCCATATTATCCATTGCTATATCCCTTTCTACATCATTTTCCCCTTCATATGCCTCAATTCTCCAGGAATTCACAGGGAGGTCATTTATCAGAAAAAAAATCTCCTGGTGAAACTTACCTTACGGCTTGTGACATGAATCCTGGAAACAGAGACAAAGTATGGAGCCCAGGTGACAGACACAGATGACATGAGTGTGGGCAGGTGTGCATAGGACTGCAGAAATGCAACCAGCTGGAGCTCAGTCCTGAGGTGCTGGAGCAGGGGAAGCTGGGTCCTTGTATAAGGAAGGGACGGTGGCACATGCAGATCATCAGGCCCACAGGCAGCAATGTGATTGTTTTGATGCCATTGACCATCTGCTTCTATGGCAACCATCTATTTTGCCTTAAATTTTTCTTAAGGCAGGGAGAAACTATAGAAAAACAACTCATTGACCTAAAAGGAAGGGAGGCTCATCTGTTTCTCATCAAGAACAAATTGTATAGGAATTTCCTATCCTCTGTTCTCTTGTTTACTGACTCTTCTGGTAACTATATCTCCTTTTAATACTCACGATAACTGCAAGTATTATTAATCATACCCCTGAATCCTCCCACAGTCTCCAGTGCTACTTATATATCCCACAAAAGAGCCGTGACATAAACTCGAGCCAAGTGTTCTTGTGATTACTGCTGTGTATAAATTATATCTGATCCTGGCAGCACAGCTTTCCTTTCTCCTTTTATCAAATAAAAACAGCAAAACAAACAAAAACAACCAACCCCCCTAACACTTTCGCACATTCATATATCTTCTATTTAGCGGGATTCATAGCTATGTTCTCATACTACTGTTGTGAGGGTGAAAATATAAACTGAGCACTGAGCTCCACTTTTAACAAAGAGACCTTTTTTTTCATTCCCATAACATAAAGTGGTAACTCAGCCGTACTGTGACTGCCAAGTCACAGCATCAGCCTCTGGGTTTTTAGCATCACCCGTTTCAAATATTCAGTAGTGGGGAACATACAATTTTGCAAACAATTTTCTGCTTAATTACTCTTAAGCAAAAGTCCAAGGAATAGTAGGAGAACATGTGAAAATGTGGAAAACAAAAGTAGTTTGGGATGGTGCTGCAGCAGTACAAATCAGGGCTATTGAAGGTGGGGGAGGTGGAGGGGCTAGCAATGTGTATGTGTTGCTATTTCTTGCTATTCTAGGAGTCTTTCCTTCATTGCTTCAAGAGAAGGACACCTTTTCCATACATGAATTAGAAGTCATTTCATTGAACAAGGGGTCTTCCTCAAACCAAAAGACAGTTTTGTTTCTTCTGCAGAGATCTGAGCCAATCAATTTTGATATTTCACCAATTAATATGTTTTTGTATACGTATTTGCAAGGAAAACTTGGTTTTGCAAGACTATATCACTACCAAAAAATCTCAGTGAATTGTTTATACAGTGAAAGGCTGGGAAAAGGTGAATATTCAAAATAAACAGCACACTAATGTCATTCATTTAGGTCACTTGCTAATTATACAGTTACTAGGACTGAGTTAACCTTGGCTCTATTTCTAGTTCCAAGGGGAACTAGATGCCAGGCTCTTTGATGTTTGTTTCTTCTGCCGCATTCAGAATGTTTTTATAAAATGTCTACTTCTCTCATCACTGTTTCTGATTTATAATGGTTTGGCTTTCAGACAGGGAAGTTGGCAGAATTATTGTCTGTAGGATATTTGAAATAATTGATCCAAGATTGCACCAAATAAATATAACCTGAATATAAAAAGGGATGCATTGCCTACTGAATCTCTCTTTGGATCTCTTCACCAGGAACAAAAAGGTAGGGGGTGACTGGAACAAGGAACAGCAGGCTCACTTGATATTTAAGTTTTAATAATGGAAAGAGATACAAACATTAAAAATCTCAAAGCTTTCCCTGTAGACTTTTTGGAAAATATTGGGAAAAAAAAAACAGATTTTCTTCTTGTTGTTTCTTCAACATCTTAAGAAACTGCCATATATTTTTTTAATAATCTTTCCTTATGGTTCTAAAGTCCTTTCTGTATTCTTGTTGGAAGACTAATTTTCAAATTCTTCCTGTTTGCATATCAAATCTTTCAGCCTAGATATTTCTAAAGTTCCACGAGCTAAACTAGATGTTTTCTCAAAGTTTCTCTTATCCTGATGTTAATAAAGCTATGATTTCCTGAGAAGTACAAAATTTCCCTGCCCAGACTTGCTAACTGCATAAGAGCTAACAACAGATTTGCCTCCTTATACTTTTGTGAAGAATTCAGAGGAAGAGGAGGTATGATAATTGAATTCCATCATTTCAAGTTTCCCATTTTTTTGTAAATTAATATATCTTAAGTGATGGGCAAAGCTGGCAAGATGCAGCTGTTGATAGCTTATACTCTTCAGCAGTGAAGAAGGCAGCTTTAATTTGTCATTGCTGATAAATCATCCATAGTTCCTAAAAATCAGTTCTTTTGAGGACTTGAAAAAAAAATGGAGTTGATAAATCATCTCTAGGCAGACCAACTGAAAAAAATCTATAAATCGCATGCTATTCATAATTTTAATCATTTGAGACATAAATTAATGAATGGGATCTCTGATACACTTTCACACAGTTGTTGAGATGCGTATGAGCAAGGAAGAAAAGAATTTCCAAATACAAGAGAGAAGCTTTGTTTTGCTACTGCTTTAAGGAAGAAATCTAACAAAATCAGGACTCAAGCATCTATCTTATGAGGAAAGACTAAGCGGGCTGGGACTGTTTAGCCTAGAGAAGAGAAGGTTGAGAGGGGTCTTATCAGCATGTACAAATACATGAGGGAGAATGTGAAGAAGACGGGGCCAAACTCTTCTCGGTGGTGGCCAGTGACAAGACGAGGGGTAAGGGGTACAAGTTGAAGCACAGGAAGTTCCATCTCCATGTGAGGAAGAACTTCTTTCCTGTGAGGCTGACAGAGCCCTGGAACAGGCTGCCCAGAGAGGCTGTGGAGTCTCCTTCTCTGGAGATCTTCCAAACCCACCTGGATGCCACCCTGTGTCACGTGCCCTGGGTGTCCCTGCTGGAGCAGGGGGTTGGACTAGATGATCTCTAGAGGTCCCTTCCAGCCTCAACCATTCTGTGTTTCTGTATGAAAAGCAAACCCTCCACTGATTCCAGCGGAATAAAGAATTCATACCAACTTCATCAGGTACTTTGCAAACAATAATTAAGACTCACTGCTGTGAAATAAATGAGCATTATCACTCTTATTTTATAGATGGGAAAACTTAACCACAGAGAAGCAGCATCATTTGTTTAGCTGCATGCAAAGATGAGCATAAACTAGGCACTTGCCTTATGATCTCTATCCTTAATAAGTGAAGCACTCATCTTTTCTATACATATTTACATTAAAAATATTGTTAGAAGGATTATGCCATACCCCTAGAGACTCTTTACAGAGATATATGTGTCCAGTAAGTCATATTTTGGTCTAAATTCTTCTGTAGCCTATGTATTTTAAAGAGCTTTTAAAGTTATATCAGAATTTAATAATACAGTATGTCTATATCCACAAAATCTTATTTTTGAAGGAAAAGAGGGTTTTTTAATATGTAAATGCGAACATGAACAAGAAAGTTGATTGGAAAAAAAAGTCATATGCTGTTGTGAGAAAAAATACATATACACTCTTACCATGCTTAAGCAAAAATCATTGCCTTTCATCACCATATGAAACAACCTCTAGGATGACACTGGTGTTTGTCAGGCACTGTTTCCCTGTTTGTTATACACACCATTGTCAGCAAAGACTACTCTGGAATTAAGCAATTACAAAATTTGCTATGAACTTACTTTTGAAATGAAATGTCTCTGTCAGTCTTCCAGCAAATATCCATGCTGGAGACTTTTTTTAAACCATGTTGCAGTCAAGCCTGCTGAACACAGCAGCATCTGTTGACTATAACCTTTTCAGCAACTCCCAGGATTTAATTTTTACTTGCTGGGAAAGACTAACAGGGATCAACCTGGCCATAAGATCAGCGGATATTGCCTGATCCTCCTTGCTTGGATTCAGAGCAGCATAGGACACAGTAATTTCTTAACACTTGTAACCAAAAGAGAAAAGTAGGAACTTCTAGGGAACAACAGATAATATCATAAAGACAATTAAAGAAAGGTAACTTACGAGAGTTAAAATAGGTCAAATGAATCAGACAGTAGGGTGATTTCCCCACTGGCAGTTTAAGAATCTACGTGTGCATGGTTCAGTTGAGCTGGATGAAAATGATCCTATGGTTGGTAATTTTAATATTAATCTTGATGAACTACAGCCATCTTTCTTGAAAAGAATTAGGTTTCCAACTTTTTTTTTTAATCCTGACAAATATCATAAGGTCCTGATAAGCAGCTATTTCTTCCAATCTTACCTGTGGAGTAGTGCCATACTAGTACTTGGAAATCTGTAACCTACTCCTATGACTAATGGCAGTTACAGCAATAGCAACACATTCATTAATAGAAAACCTTTTTATCCTCTTCCAGAAGGATAATTTCTTTATACTTTCATCTCATCAGAAAAAAAAAATAGAGTCAGAAAGACCATGGCAGGGAACAGAAGGACAGACAGACAAGATGAGAATCATCATGCAGTCACTGAACTCCAGAAAGCCTGCCACAACTCTACAGGGATGCATTTTGAAGAACTGCAATTCCATATATGACTTTTGACAGCAATGTTCGTGTGTATGCACAATATCCAGAGACAGCTCCCAGCTATGCCTTCTTCCTTGCTCACATCACACGGAGACTGATCTCTGCCCATGACCTGGCTAGAGAAGTTGACATATTTTCGACTTCCATGAAGGTCTCATTAATTCCAGTTATTCTTATGAAAGAAGTTTTTTTTTTTTTCAGCATACAACCTAGCAAGTTGAAGAAGCCAATGAGAATATATTACAATGTAGTTCAGTGTAAGTATTAGCTCCTGTTTATCAATTTCAGGCTTCCGATTAGAGACGGCAGGAAAGCCAGGTTGCCAATCTGCACGTTATATTATTTTGAGCTCAGTCAAGACAAATGTCCTATCCTTTTCTACTATTTCTTACAGAACAGCAAGTCTGAGAAAATCCAGTTTGGGAATAAGTGAAATCATGTTTTCTGCTAAAGAAAATGTTTTCCATGGACACTTCTCCTTCCCCTCAGAAGCTGTGAAGTTCTTCAGGCCCATGGCTCAGTGGCCCCTCTGTCTGCCAGCCTGATATAGGGCAGTGACTCTGGGAGCCTGTGGTAGTGCTTACCAATCATGTCTCCTGCTCTGCAATGGACAGCAGGAAGATCTGACAGATGGACTATTCAGGAGGGACTGGACAAAGTTGTTGATATACGACCCTTACTGTGCTCCTAGTGAAAGCTTAATAAGCCAATGTTAGGGAAGTTATTGTCTTGGTATATCTATTTTAGACACAAAAAACTGCAGCACCTCTGATACATGGTATAATAGAAGTGTAATTGAAGAAATCAGAAAGTAATAACACTGCTTTGTACTTTCAGGCCAGTTTCTCCCTCTGCAGTCAACAGGAGGTTTGTCATGCCTTCAAAGGGAGCAGAAACAGACCTTCTGTTTGAAGTTTAGTTCGCAAGCTTCTGAAGCATGCTACGATGGCTCAAACAGAAGATGGAAATTGAAGGTTTGAAACCTTTAATTAAAAATAAAATCAACAACTTAAAAAAACCAACAACTTTGAAGCCATAAAGGAAAGCCTTGACTCTAAAGAATATGATCTGAAAAGCCTTTGGGGATATTTTACTGTAATTGTCAGCCTTGCACCAATGAGCAGTCACTTATACTGGAGAGAAAAATAAAAAGCAAAAGAAAAGGAAGGAATTTTCAGCTTGATTGTGTTGACTCATCATTATTTAACAATTAAATTAGAACGAAAGTAAGAAGGGAAGAAAAGAAAAAGGAATTTTCATGGCTGCTATAAGGCAGATCTATTGCTGATTTCTTTAGATCAGTGCCAAAAAAATAGTGGTGACTTTAAATGTCATGGAGCAGGTCTCCCTGCATCCATCTCTCTAAACAAAGCAGGTATACATGCAGGGGAGAGAGAAAGAGTGGATTTTTCCTTTCTCCTCCTCATCACAGTTCCAGCAAAGAGAAAAAGAGAGAAAAACAGATTGTGCCCCAACGTGCTACCATGTGCTCTAGAGAGTCCTGAGCTGGAGATTTCTTCATGATGGATCATACGGCTGCTATGGACTCCCCTGACGGACCTGGGCTGGCTGATGGTTAAGGAGCAAACAGGGAATACTGACCTGCTCCTTCAGGTTTCCCTTCTCATTTGCATCCAACTGAAAATGGAATTCAGCCAAAAGGTTTGATCTGAGCAAGGACCCGGACAAAATGGGGGTGTTTGCAAGCTTTGAATACCCTTGCACAACCCTGTCCTCTTAGAGGTTGCTGTATTTACTTTATATAGGGCAAGACAGAAAAAAAAACGGGATAATTGGCAGTTTTACTGGGGCACTTTAAGCACTGGCTTTGACACACCTCATAGACAATATCTTGTCTGAAGAGTAAGTCTACATGACTGTTGACAAATAGCAACTGAGCTAGTAAAACAATTATTGCAATAATTTCCACATCCTTTGTATTTATTTAAAAGCATATTTAATCATTTTGAAAAATGTTAGTGTGCCTAAAATAATAAATATTATATAGAAACAGATATGGGGGAAATTGACACATATGTCAGCCTGCAAAATACATGACAGTCAGCGTATATGCTAATCAATGACAACATTGCTACAATGAATCTGAAAAATATGCTCTTACAGATCATTTTTCACCATCCTTGAGAAGTGTGTCACAATTTCCAACATTCAAACTTGTTAAGACGAGACAGATGAAGCGCTACTGTGTGATTAGTAATAGGGGAAAGTCATGGCTGAGTTAAAGAAAGTCTGAACCACTGCACCTGACTCAAACCCAATTACTAAGAGACTGAAAAAGACAGAACACATATGAAACACCCATCTCCTGTCATCGCTTGTCACATCACCCATAATGAACCAGTCTCTGCCTGCTCTCCACATTTTATAATTTTCTTTTGGACCTGATCAGTGTGGGGGTCATCATGGGCCCTGCTAAAACCGTCCGTTGGGTCTTGCCACTGTCAGTCTCACAGGAGCAACATGTCCCACAGGAGGTCAACTCTCCAGAAACATAGATACAAACTGCAGGACCCAACTACACTGGGGCTATAGGTAGCACAACATGGGCTGCATCTGACAGAGCTTTCCAAATCCCTCAGTCCTCCTCGTAAATCTGCATTTTCCCCCAGGACATGTTAAGCAAACAAAGTCCTGCACAGAGGCTTTTGGAGATATTTGCTGAATAGCTGCAGAGAAGAAAGAGTGAGAAAAATAATGAATTTGCTCTAGAAGATAAATAAGCACACCTGCAGAATGACTAGCTTACAAGCAAAATAGATACACTGAGTAAATGAGAGATAAGGGAAGACTTGAGATTAACCTCTAAAGACAAGAGGTAAGAGTAATGTCATATTTACCTGCACTTGTTTTTGTTTGGTACAAGATATATAGCACAGCTAAGAAAACAGCCCAATCAGTATTGTCAATGTTAGTGTTTTATTTAAAGTTAAAAACATAAATCCTTTGGTGTCTTTATATATATATATATATATATATATGTTTTCTCTTCTGAAAAGATATTTTCTCTTACTTTTACTTCACTAAGAAAAATCACCCAAATCTCAAAGAATTCATTATGAGAGTCATTTTTTAAGAATTTGTCATTCACCATCATCGTGCAAATTATGCCAGAGATTTCACCAAGTTTCCTAGCTCTCCTAGGCACCTTTGAGACTATCAGAATAGAAGGAGAAGGCAAGATTAATTTAGAATTTTTTTCATTTATAAAGAGGGGAGAGTTATGGAGGAGAATGTTTTGGTAGAGAATAGAGGTATGAAAGAAAGAGAAATATGATGATTTTTCCAGGAAAAAAAAATAGGAAAATGTGAAACAACTTACAATATCATACAAGTCCCACTCTTCTGTTCTCTTCAAATATGATGGACATTTTCAAAAGCTGTAGAATTATACCCACTTTTGAAAGTAGCCTGCAAAGCACACATATATTTTAAATGCTTTAGCTGAGAAGGAGAGATCATGCTTATTATGATTAAGGCATCTGAATCTATCAGTAAGGATTTACAACTGAGAATGGGGTAGTACTAGCTTATTTCATCAACTCTATTATTTGGAGCTACCTCGGTAACCAAACCTCAAGTCTTAAGGTGCAGGACAGTGATTTCAAGTGTTAGGACAACATTGTTTTAACTAACTTAAGTGTTTTCTATGATCCCATTCTTTTATGCTGATGATTCTTTTTTTTTTTTTAAATCAGTAAATCTAATTGCATCTATGTCTAGAGCGCTTTATCCATCCCTGGGTCAGAATAAAAAAATTATGATTGCTTCTTCACTGTAATCAAACTAATATATTTGTAACTGCTTTTCTGGTGTTCCACTATAGCCATCTCCTGAGAGCATCCTAGTGCCTATTGGTTTCATGGAAATTTTTGTTCGTGTGCCATAAAATTTATAATGCTGGCTTCTCTGGCAGTCAATACTTAGGTTACTCTCTCAGAATACATTAACCACAGTATTAAAGCCATTGTCTCAGTGTTATTTCATCCTTTTGTTTACATTTATGAAAAAGACAAATAATCCTTTAGAGAAATATTCAGTGCTTTCAGGTATCCAAGTATCTATAGAATCATAGAATTATTATGGTTGGAAAAGGCCTTCAAGATTATTGAGTTCAACCACAAATCCTTCAACACTGTTACTTGCTAAATCATATCCCTAAATGCCTCATGTACACGTTTCTTGCAAAGCGCTTAGGCAAATACCCAAGCACATTTTGATGACCCATACTCACATAATCACACGAATAATGAATTTCAAAAATGGTCAGCTGATGAGGCAGAGATCTGGAAAGAGTTCCTCCCAAGTTAAAAAATTTGTTCTCTTTTCTGATTAATTTTGAGTGTTTTTGTTTGTTTGTTTGTTATATATATATGTTTTATATATTTGAATTCCAATTCCTTTAACATGGCCAAAAATAACATTTTTCTCCAATGGAATATAGTCTCTTTTTTTCACCAATTTGAGTCCTTTCTGCACATAAATCACATCTCTTCTAATCTCAGGACTCTCCTGACAGAATGATAATCTCTGTTTTTCCATGTCAAATTATGTCTTATCCATTTCTACCAGCATTCAAAATACTCTCCCCAAAGGCCATAGAACCTGGTAGGTCTCATCAGAAACAGCATATATGAAGAATTGATCAGCCTACACAGTGAGTCAAAACTTAGGTTGGATGTGTCCTATCCATTCAGTCTGTTCCCATTCATCCTTTTTAGTGTTTTATTTTTCGGGCACTTATAAACTTACTCCATTTCAGCAGTCTTAAAATGTGAATATATTCTGTTTACTCTCTCCACCATTAATAGGTCAGTCAACTGATTTTGTGTTTTCTATATTTAGGACAATCTCTTCTAGATTATATTATACCTATTCCTAATTTATGAAAACAAACCAACTATGTGCAGCATCATTTTAAAGAATCCTTTTTGAGGGAACCCTGTTTGAGTTTAATTTGATTCTACTTTTCCCTCCATTAAAGTTAATGAAGTACACATTTCATTCTGTCTCCCCTCCAAACATTCCTTTTATTTCTTTTCTCCTTGTCTTAATATATGAAGCTTCATGTAACGTGTTGCAGTCTTACCCTTCAAAACAATAGATCTCACAGTATCTTGGGCCTCATTTGAAAGCAAAATGGCATCTGCTATCTGTTGTAACACAACAGTGTGACAGGAACAACAATATTCAAGCTTTGTGCCTCACAGCTTATGGAGCTGAGTAATTTTAGACAGTGACATACAGCGAAGCAAAGTCAAGACAGACAGACATCATGCTAGCTCTATTGCTTCTGCAGTTGGCTGAACTTCTCCCAGTAAACATTGATTTAAAAGAGGCCTATAATTAAAACATCTGTTTTTAATTTCCTATTTATCCTAGAAAATGAGTATATGAAAATTGAATTTGTCATCTACCTCTCTTGCATCTGATTTTTTTCAGGCAAACATTAGAGAAATGGGAAATCAAGGAGGAGGGAAGAAAAGCATATGGAAAATAAAACAGCTTTTATAAAATCATAACGGAAAATTTTGTACTCTGTGAGCAAGCACTTTTCAAACATGCAGAACAAAAGAGCAGAATATTCACAATGTTTTACCTCTGTATTTATTTTTGGTTTTAACCCCGTATGAGAAAGTTCTATGGACCATAAGCAAAAAAGGGAGAGAGGCATGCTTTGCAATTCACTGTATTCGTTAATTCTTGTTTGCCTATAAATGGTTTCATGTATAATAATGTATATCTCTGAGCTTTTCCAATGCAAACTACATTTAAGTTACATACTCAAAACTCATACTGAAATCAAAACCGCCTGAAAGCCATTCCAGGTGTTACTATAAAATTACTCCATTTCCTTTAGAAATAATTATGTTTGGGAAGCCAAGAGGAAATTTTGTCAGGGAAATCAGCCCTTGAAATATATCTGTAACAAGATCTATTTCCTTTTTTTTAATACCTTTCTGACTAAAGATGTAAGTGCTTGCTGAGAAATTTAGGAGAAAAATATGGTCAAGTCAAACCGAACTAGAAATCACAGAATACTTGTACACCCTGAGGAGTCGAGAGGGTGCTGAGTTTCCCGAATCAGCTGTAAGACTGGAAGGAGTGTAGGGGCATCAGGAGAGAGGTGTCACCTAAACCAACGAGCCCTTTGAAGAAGTAGGGCAAACTGCTGCCCTTGGGACTGCTGTCGGCACCTGCACAATTCCACAGAGTGTGGATGTAGAGAGGCATGACTTACTTTGCAGCTGGCTTGGAAAGGCTAACACGATGCTTTTCTGGAACGGCTAGCATGTGCTAACCTATAGCTGGCCTCCTTTTGAAATAAATATACTCTCCCAACTGCGCTAAATCCCAGAACTGTAGCATGGTACCACAGCTCTAGTGTACCCAATATCTCTTGAAATTATGTTTAGGTTCCCAACACTCAACACACCTGTCAGCAAATAGGTTACTTGAAAAATGCATGTTAACCTAGAAAAAAGCACAGGCTAAATGTGCTGCTTGTATAACTCAGTGGAAACCTTTCAACTAGCTCTCCAATGATCTTTCCTGACAGAAGCATCATGAAAGCTGTTGGGCTAATCCACTGACTTTTGAGACACAGCTATGTCCTGTAATCTCTTCCATGCAAGTTGCAGTAATAGTCAAAACTTTTCTCAAATTTTGCATCTTGGCCAGGAGGGACAACATTATAATAGTTACTTATGGAAATCTGAGAATACCTGTGAAGACAGGGAGCAGCAGCTCCAGCACACACAAGAAATGCTCTCCCTGCTTAAGCTCTCCTCTCCCTTCGTTACCACAACCATTACAGGATCACAAAAGCAATATGACTTTATGCAAAGACATTTTTTTAACATTGTTTACTGTTAGATGTGCAGCCTCTCATAATAACATCTTACGTATCTTCATATCCACATCTTACATATCTTTCACTATGACACAACTACAAAATGTGAAAGCAGTTGTAATATGTGGGATGAAGGTATTCTGGCAGGTTTCTTGCCATTTTTTTTTTCCTGGCCAGGCTGCTGCAGAAATGGCTGCATTAAATGCCATTTGTTATTTCCCTGTAAGTCTTATTTACAGGCTGTTATAATATGAGGCATGAGGACACATGAGCAATTTCTCTCCTACAGTTTATTTTAAAAGCCAGAAGAGCTTTAAGAACTTTGTATCTGGGATAACTGCTGACAGAGTCCAGCACTGCCATTCCCTTTGCTTTCAGTGTCTCTGTATACCATTTTTATATACCAGTTCAGTCCCTCTTGCTCTGCACTAAATCGTTGCCAAGGAAGGATTGAGCCTGCAGAATTTTTCCTAGGTACTTTTTTTATTTGCTGAGTTGCTCCTCTTCCAGAAGGTGAATCTAACTTTGCCTTTTCATGCTTTGCATACTTATATCCAGCTCATGTTTTTTGTACTACTGGTTTCCATAAGGCACTGATATGAAACTCATAGCCCACTGATGTGGCTGCACTGCCTTCCTGCAGAGCAAAAAAAGGGGGTTGTAAATCAATACAGGGTTTCTGGGGAAAAAGAGAAAAGACTATTTTTAGGAGTATATTTAGGAGAGTACTTGCAAAAAGGCATGACAGAATTGCATGAGAGAGCAAACACTGTGTAAGTACCTACTTTTCTCCCTAGTAGACTAAACTTTTTTTCTGTATGACCAGATTGCCTTGTGCCCCCTCCTACCAGCAAGAGAGATGATAATGTATAGGTCTTAGAGATAGAATCATAAAAACTCTGAATTTGAAGGTTCAGTCCCCTTTGTCTGTTTTGAAAAACACATTTTTCAGGAAAGATGAAGAATGTTCCATCTTTACGATAAGGGCAGAACTTCGAAGGCTCAAGAGGAATATCTGTTGCTATCCTCTGAGCTTTCCTTGTCTGATGAAGACGTATGAGCCATGGAGCGCATGCACAAATTCAGAAAGATAAAACACTTCACTCTTTTATAATAGACTATCCTCTGGCTTTAGCATATGGTCAGGATATCACACAGAACAACAGTTTCTTATTATAGATTAGGAACAGCACCGAGCCAACTGCATTTTTGAATCCATCTGCCCATACAAAAATAGTTTCTCACTGGGATCTTCCTTCTAATATTGAATTATTTCTGCCCACAAGCCGCTCCTTCCAGAATGACTTTGGAAACAACGGCCTTTTTCCCTTTGAATGTAATTATAAGGAAATGGCACCCCCCCCACTACCCAACGCTGCTAAACATGGCCTGGTATTAAATGGGAGGTCTGCAGCCCTCCCAGATCCTATCAGGAAAGCTTTATAGCATCTATCCCGATAGTGTGAATTATGTATTCTCTGAATACATACGCACTCTTTCTCCTGAAATGGGGTCTATCAGAGCAGACTGTTGTATCTGAGAAGAGCCCCTCTAAAATCTGTATTCTGCAGGGATGTAAGGGTCTGTGGCCTTCCCTTGGCCCGCTTCAAGGACTGGGACATTTTCTAGTTTTTCACAGATTATCTTTTTAACCTCATTTAATCTTCATTGCCTCAGAAGTTACTTTTACTTCCAATATAAATAGCAGTTCAGATTTTTTTTTCCAAATTGTTTGATTAAAATATTAGCTTTGTTGAAAAAAGGGGACTTGGGGTCTGAGGAGGGGAATTTGTGTTTTAACATGGCTGGTCTCTCTTGCATTTTGAATTCAACATGGCAAAACAGGCTGTGCTGCAGCACGTCTCCCAAGACACACAGGAGACCAGCTCTCATCTCTCTGTCTAATCTGTGTATTGGTTTAGCTCCACACAGGTCTATGAGGTTATATTGATATAAAATTAGGATGACAGAGTGGAGAATCAGGTCTATATTGGTTTTACTTTTTCAAAGTCAAATATTTTTCTAACTAACTCAGTTCAAAGCATTCAGACATATCTCTAGCTATTCTCCCAAATGATTCTCTTTAATTTGGAGACTGCCTCTGAAGTAGAAGTAGAAGTTTACATTGAATACATTTCAAATACTTCTGTGCACCTACAATATTTTTGTGAAATACCTGTGATGTGCCACTCTCAGAATGGAGAAAAACCTTTTTGACCAGAAAAAATGGAGGCATATAGAATGAAGTGGCCTATTTTTGTTCTACTTCTTAGCTAGATGACTGGAAACAGAGACAGAAACCAAATATTGCACTAATAGGTTAACTGCCTATCTAAACCATAGCTAATCAGCATTAATTTACTCAAAAGTAACCTGGAGTACTGGAGCCCCAGGGCACTGGTGGTCTGCAATACTGTCCCTGAACAGTATTGCAGGAGCAGCAGCAGACACATTGCCATCACGAGGATTCAGACCCGGGATCTTGGATGCACTGTGATCTCTAGAGATGTATGAGATGTGCCCAATGAGTTAACTTTTAGAAGAGAGGTGAGGAAGCTGCATACTTATAAAACAAGAAAGATGAGACAAAAACAAACAAACAAACAAATAAATAAATGAAAAGCCAAATCTCACTTCAAAACTTGTTGAGATAGATGCTCTTAAACTTGGTGACTAAAGGAGTTGCCTCTTAGGTGATATACAGATATAAGCATATGAAACCTTTCTTCCCAAAGCTGAAATAGAGTTTTGTGTCCTGCTTGTTTATAATTCAGGATACATAGAACTGTATTCTAAAAACCCAGTTCACCATAATTAGAAATATTACGGTTATTTTGACAAGAGAAAAAAATGGTAAGTTTTTTTCAGTGATATCAATCATTCTCACTCAATTATGTATGTTTTGCCATATATCTAGTAAGATAACTAGTTATTTTTTAAATATTCACTTTCTCCTTTGTGATTAATTCCAGCTCATGATGAAAGACTTGCCAGGATGAGTGAAAAATTACTGACCTGGACAAAGGCTAAGAAGAACATTTCTTAAGCATCTAGAATGTAGTACTGAGGAACTGTAAAAGTCAGTCTTTCAAAAATTAAAGATAGTTAAGTCCAGCAGGATACATACTTCTGCCCATTCATTTTAATGCTAGGTCTGAAAGCATGACACAAGACATAGGTCTTTCATTTAGGTTCTTACATTTGCTGTATATTATTATATTTGCTGTACAGTTGCTTTTTTCCCCTCATTTTCTTTTGAATTGGAGGCTAACGTTTGATGCAACTTCTCACATGGGTCAGCTCAGCCTCTGCCTCTGGCTGCAGGGCCCAGGGCTGCTGCAGGAACCCTCCACCCCAGCATCCTCCCGACCTGCTCCCAGACCAGTTTCATCCATTCCTTCCCCTTTGTGTCTCGAGCCATTCATAAAACCTCTTTCTCCTGGGGATATCTGCATGTTCTGGTTGCTTGGAAACCCCTTCCATATGGCTGTATAGGATTTAGGAAAACTTATTTCCATACCTCTCTCATCTCCTATCTTATAGGCAAGTACTGTTTTGAGTACTGCTAGTAATTCTTTTCAAATTTAATTTAGTTATCTTATATACTGTATATATACTTATATACTAAGTGGTACTTAGATTGTTCCCTGTCTTTAGAAACATCACAGTTGCTTAATTCCCTTTTTTTTTTTTTTAACTTTTCTTTCATCTTTTATCCTTCAATTCCCCTTTTTGTTACACTTCTGAAAAGTCCTTCTGATGCACTGCAACCAAAAAAAGTCATCGCAGCCAGAGTGCTGAAAGCCAGCTTTGTGTGGAGGTACAATGTAAATCCGCAAAGGCTCCATGCTCCTGGAAATGTTGGAAATGTCACAGAAACATAAATAATACCTGCTCCCTGTATCTATGCTAACCCAGTGTGGCTGCTGAATGAGGGGGAGCTGTAGGAACCTCCCTGGCTTTTCTAACCCTGAGGAACAAGCAGCACCTTGGGCCTTACTAACCCCTGGCTATAGAGATATCAGACTGAAGCAGGTAGCTACAAGAGCTAAAATGAGGGCAGGGAAAAAATATATATATATATCCTCTTTACGTCCCCTTGATAACTAGACAAAATGTCTAGAACTAGACAAAATGTAATTAAATGATAGTATCTTAATGACACGTTTCCTTATATGAGTACCAGATGTGTTCTGTATATTGATTATCTGTTTTCTGATCCAGAATAACCATATGTTCCATGTTAAAAATAATTCTTAATATTCTTTTACTCTGCCAGTGTTTGTTTTTGAGTCTTTGAGATATTCTAGTTGATTTTTTTTTTTAATTAAAATACAATCAAATCATTTACTTCAGGTGATTGGCCATTTTCATTGAGCTAACAGATGTCTCAGGCAACCTGGATCCCAAACAAACTGGTTTGGTTAATGAGAAGATAACTGAGTGTTTAAAATGTCTGTGGAAAAGTCCTTCGTTAAGACATAGATTAGTGGTTGCCACTGAACCTGGCTGAGGGAATCCCATACTCATTTGTCATCCATTTCATCCACCCTTCCTTAGCTTCCTAAGCTGATGCCTGCCCTTTCCCTGGCTCCCCACACAGATCCTTGGGTATTCCTGACAATTACAGCTGCTGAATGGTCTGTTGACAGACAGTCCTGTGTGAAGGGATGTGAACACCTGGCCATGCTATGACGCTATAGTGAGCATCAGCATTAAAACTCCCTCTCTTTAATGAATGTCAACTTTAATCAATATAGTTAATTATTTTCCTTATGGATATTTTACACTACTCCTGAAACAAGTCCCTTGTGTCAGCTGAAACTTTAAGGTGCTCAGAACTCAGCTATAGACCCCTTAAAAATTTAAGCTGCTAGTGCTAAAATCAAAAGTGTGTTTGAAGCCACTCAGCACAACTTAGAAAACAGTGTCTCTGTCAGGAGGAAGCTACAGCAGGGAAGACAAATCGCAGCGAGCAGCCACAAATGAGTTGCTAGATGTCAGTTATGGCACTGCAGACTGCTTCTGCAACGTACAAGGAATGCAGTGAATGTTCAACGCTTCTGTCTTTTCCCTGGGAAGTCATATATCCCTTTCACTGCAGTGGAAGAACAAGGAACAGACTTATCCTTGATGCAGCAGGAACATCCTTCTCCTTGCCCTCAGGAGGTTTAAATCAGAGGAGTCCTGAGAGTGGCAGGAGTAAGGACATTCAGTACCAAGTGATTTGTGTTGTTCCCATTGTGAAAGTGATGGATCTAACTACCATTAGATATACAATATAGTCAAAGTTTGCTAAGCAGTATAGATGCAGCCTTTTGAATTTGTAATAGGCATCTGTCTCAAAGTATCTTTCTCCTCAATCTGTTTGAGAAAATTAAATACCTATTGTGTTGTTTTGACTTGGTACTTTTTTTCTGTGCCTATATTTCTGTGCCCTATATGCTGGGCAAGGAGGAAGAGAGAGGGAGAACCGTTTATTTAGTTCCCATTATTCCCATGAGAACGACTAATCACGTGGGAGTAGAACAACAAGTTCTGCTAGGCACACAGAATCTGTTTATGAAACATCTCTGCATACTCTCGAGGTTTCATTAGATTTAAGTGGGTTTTTCTCCACTCCTCCAGATCATTGTTATTTCAAAACCAAATTTATTCAAAGTAGGGAAAGGCACATCTCCTCAAGTATACCAACTTCAAGCTAAAACACAAAACATAGAAAACATAGTTTAATGTTTAAAATATGTGCCAGTTAGAATAATGGATATATAGCAAACCATTTCTTTACAGCTTTTAGGGGATGCTAATAATTAATATGATTTTTGTATTTGGAAAATACAAAAAAAGTTACGGAAAAGTATTTTTCTATATTGTCTATATAGCAAAAATAAACATTTCTGTATTTGTTATGTGATCACCTAGGGATAGAGTAACACAATAGCTACACCCAATGGCAACTTGATTAACTGCTATTTTTTTATAAAGAAAACTGCTAATGTTTTCTTACCAGCGGCTGAAAGATCAAGGTCAAACATAAATACTTATGCCAGTTTAAACAGATGCTTTTTCATGAAGATAGATTCATTTCTAAATGGTTACAAAAATCTTTCCCTTTCATAAATCATATTTTCCTTGCAATTCCTGTTTTAATGAACAGCAATGTTATTTTTTCTGGCTGGTTTATTATGTTCTCCCTATAGTGCACTTGGACTTGGGAAAGAAACCTTGGCAAGTCAGATATTCTCCTTACCAGTTTCTTTTGCTTGCTGTTTCCTCTTCACTGTGGTCACTAAAGTATCTTTCAGATTCTGAACCAAGTGAGACGTTGCAGTGTTTAATTTTGGATTTGCAAAGAAAACTTAAAGCAGAGATTTAAGGCAGATATGAGCTGCCTCCATTTCTATAGAATGTCGTGTTAGTCTCTAAGGCTATATACAGATAAATCATAGAATCATAGAATCACAGAATGCCTAAGGTTGGAAGGGACCTCTAGAGGTCATCTAGTCCAACCCCCC
>JAWLRI010000144.1:1949859-1987586 GCA_034781795.1 Crypturellus tataupa
GGACCTCTAGAGGTCATCTAGTCCAAGCCCCCTGCACACGCAGGGCCACCTAGAGCACGTGGCACAGGGCTGCATCCCTGTGGTTGGTTTTGGGGCCAAATAATCAATACTAGATGAACCAACTAAGCAATTAAAAGCTCCTGAAAAGCAGATAGGCTATTTTCATAAATGATCACCATTTACATTGGTTTCTGTGCAGCACTTTTTTAGTGTAAAACATTTCTGAAAACTTTAGCAATTATTTACTAGCATTCAATAAACAGACCTTGAAATAATAATATAAAGTATAAGAAATTTTTCAGATAAATGCCCCATGACAACAAAAGCAACCTGATCAAAAAATCAATAAATAGATAATACAGTGGTAAGTACATTGTACATGTGCTAAGTATAATCGAGAACAAAATATTAATGTCTCAGTGCATAAATCCCAACAACATTCACATATTTCAGGGTGGGTGCATCTATGGTCTTCCCCTATTTCTAATTGGATAGGAAATGCAGAGTGAAATGGTCAAAAGCATGAAAAAAGGACCATTTGAAGATGACTAAATAGACTTAGGCTCCTGAAACAAGACATAACAGATGCCTAGAAAATCACTAATAGCATGAAAAAAAATAAGTAGAAGACATTACACTGTTCCCCTATGAAAACATGCAAGAGAAAAAGAATGAGAGCAAGTTTATGGTTTAGTCCCCTTAAAGGTCATTGTTCTCCACACAACACAAATTTAAACTGAGGCATTCTTTCCCATAATACTTGAATATTGTTAAAGTTCAGATAAATCATTCAAGGCAAAATCACTCAAGGACTGTAAATGTATAGAAGACAGCCAGAGGCTGGGAGGGTGCACCAGGGATAAATTACAGTCCTCTTGCTTTTTCCTCTCTAGGCATCTGCTATGGATGCTTCCACCTTGGAGTGGAGTATATGCAGAGCCTCAGCACAGTGGCTTGCATATTACATCTACTTGTGTTTATAAAAGTCAATTTAAGTTCTTCCTTTTTGGATATCGTATTCCAGAATGCCAAAAAAAAAAAAAAAAGGAAAAAAAAAGAAAAAAGAGATCTACTGATGTTGGTCTGTATGTTTACAAGATGTAATTTCCTAAAATATTTACTCAGAAGCCTCAACAAGTTTACACATATAGAACCCCCAAACGTATGTATAGCTTCTGTGTAGCTTAGTCTCCTACAGCTGTTAAGAGTAGAAAATGTACATTATTGCACTTTTAATATGAAAATTTATTTTATATCGGTTCATGCAAATGAGAGAAAAAATCTGGAAAATATATTATACCCTGCATACAGATTTCTGAAATATAAATAAGTCTTATTTATAATTGTGCTAAAGAAATAATTTTAATATCTTGCCTTCAAACCCACTAAGATTTTTCAGTGTAACTAAGCATTCTATGGCATAAGAACAGATCTGAATAATGACAGTGTAAGTTGATTCATATTTTAAAAATAAAATTCGATAACAGAGCAATTTAGAACAAATATCTGGAGAAAAATAGCTTGGGAAAACCAGAATATATTGGTGTTTGCTCTGCTCCAAATGCAAAGCTCCAAACCAGATTTTGGGGCATGTCCATGAAGCTAGATAAACAGGTGGCTGCGGTCGGCAAGATCATTTATGGATGTGCAACGACAATGAAAATTCAAAGACTCCATAGAGAATCTTGCTTGGTCTCATGACTTGTAGAAACTTAAATTAGATGAGAAATCTGCACTGGTCATTGAATTGGTTTGTACTATTCAGGATAATGGAAGACAACAGAGACTTTTACCTTCAAGCCTCACCTGGTGAAGTCACTAAGTCTGCTGTGCCTTAGCATAATTTTTATTACAAGCAGAACGTTTAAATAGTTCTTATTACTGGAAAAGTTAATCTTGCACCAATTAGAGAAAGTTTATTTAAAAAGAATAGTTAAACTTGGCTTCTAATTGGAAATTAGAATTGGAATTAGCTTCAGTGTAGAATATCTCAACTTTACGACAATTAAGGGCATAGTATTAAAATGGCATCAGCTCCTTTCAATTCTAAAAACAAGCTGCATGAAAAAAAATGATAGTCATTTCTACTTCTTTTGAGAACATTTTATTTCTTTATTACTGTTCACTGAAGAAGGTCTGCTCAAGCAAGTGAGAAGTTGCAGATTTGAGCAACCCCTAAGTTAAAGAGTCTTTTGTTCTTGTCAGGGTAATTCTTTTCATTACAAAGAGTTACCAGTGAACAACACAAAAACAGTAGAAGAGGTCTTGGAAGTTTCTTATGCTCTTAAGTAGAGCTACCATTCATGGTTGTATTTAGTTCTACCGAATTCACACACAAGATGCTCCCAAATATGTAAGTCTGAGCATGCCATTTTTTAGATACATACAGATATATGTACATGACATGCATGAGTGTGATAGCATGCATGTGCACACATGTGCACAAAGTGCATGTGATTTAGAATCAAAAGAAAAAAAGGACATTCTTCCTTTTCAGATGGTGTCTATATAAAATCTATTTGGATCGATTGGATCTTACACTCCTGGTCTTAACCATTCTCCTTTCTCCTTCAGAGAGTGGAATAAAGAGTCAGAATTTGTTGACAGGGACTGGGTAACTAGCCAAAAATTGCCCAATATCAGGAGGAGGACTGTTTTTTCCTCCCTTTGTG
Source organism: Crypturellus tataupa (assembly GCA_034781795.1). Taxonomy (NCBI): domain Eukaryota; kingdom Metazoa; phylum Chordata; class Aves; order Tinamiformes; family Tinamidae; genus Crypturellus; species Crypturellus tataupa. The sequence goes on from JAWLRI010000144.1 coordinate 1,952,532, forward strand.
ATACATGAATAAGAATATGCATTATGTGATTTCTATTATTTCCTCTAGCTCGCAATAGATAGAGGGCAGATAACAGTTTTGAATGAATAACCCATATTATCACACTTTTGCTGTTTTTCACCTGAAATCTACTGGTGCCACTTAAATTGAAATTTACTCCATGGTATGTGGTACAAAAAAGGTTTATGATGGAAGATTGAAGTCAATCAAAAAGAGAAGTATTTCAAAGACTTTCCTCCAAATACATTTACAGAAATCAAATTGTTAATATCAGCACATTATTGTTAATATAAGCACATTGCCTTGCTTCGGTTCACAGAGTGATAGAGCTATCTTTTCACAAATATGCAGGCTCCTGCTTGCAGTTGCTATGCAATTAACTGGAGGTTCAGATGTTATAATTTATATCTCTAGTTGTTCTTCCATTTTTTCCAGAAATCTAGTGTCCGTTTGCATACTGAACATTCCCTATATGCCTTTGAATGCTCATTCTACCTTTGATTGTTCATAATGATAGACAACACTGCAGAATTCTGGATTCAGTTTAGGCTACTTTTACCTTACTTTAAAAAAATGTCATTGACATTGCAGTTGGCCTTGGGTTATACATATATATATATATATATACAGCAAGTAGTACAACTTGGGAATCACTTTCAGAATGTGATTAAAAAAAATAGTCAAATTTGCTTTAGATATCCTTAACGTCAGAGGTCTAGTAAGCTACTGACCCCTAGTTGAGAAAAACAAAATAGCTATTAATTCCGGTCTTTTTTTCTAAAATATTCTTAAATATATCTTAAATATATTTTCTTCCTTCTTTTCAGCTAAGTTTTTGTCTGTTTGTTTTGCTGTTGTTTTTTTCCCTCTCAGGAGAATGGTAAAAACATTTTTTTTTAAGGAACTCATTCAAACTATTTACAAAAATGAGAAAGGCATTTTTAAAGGCTTTTTTTTCCAGTATCCTTTTCTTCGCATTCAATGTATTTCAGTATAGATACAATCTCAAAGGAATGGCCAATTAAAAGTCAGAAGCTGCAAAAGCTACAGTTCTTGTACATCTTTTCTATCTTTTTTTTGCTTACATCATTTTCTTTTTGAAAGTGTACAGAGAGGAAAACCGAAGCTAGAAAACACTATTTCCTTCTATTTGAAACAACTGATTTTTTGTTTCAGACTCATCAAAGACAGTGGCTTGTAAACATGAAATATTCAGCTTTTATTTCTCTGTGAAAAATAACCTGAAAAATAATGAACAGCCAAATATGAACAGTTTCAGGCATTCACTGAAATCTATTCACACATTAGCACTCATTCTGTAAGCTACCGAAAAGGGAAGATGTTCAGTACCAGCCAAGATTAAACAATACGTTCCTATTTTAATATGTTTTAAAGTCATGATCACTGAGAAGGCTCACAAAATGAACACAGAATGAATAAATAACCTGCAAAGGGAGAAATCTATATATTCTATCTTTCTCAGAAGAAATCCAGATCTTCAGCTAATAAAGAGAATGAAAAAGCGTAGATTATGAATAATTTATATGTGGTGTACTTGCCAATGACTTCTTCAGGGGCCAGGGGACAGAACAAACATTTTCTTAAGAGTTTCACTTTGCTGTGAAAACACAGTTCCTTCAAAAATATTCTTGCATTTTGGGCCATCTCAGAAATTACACCTTCCAACCTTGAGCTAAGTTCATTTGATCACATTTTGCCTTTAATTGTTCCTGATGTGTTAAAGCATTGTAATAAGATACATCTATTTTATTCTTAGTGATGTTAATTAATATGGGAAGTGAGATGTTTTAATAAGACAGTGATCAAGAGTTTCCTGTGCTTCTTAATGGGTTATGCACACAGCGATTAACAATCCATCTGATGATGAAAGCAAAAAGGTTTTAATTGCCTTGGCAAAGGTTATAAACAGAATAGACTAGCACAGCGCTGTTAAGTGAGATTACATTTTCTTGTAGATGTGCCTGTGACTGTTACTGTGTTTTTCACTGGTGACTGCATTGCATGTTGTCTTTTTCAATATAATGAATGCAACAGCTCACTGCAGAAGAAGGCTTGAAGAAGGCATTTCTTCCACAGTAATGTTTTGCTTTTGTTTTTAAATGCCAGGGATTTGGGAGGGGATGTGTGCAAAGTACAGAGGGGACTATCTGTCACTTACATTGAACACCTTTACAGTAAACCTATGAAAGGAGAGTTGTTTGTTTTCAATTTTTTTCTGACAACCAATTACGCTAGACACATCTAAAACCACAGGCATCAGGACCTTCTCAGATGGATGACTAAAGCAGCTGATTGTGTTTTCCCCATCTCAAAGTCTTTCAGCTGTTTGTGTTGCAGGATAAAACCACTCTGACCTGTCATCTTGCTCTAGACACCGGGGCTTGCTAACATTGTTTTTGAAAAGTATTTTTCTTAAGGTACTTTTATGCATGCACACATATAGGTATGTTAATATTAATCCAGTAATGTAGGATACCTTTCACTAATATTGAGGGTATGTTTAACAAGTCAATTAAAAATCAGTGAAATTTAAGCAATGCTGCTGTCTAATCCCTCATCAATAAGATCTACCTGTATTCATACAATACACACACACACACATATGTGCATATATATATCCAAATTTCACTGCTTCCAAAAATACAAAATGAGTTGGCATATACAAATAGTGTTCATTTTTATGAAAAAAATGGTTTATTGTAAGAAAAAAACAGAAACATTTATTTCCCTGAATATAAATGTTGAAAACATCACATCTGAGACATCTAATATCAGTCACATCAGCCATCTGGTACTTTTATTAACTTGTCCTGTTCCAATTAGGCATAATTTACCTAGAATCTTTAATAAATAATTAAAATTGTCAGATTTCTTAATATTTCCCTTACGGAATACATATACCGTAATTTCTTTGATTATTCAGGTATTTGCAATTTAAAAATGTTATACAGTTTAAAGGAAATGCATAATGAATAATACCCTAAATAATATGTGAAAAAAAATTCTTCTACCTATCAACAACCTTACATTTTCTTTATACCTGGCCATTAAACATTTGCAAAGGAAGTTGTGAAGATGTTGTGTTTGACATTAATTTAATAGCGTAATGACAAAGGATCTTTCCACAGGATATGTGAAAACTAAAATGAATAATTTCCTGGGAAAAAAATCAACACAGAATTACTAGATAGTCGTGAATACTTAAGATGTGCTTTACAGAAAATAGCATATCTTTATCAAAATATGGATTGAGACAGTGTTCTCCAAGACTCAAATAAACTACTCTTTATATACATTCTCCTGTAAAGTTAAAGGAACGAATAATTCCATTAAATGGAGCACTGTAAAGTTTTATGTCTCATATTTAATAGCCTTAAATCAGGTGCATTGCACTGATACCTATGCTATTACAGCACTGTGAATGTCATTCTGTTATATGGTTCTTTTTTATTCTCTTTGACTTTTATCTGTGTAACCCCAGGCATATGGAACTGCATAAAGTGGGATATAAACAAAAATCCATAGGCTTTCTGCACTGGAGCTACTACAGACTTCATCATCTGTAAACACAACGCATCTATCAATTTTCTAATTATTTTACCTTATCCTTCTTTTGTTTTTCATCCTGGTATATGATCCAGTGCTCCCCATCATTACTGTAAGCAAGCTTGTAGGACCCCACAAACTGGACATGACCAAAATCTTTAGCTCCTTGTGTAATTATGCCAGTGACTTTTGTAGGGACGAGCAGGTCAACCTAAAAAAAACAAAACAGAAATAAGAAAAAATACAGGATAATGCGATTAAAACAGGTTCTGCTCACAGCATGACTTCATATCACCCAAAAGTAAAACTGGTGCATTATGACACACATTAGTAGCAGAAGTCAGGAAAATCAGGGTTGTTAAGAAACACCTAAAAGCAGGGTGACTAAGGATCCTGCTGAGTTCAAGCGGTGGCTTTGCATAATTTCAAAACTGACTACTGCAGGATCTAGTTCAGTTTACTTTGGGTAGGAAAGGAATTAGGATTAGAAGGGAGTAACACAATATTCTGCTTCGATGCTGCTCTTCCAACAGATGCTGACAAAGGACATGATGGTTTTCCTTATTCCCCAAATACTGAGTCAACATTACGTCATGAATTAGTTTGACTTCTTTTTCTCTTTGTTCGTTATTGTTTATAATTCCTTCTGGCAGAACAGTGCTAATCTTGCACCACTTACTATCGTGCTAAATGCTGTACAAATTCTAAACAAAACAGTGTTTCCTGTAGCAAATAATTTATGACCAAAAAACATTCCTATGTGCTCCTAATAATTAGAACAAAATAAGCCAAAGCATGATTCTGCAGCTGCCTTATTTCATTACAATAATAGAGGCTGTGCTTTACAATGTCTTCTAAAACATTTGCTATTATCTTCTTTTTCTACTGAACTTTTTATTTTCTCTTTCCTCTCCAGAATTTTATATCTTTAATTTATTCTAAAGCTCTAACTTTCTCATTTCTTGATTTTTTGAACTATTTTGTAAACTCAGCATGCAATTAAAAAAAAAAATACACGGTAGAAATCTTATTGCTTAATAAAATCTGGGCTCTCAAATGGCTAACATGGGCCAGCCAATTTTCTGCAACTACAAAAGTAAAACTGTGACTTCATTCTGTGTCTTCTAGCAATAAGTGCCAGGAAAAAAAAGAAGAAAAACAGACTTATTTTTCACAACAAATGGCTGTGAAACAGTATATTTTAATATGAGTTCTACCAGAGGATATTAATAGTAAAAATATTGCATTAAATTACAAAAAGAAATGAAGAAATGAACTCCATGAATAAATAAGGGATGTGTTTTGTAACAAAAAGATAAACAGAAACCATAAAAAATTTTAATATGTGATTGATCAAATGCTGAAGATCTAAACTGGTGATTTTGAAAGGCTAAGACCCTCTGAACAGGCCTGGCTTTGCCTGGAAATTGGGGCAAAAGAAAGGGACTAATGTGATGCAAAGTTCAGGAAGTAAGTCATGGAGAGGAAGCAAAAACATACAAGGGAAAGAAGGACAGAAAAAAAAGGCAAAAGATGTCTAGCCTAAGCCAAGAGAAAACAATACAGAAAACTATGTGAGCACATCATAACAACAGAAGAAAAATAATGAGCAAGTAGAGTTAGCAGACAAGGATGACTGAAGACCCCTGTAAAAATTCAAAGAAGGGTAGCAAATAACGAGTAGCAAATCTTTTTAAGAAACAAGAGAAAAAATCAGATGCTTCAGTACTTAAATACTATGACAGTAAATGCAAAACCTAATTGCCTAATGATGATCTTGGGGCTTTACTCCTGGCAGAATTAACTAACTTACTGCTATCTCACATCAGCTATACTTACGCCTCAGAAAAGCATCCCAGGCTCTAAGGGATGTATCCATTGGGAGGCTAAACTCTTTTTGTTTTCTCTTTAGTCAATGAAAAAAGAGAGAGAAAAAGAGAGAGTGAGAGACTCAACCAAATGATTATTCAGAACTAGAGTCTACTTTAGATGCTCTGTTTTAGATACACTGTTTGAAGAAAATTTTTTCTTTTGTACGGCAGGGAGGGAGACAAGCTTCCATAGACTAAACTGGCTGTAGTGAACTGAGCACTGCTAATTAGGTAATAAAAACACTTACATTCCAAATACTTCGGAGTCTAAATGAAGAGTTTCATGTATAAGAAGGTGGATCTGTTGGGGAATCACTGATCGGTTCAAACTTTTAGGTAGAATTTGAACAAAGGGTCTAGAAGGCAACTTTAGATTTTATTTATAAATATTTCTATCATTAATGTTTTCAAAGTATAACATCATTTTAGCAGAGAATGTTTCTTATATTAAAAATTAACGTCTTTCTTCTTAACTAAAAATCATGTCTCATACCTGAATCTGTGGTTGAAATTTTAAATCTTTGAAAGTAATCTAAATGAATTTCACAAATATGTAACATGGTCATAGCACTGCAAGTGTGTCTCATTGAAAATCAGAACAGGGAGGAAAAATTCTCATTAAGATTCATGGGATTTCAAAAGCAAAATCACAGTAAACCTTTATTATCACATAGATCCAGAGTTAATAAAAATGTCCTAGTAACAATTATTTTTTGCTTATAGGACATATATATTGGCCTTGTACTCTTGTTCAGAAAAATGATATGGAAAATTGAAAGATAATTGGGTATGTGTTTCATGCTTTTTCTGAAGGACTTACCTAGTGCTGCGTAGAGTATATATATATATATGTGTTTCATATAACTGCTCTGTCCACACTTTGAGTGGCCTAACCATCAATCCCAAGCTCATAAACCTTGACTATCAACATCTGACTACCTAGATATGCCTAATGTTCATTTAATTGCCTTTTGACCTTATCTTATCTTAGATTACAACTGCTGATGCGGAGACCCTCAAACTGACAAAATTCACTCCTCTCAAGACCCAAGAACATAATCACAAGACTTACAGATATTTGAAGCAGCTGCTCATGAGCCAGCTTGAATCTGAAAGCAGTACAGGTGCCTATACACATGCCATGCTTGAACCCAGCTCTGCAGCTTCTGAACTTAAGCTGGGTGTCAGGGTTATGTACTGCCTTAAGAAAACCTGCTAGCTTGGGTCTCCATTACTTCTGCAATCTCTGCTCCACTTCATAGTAGTAGACATGCCATAAAATAGCCATGGATGCTTTCTGAGCATTGTTCACACCTCAGCATACCTTTTGCCTCTCCCATATGCTTGGTGAAAACAAATTTATATTCAGATATTTACTGGTACAATGAGAGAGGCAACAGAACACATAAAGGGCAAGCCAGGTGTGGACAGGACTCAGGAAAGCAGATAAAGGAAGGAAGCCGTTTTCATGATACAGAGACCCTATCTGGAAGCTGAATGACCATGTAGTTTGGAGAATCCCTCCAGAACTACAAAAACACACTGGCACACTGGCTTGCAGAAGATAAGCCTCAAGAACAGAAATTGCAGAAGGCTCCAGCACTTCAGAGACTAACAAAAGGGACAGAGAGACCTAAGCGGCAGTACCTCGCAAAATCCAACCAAGATTTCTAAGCACTTCAGATCTGCAAATCAATAAGCACAGTTAGGCTTTGTTTATAGCAACAAGTAGAAGAGTACAATGGGAGAAGGTCTGTAAAGCAAATCAGCTGATATTGAGAACTGGATTTCAATACAATATGTACTGCAGGGGACACATGATGAACAAGTGTGCAATTCAGTGGTTGGAACATACAGTTTTGATGTGCCTCTTTGTATAGCCTTCATCTGAAAGACATCCATTTAATGCTGTGTGAGGGCATTCCATGATGTGAACCAAAGCATGAAAAGTGAGGACAACATACTCCTCACCTACAAATAATGTTTTATGTAGACAAATCTCAGGATCAATGTACCACGTTTTCTTAGCAATGACCATAATAGAAGGTTTTTTACTTGACCTAAGCAATACTTCAGTTATGCATCCCTGAATCACCACATGCAACATAAGCTTCAATTCAAAGACGGAAAAGGGAGAGCTGGAATGGAAGACTTTGGAAGTGTTGAGAGTTAGAGTACTGATTCGTTCATTAATGTTTATTAATAATTACATAAGCAGGTCATCTCAATCCATTTCTTATATAGGTGCTGCTTCTGCTCCAAGTATAGCTACCTCTGATCCTACGTAACTTTTAGACATGTCATTTCTCTGCCATGGTTTTCTCAATTACCTTTGTCTGGTGCAGATTGTTATTTTAACTACTATTGTCAGTTAATACTGATTTAATTCTGGGGGATCCTACTCTATTCATAGAATTTCTGGAATATGGTCCATGTGATATTACAAGAGAAACACCAAAGAGCTGGTGATAGCACCTCCCCTTGTGGGATTAAGAAAGAAGACATGCATGGCTTCCAGTTATGGTTTCACAAGGGTGCAGATCTCTATAAAAAAGTGCTAGGCTGGCACTTATCTTAGATAAGTGGGATATCTTAGATATTTTGGGATGCTTAATATACCACTAGACACTGATAGTTAGGTATCTGAATGCCATCAAGACTGTTAAATACATTTATGCTCTCCTGCAGACATTACTCTGCATTTAAAACCTGACAATTCTCCAAATATTTTTTTCAGGGGAACTCTCCTGACATAGAAGTGACACATAGGTATAGTTGCTATACGAATCCAGCTTGAAGAAAGGAGAGCCAAGTTGGTAGTAATTACAAGCACAGACAGAACTGCAGTTCTCTATTTTACAAAATCAGGCATAGGTCCTGCCACAGGTCCTTTGGTTAGAATTTTCCTCTATTTTCAAATACTGGAAATGAAAGGAAAATTGATGACAATAATAGTATCCTTGCTACAGACTTGCAAAAATTTCTAGGAAAATTTAAGCAGTATCTCTGTTTGCAAACCATGAAGTTTGCCATTTCAGGCCATTTTCCAGAGACCTAGATTAACAATAAGAACTATCAAGTAAATAATCTACCACATCTAATTGCTTCTACGTGTTTTTAAGGGAAAAAAATGCAACCAAGTAACCATATCACTTTGGTAGAAAATCTCACTTCCATTTTAATTCTAAATAAAATAAAATAAAATAAAATAAAATAAAATAAAATAAAATAAAATAAAATCGAAGTATCTACATTTAATTGGGATCAAATTATTTAACATTTTTGCTTTTTGCTTTGCTTTTCAGATGAAATAAGATTAATGAGTGCCATTCTTTCTTTTCTTTGCAATTCTGGATTTTGTTTATCTTGTTTATTTTTCAATTTAAGTTTAGGTCTTTTAACAGCATTTTAAGATCATGCTGCTATACTTTTAAAAGCTGTAGTCCTCTAGGCCAAGAAAATATTATTATTTTCTTATTTTCTCTTATTTGCCTCTTATTAAAAAATGTGTTTACTTGGAATCAGCTTAAAACTTCAGCAACTGAACATAAGAAACAAATTAGAAACAATACAATGTAAATTGAGCTATCTTCATAACAATTTAAAAGCTAGAAACTGAGGTATTAGGCCAGTCACTCAAAATCTTCATGCACAGTCAGAAAACACATTATTCAGAAATTGGGTACATTTTGATGTGAAAAAACTCACAGAAAAATTCATTTCGGTGAGCAACTGCACATGTAGCAGCTATTTCTTAAAAAGTACAGATTGTGTGGATTCCTTATTAATGTATTTAGGATCTGGATTTTCAAAAGTATCACAGGGAGTTGCTATCCATTCCCAATAGGAACTTAGTATAGCTGATGTTCCAAAGTCATATGGGCACGCTGGTAAATCCTGCCTGCAGCACACATAAGATATCACTGTCTTCATACTTCATACTTCATCTTGCTAATTCAAATAGTTTCTTTGGGTCCTGGTGAATCCCAGAACCTGACAGGGAGTATTCACATCTTCACAGGAAATGGCAGTGCTTACTACGTCAGGTCTGAAAGTATTGTGAATAAAATAGAATTTAATATTTCAAATTTAAGACAATCTCTATATAGAAATATTTTTTCTGTAAATGTCATCAGAGTTTTTTTTTTTCTTTTTTTTTTTTAGGAATTATAGTTTATTGAAATTGGTTTATACACTGCAAAAACCATTAATAAAATAGCAATAGGCTTTCTGCTGCATAGTATCCAAAGATTATTCAAAATCCTTGTGATGACATGAAATTTAAAAATAGTCCAGGCAATTAACAGTGATTAGATAGGTTTAGACTTCTGAAGGAGTTAGAAGAGATTTTGAGCTGCATGAAGACACTTGATACAAATCTATTATATGTGTCTGTGTTGGACCAATCATTTGGAATTCTTGTGGGAACGTCAAGGACAAAGCAATACATAGCACACATTCATTACAAAAGTAACAGCAAAAAAAAAGGGATTATGAATATGATCACGAGTAGTTGATGATACAATACACTGACAGCATATTATGCTACCTTTCTGTCAAGTTCTTTAATTGAACACTATTGCAGGCAGTGACTGTGCAGTACAATTCACTGACAGATAATCTAAAAGAAGAACAAAGAAGTGAAGAAAATGACCATTCTTCCCTCTCACCTCCGGCAGCTAGTTATGTATAGAAACAGCTACAGAAATAAGAAAAATAATTATTTACATTTACTTCTTCATATATTCCAATTTCCAAAGATATTCAATATTCCAATTTGTCTCTAAAAGCAGAAAATCAAGCAAAACTGAATGATATAAGAGGTACCTTTCAGGAATACAATTTCTAGAAGACATAATTTTGTTATTGCTGTACTATTACTAACAATGCTGATAACTTTTTCTCACAAAAACAAACAAACAAACAAAAAACTTGTAACTATGACCGAAGGTAGAAAAAAAACACACACATACCCAAAAACCCAAACAACACCAAAGCAAAAGGAAAACATGACAAGTATCAGCCATTGCAGTTTCTGCTTCTGTTTTTTTTCCAATCTACGCATAAGCAACAGATTATCCTCAGATTTTCTTTAGATTGTAACGAAAACAGGAAAGTATTTTTACTACTTTTATTTATTTTACTAAAATATATTTCACGTGGATGAGCAAATTTATCTATAAAATTTCCTGCATGTCTGGGCTGCTGTCTCTCCCTCATCTTCTGCTGAAGACCACTGTAGTAAATCTCAGGAGACAGTTGGTAAAGCAGCATAACACTGGCAACCACAGAGAGGAGAAAACTTGAGATGCAAGCAAAAGTATCTATTTAACTATAAGTTTCAGAACGACACTTAATAATCAGAGAAGTGAGGGGTGACGAATTTGTCTTTTTATGCTAAATGCATAAACAGCAAGTGGTTTTGAATTAAAATCAGTAGGAATCTAGATATTTCAGATTCAATTTGTATTTTCAGTATATTATTGTTCTAAACTCAAATCAAAAGCTGATTATTCAAGAACAGAGCAAGCAAAATCCTTTCCTATAAATGAATTAGTAAAATTTCTGATCATGTCTCTTTAGGGAAAATGGTGTGAACCTTTTCACACAGGATAAATACCTTTGTAAAATTGCTAGGATTGCATATGTGCTCATCTAAGCAGAAGTATTTTTCTCTAAAGGAAAAATTGTTGCTAACAGTGGGATTATGGATCTGTATTATTCATCATCTCTGTTTTCCTCAGTTGATTAATAATGTTGCAAAGCGTTCTGTGGACTTCATAAAAACATCCCAATAATCTATGAGTGTCTGGGCTATAGCTCAACAAGTGAACTAAAGGTAAGTTTGCATGCAAGGTATTTCAAGGTGACCTATAATTAATATAGCTACTGCACTGTTGAAATACTAAGAAAAAAACCTGACTGTAAATAAAGTAATATCTCCCTGGAAGATAAATGGTGTTCAGGCTGAAAGCCCCTCCTTGTATTTAAAACCTCAAAGTTTGTATATCTCTTCTGTTCATAGGAAACTCAGCCAAGATAGCATAATTCAGTCTTTCTTTTTAAGAAAGACTTTGCCCATCTGTCAGCCAAGATTATTATGCATAACCTGTGTCATACAGCAATGCTGCTGTAGCCATAAAATAAAAATGACAAAACCATGCTACCAGACCTCAAAAACAGCAATAAGCTTCATCAAAATAGTGCCAAAACGATAAAACAAGTTGCTGTTTCCAATGATGCAGAAAGAAATAGAGTAAAAATGGTGCTATACAACTGAGGAATATCCTTGGTAATGTCTTTTTTTTAGTTAAGGAAATAATGCTACAGATGTACAGAAGAAATCAAGTTTCTTCTGTTTAGACTAGGACTTGGCACTTCTAGGGCAATAATCTCATAATGTACTGACTTGAATATAATTAAAAAGTCTATTAATCTTCATCCTCCAGGATATAAGAAAGATTATCTGTTGTTAATCAAAAGGACCCCCACAAAGCACCTATCAGAGAGCTTCACAAATAGACCTCTGGTCAAAATAAGACTAGGCTCCTGGCAAGATGTATTCAACCCGAGGACTCAGCTCTCTCTTTGATCTGACACAGGCATATTTTCTTGGCTTTCAAAACACACTGTAATGCTTATCAGCTTTCTCCACATACTGAGAGCATGACTGATTTAAGGGATTAAAATTTTGCTAAAATTTTGACCAAGTCTAGTGTTGAATTATTTTCCCTCCTTCCTGTTCACTGACTTTAAAAGAGAAACAAATCACTTTTTGTAATATAGGAAATAGAAAAAGCTTCTACCTAAATATAATCTGAAAGAATGTGCTTTTGAAATAGTTCTAAGTAACTTGGACGTTAGGGCTATCTAGCTCAGGTTCAGTTTCCCATCTAGCTTAGAAAAAGTAATTCTTAGAATGGACTTCCAGATTAGAGGAAAAATTTAATTACTTTCATTCTTACTTTATTCTATAGCTGTAGAATCTTTCCTGATGAAAGTTGCAGAAACACTGGTAGGTTTCTTTGAGAGATACCACAGGAATTTTCAAAATATGAATTTTCAGAAAATTAGTTTGTACTAAACTAACTTTCAAATAGTTCAAAGTCATATTTAAACAGTAACAGATCATTAAATGTTCAGAATATTAAATTAAATATTAAGTAAAAAGATTTTTAACCAGAGCTTCAGTTCTTGAAAATGACGTAAAATTAATTTCTTTGAAATTTGAATATTTTTCAAAAAATTAAAGTAAATTCTGATACACATTTCTCCCAGTAAAAAAATCTATCAAAAGAGTTCACTTTTATAATGACAACATATACGTATGCATAAATAAAATACATTAAAATATATAAAAAAAATCAAAATATTAAAATAAAGTTCACTTAATAGGAAAAGGATACTTTTTCACTTATCACGGTTTCATTTTTTTTCCTTAAAAATGTGAAAATCTTCTCCACTGAAAAATGATTTTTCTTCTAAATTAACATCTATTCCATCTTTTACAACAACATGCTTTGATGACAGGCAACAGGATAAATCAATGTAGCCAGATTATTTCCTAATCTTATCCATGCTCTTTTCAATTTGAAAGAGAACATAGAGAACTGGAGCTCTCTTTCCATAAGGTTGATAAACCAAGGTTCTAGTACCTCCCTAAAGATGGTAAACAGTTTCAATAATGTTCTTACCGTGTTCCATGGTACCTCCACTGAAGGAAAAATAACCAAACCATCCAGGTATATATATTTTTTATATTTTCTGTGCAACCTAGAGTAGGTCCCTATGTGTAAAGCTATGTGTAAGTTCAATATTTAGTGGAAAACAAAGTACTACACTGGCTGCCAAACAGCAGTATAAGATCTTTGACTCATCACTGCAGAAGAATACCTGCTAAATAGTTTTCTATCAAGAATTCAAGTAAAAAATATCCATATGCAGTTTGCAATCTGATTTTCTCTACTGACTCTAATAGTACTAATTCTCAATCATTTATTACAATTCCATGAAGTGAACTCTTTCCTAAGTATTTGCTCTGTAGGAAGTAGAAAATACACCTCTAATAGTATAAGGTAAATCAGCAATTTGTGTATTTGTTCACAGCTGATCAACATGTTTGTATCAGGTGACTCAGTAAAATAACATAATTTTAGGCTACGGCACGAAATAATAAGAATGCTTATTTCCTCCACAGAAAATTGTACTTTTAAGAATCATGAGAATTAATAGAAAGTTTCTGTTTTTCAGAAAAGAACACCTGACATGCTTTTCTGCACAGTTAAATTAATTTTACTACTTTGCTCATAGCAGTTGTTTTGCTTGTAACAGAATGGACTGTGGCTTTCCTGATACAACACAAATCGTTCATGCAGGATTTATTGAGAAACCCTACACAAATTTTTAAAAGAATTTGGTTTTAACGAGGTAACTTTAAATTTGCATTTGCATAATTTTAGCAAGTTCTATTTTCTATGATAAAAATCTTGTGAATATCAAAAGTGTTATTCTATTAAACATGGTATATGTACTTAATTACATATATATAACTTCAAAATACATTGCATTTTTCTCAAGAGCTTTCACACTTCCTGAGCTATGAAATTGTTATTTGGGTAACACAAATAGATGTACAAAGGTACTCCTTGTTTCAAATTTCCATCAAAATTCTGAGCTCTGATTTTTTTCTCCACTGACACTACTGCTTACTATACCATTTAGTTGCTTTGTGTGGATCGCTGTGTCAGGGATACAAATAAATGCCCCTCCACTCCCCACGCCCATGAAATTTGGCATAAATTCAACTGTGAAGTTGAATCACTGTATCAACAAATATAAGTAAGGATATTTGGAAGTAGCAGAAAAATAAAAAATCAAATGCATTCCTAAAAGCAAGCAGGAAAAGTAAATTTCCTGAAAACAGAAAATCAAAGACTGGTAAAATGTAGATGAGCTAATGAAACAATAGCTGTAAAATTCTGTGGAATTATGTACCTAATGTAACTGCAATAGCTGTAGCTATGCACTCATACACATAATTTGAGGAAGTTTCATTATGATGTCAATAAGGTTGATTTTGGATGATTCCTAACATTCCTCACCAAAGTCACATGAAATATTAAAAACATTTATTTATCTTATCCTTATTTGCTTCATATTTAATGCTTTTTTTTGCAGGCCCCTAGGTACCACAGCCATAAACTCTAAGCATAGAAAAAAGTATTTAGAAGCTTAAAAATAGCAGCTAGTGTCTGGTTCAAAACAAAACATGAAATCAAACATAAATAAAGGCTGTTCATACATAGGCCCTTTTGATGTCCTCCTATTTGCCAGTAATGATACAAATAATTGCACCTTACATCTTCAGTGTGGAAAATACCTTTTGGAGAACATCAATGACAACAGCTCATGCAAAGAAGTCCTAACTGAGCATTCACAATGGAGACAGAGTGAGTAGAAGTTTGAAATCTTATCTGACAACTTTAAACTGTTCTGTGACTTTGTGGTTCAATATTATTAGAGAACAACAATCACCTGTCAAAACACTATCTTCCCATTTTCTTAATTTTTGCCTTGTAGAAGTCCTGAACAGCAAATCTAAGAGCAATACCATACTCTTAATCTTGTTGCTGATCCATTGGCAACAACCGAGAATGTTTCAGTTTTCCCTGGAAGTTGGAATACCAACAAAACTAAGAACATAATTTTCTTACTAATGGTAATGAATGATCAGACTCACATGATGAATTTATTTTCTCTGCAAACCTTGCTTTCATTACATTCTTGCTGATGCATGCAAATAATGTGTCATTCCTTATGTATATCCGTGGTTTTTAAAATACTTTTGGAATATTGTGAGAATGTCCCCTTTAAAATGTTTCCTATGACAGTTTACATTCACTTCCTCCTACTATCCTACAACCTCTCTGACTTCTCTGAAAATCAACAGTAAGAATTTAGGCCAAAATAAGATAAAAAAAGACTTTATAAACTTTTACCAGGCATTGGAAACTCTTTTAACAAGTGCATTGCTACTCAAAGCTCAGTAAAATCCTAAGCATCTTAAATTTAGCACTATGACAGTAATAAATGTACTTTATACTACACATTATATTTCATTTGTTTATACTCTCTCAGCTTGCACATCAGGAAGCTTAGGTTTATTTCAACACAAGTTGAAATGCGATGATCCTGAAGAAATATGGAACTAACCTTCAAAGGAAAGCACTGAACTAAAAGAAACGAGACTGGATTTGCCAATATTTTTATGTATTCTTGTAATAGATCTCTGCAATATGTATTACTAGCAATAAAAATTCCAGGAACAGCTAAACCTTTTCCAAATAGAAAATTGAAAGAGCACGAGGAGATATGACATATATTTTCCTCTCCTTAAATGTTGATAATTTTATTTCTATCAAATCATTACTCCAAATGTTCTAAAGTTGACTCTTGATACACGCAAGATTCATCACTGTATATGCAGTGCAATCCTAGTTGGCATGTGTTATCAAACCACCCTTCAATGAGATCAGCAAGGCTGTTCTGCCATGCAGCAGGTTGTAAATGGTGATAAAAGACATCAGCTTTTGAAAGTCCTTAGCAATGCTTTTAAGAGCAATAAGAAACTCCTTCGTCTGCCAGCTTGCATAGAAGTCTGGCTGTCTTGCAACAGTCACATCCTGTCAATGTCAATATCCTGCTCCCAGTGTCTCAGAGCCAATGAGCTCTTCTCCTGTGTGGGTCTCCCTGTGGAGGTCTCTTATCAACACCCATCAGAAGCTACAACACAACCTCTTTGGAGCAACAGGATCCAAAGGGTGGAAGGCAGGAACTTCTCAGGGAAGAAAGCAGCCCTGGTTCAAGGTTCTAACAGGGGACACTCTTGAATGGTCCCCTCTTTGGTCCTCTTGGTCCTCTCCTGTTGCTCGTGATCTGGCTTAATCACATTTTTGCATGTTATTGCTCACACAAAGGAGGACCCCTCCTGTTCTCTTCACAGCAGCAAGCAGAGACCACAGTCTGTCTGTTCGCTTCCCTGGTAGCATTGCTCAGAAGCATTTCAAGATTGTTTGTTCCCACTTTCCTTTGAAAAAACTTTTTATTAGAGGAAATATATTGATCAAAATCTCAGAAATAGCCTGACAATGCCAATATTGCAACTTGAACCCCTCTGAGCTCACAATTCCTTCTCAGTGGAAGGGGAGAAGATCTGAAACTTGACTTCTCAAGGTAAAAAGTTACACAAGACAGAGTTAATGAAGAACTTCCCTACAGAACAAGTTCCCTGATGCTGCATACAGATCTACAAACGTAAGGGGAAGCAAATATACTGTGATACATTCACCATATAGTTCTGCTTTTATAACAACTTTTTTCCCTCTGGGGAAAAACACACAAACTTTAATTTTAATTTTATCTTTATACTTTTTTTACTGTTCTAAATCAGATTGTAGATCCAACTACTAGGTTTGATGCTCTGATGGGTATAGGAGCGACAATTTCCTAACTACAGTATTTTGCATAATGAGGCAGTAATTTTCTGATAGAATTAATAGGTTTTCTTTGCTAGCAGGTAATATCATCTGTAATGATCATAAAAAAAATCTGTAAGTCAAATTCTGAAACCACTGAAGTTGTTGCAAGTTTGATTTCTAAAAAGTTTTTTTTTTTTAATCTTACATATTTACCATGGTGGTGGGTTTCTCCTAAAATATAGCCAAATGTACTGCATAATAGTGATGGCAGGCTGAGCTGATTTGAAAGAAATTATTCTTCTATTCATAATATAATACAAAGAAATATGTGACACTTCAGAATGATAAAAATGTATCAATTATGCCTGACACTGTCTGTTATCTGCAAACTCATGCAAAAGATTCAGGGTGACACTAAGCTTCTCCTTTTGCCTTTTGCAAGCATGATCTTAAAATAGTGTAGTTTTCATAGCCTTCCTTCTGTTAAGGAAGCCTAACCTATTAAGGATCTTACTTTCTAAAAAGGCACTAATGAGCCTTATATGTTTCTGATTCCAAAATATAGTTTGACACAAAGCTGGGAATTGTTGCAGCTACTGTTCAATTGGCAGGCATAAAATAGGCTCCTTGCTGAAGTAGTAGTATCCTCATCATACTGTTTAGTTGTTTTCTAATTTGTTTTCAAAACAGTTTTACAGGCAAAAAATAGTAATATAAGAATCTAGTCCTACTGGCACATCACAAATTAAAATCTACTTAATTATGAAAAAAATAAAATTTGTGTGTTTTTCCCTACAGAAGAACCTGTGGGGAAAACTTGCCCACTACTTTTCGAACTATTTTTTCCCCCAAGCCACCTATGTTGTACTAATAAATGCTAAGACTTCTCCCGTTTCATAACTTTATTTTTCTTTTGATGTAGAAGCACATCAATGTGGAATATTAAACAAGTTTTTCAGCATGCTGGATTCAAAATCTTGGCATCTGGCTTTTCTGTGATTGGATAAATGCAGAAGAGTCAACAACTTACAGATTTTTTGGTTAGCTGCAGTGATAAATACTGATCAATAATGACTCCAGTGTCACGGATGCCTTCAGCACGACTTCAAAACTAATGTGGCCCTACATATTTTGCAAGCCAAAGTAATGCAACAGCTTTATTGTTAAAATGAAATATCCGTACCCTACCTTTGATAACATTTTTCACGAATCAGCATGTTATTGGCAAAGATGATTGCAGTGGAAGGATGTTGGTGTTACATCATCTATGTAGCTGGAAAAAGAGATGTCCAACAGCACCATGGCGACCTAGTTACTGTGTAGCAATAACGCTGACGCTCGCCAGCCAGTGCATGGTGGCATATGGTGAAGGTGAGACAGATGGTGAGCATCCCTTCTCAGGCTCCAGCACTGCGGCTCTTGCATGCTTTGACAAACACAGTGATTAAGAGCTGGCACTAAATGTCTGTGTGACTGAGACGAATGTAAGAACAGCCGGCAAAAGAGCAGGTGGTAAACACATGTACATGTAGTCCTTTACTTATTTTAAGTAATGTGACGGATGGACTCCTTCACCAGCTCAACCTGACTTCTGACACATTCAGGTGTTAACTACCACATTGTCTGATGCTGGTAGTTGCCTCCCTGATTTCTTCCCCCACCCAGACATTAACCATCAATAACAGTCCTGATGGGGAGACAAGGCTGTGAGTACACCAGCCAACAGTCATTTCTGAATTGAAAGAATGACTAATGTCAATCACCCTATCCCATAAATATCGGGACAGCTCAAGAGCCCACTGAGCTCTCCTTGCATGGCAGCGGGCTGCACGCAGGGATGTCCCCTGGAGCAGGGACGCCTCTCAAGGATACTCCTTGGGGTTAAGAGATCCTTCCTACTACAGGTTTGTGGTGACTCTACCGCGCCTTTCTCCATGTGAACTTGTAAACTTTACTTTGTAACTGTGCACAAACCCCTTAGGCATTAACCGTTGACCAGGTCTGGGACCAGGACTGGATCCAGTCACACCTGAACTCCTCTCAGAGGAGTCTGGGAAGCAAGGGGGTCCAAACTGGACCTCATGACCCAACGGGAGGGTGTCCTTGGTAATTCTGTGTGTATCATGAACCTCCATGCAGTAAATAATAAGTGACCTTGCCACAGAGTCTAGTGAAACCCTTGTCATTATCAATGAAACCTATTACCATTTATTTCTCACGAGTGAAATGCATTGTGTCACTCCCTTCCTCTATCACTCGTTCCGTGACAAGTAAATTTCCTTATTTTTCTTTATTTTAAAGAAATGTAATATTCACCCGAAATTGTAACAGGATGTTGGCAACATGGCTGCTGTTACTTCAAGACAGTCCACACTCCTGTTATATTAATGTGAACTATTTTTGTGGTAGGGACTTTTCCATAGTAAAAAAAATAATTAAATTTACCATGGTCAGCGACCTGTGTTGCTTTTCATCAGTAAAATGTTCAAGAGATTCTACCTTTTTTGTTTTGGAACTGATATACTTGCATTATAATATCAATATGTGTCCCTTTAATTTGGGACATAATGGGGCCCAAATGTTCAGCGACACAACGTAACATGACAGATGATAAAGCTGCCTAGAAAGTATCTCACTCCTAGTGTCTGTTTCAAGTTTTAAGACCACATTGTCTAAATGGCTGAAGTGCAATGCTCAAATGGGATTCACAGTTCTTAGGAACATGGACGAACAGATTAAGTTTGAATAACTAATTAATTTATTTCCTCAAGTATTAAAGTTTAACCTGCTCATATTTGTTAATGCAAGAAATAAAATCTGATTTCCAGAATTCAGTTACCAGAATTTTAAGCTCTCAGAATGTAGAAGGACTTCTATCACCAAAGTAAATTGATCATCCAGAGTTTTCTCTTCCTGAGTAAGCTTCCATAGTAGATGACAGACTTTTTAAAATCATTGAATTGAATTGAATTAGTGAAACTCACTGAATTAGTGAATCACTGATTTTGCAAGTTCTCCTTACTCACCTTAATGATCTCATTTTTGTTTTACTAGAATTAAAAACAGATGTTATTTTATAGTATTAGCAGAATGCTGGTACGCAACCATACATTTTTTAAAAATAAAATTATAGAGGAAATGAGATTGCACCTCCTCATATGCATATATAGACATATATAGTAGCTCACACATGCAAAACAGTCAAAAGACTTTCTTCATTTTCAAATATTGGATTGTAAAAAAAAAATATTAGAAGTATAAAACATTTATTTTGTCAATACATTCCTCCAGAGTTAGACTGCCTTAGTATCACAGAAATACATGTGATACATGGGGAGGCAAAACAAATTAATAGAACCATGTTGGAATTATCTGATAATGATCTAAAATAACACATAAATTATCATAAATGACAAAATTGATTTTTAGTATCAGAAGACTTTCTAGGACTGGAAATAACTACTGAGAATCATGAGAAAAAAAGACTTCTAAGGTTTTCTCAGATAAACTCCTTGATATATTTTTAAACACAAAGCAATCCCTGTGCTGGTCCTGCAGCTGATATCTTTGTAGATTTGGGGGAAATGAAAAGAATAAAGTTTTTGGTGGCAGATGCTGTGAAAAAAAGCCAATAGCTAAGAAGAAAACTTGCAGCTGCTTTAAAGTAGTTCTGAGGTTTATTTTGAGTGAAAAAGTCTTCCCACTGGGGACTGGCTGTGGGTAAAAAAGTGGCAAACTTGTCCAAGGAACAAAATGAGTTCATGTGTTAATCATTGCATCCAACTCTATGGTGAGACCAGACTCCTATCAGCATGTGAAGATTTGTCACTCTCCTATCATGCAACCAACTTAGGGCCATATATTTTGACTAAGGTTTGGTTGACTCATTTACTATACAGGTATTACCATGCCACGTGCGTATTTATATGATATTTATCCCACTGATTTAGAAAAATATCCACTATTCTACCTCAGACTGTGGTCGGACTTCAGGATGTATAAAAATGAAAGCATTCATTGTGTGAGTAGTGTGATTTTCCCCTCCTGTCTTCCAGCAATCGTAAGTCCTGCTGAAGTGGCTGAAAAGCTTTTAATATAACTTAGCACATAGTAATGAGCTAATTGTCAATGAAAATCAATGGAAATAATTAGGGTTTCTTTTGTTGTGGACTTTTATGTTGCTCTGGACTAGGTAACCACTGTACTTTTAGGTCTCTTTCTTTTCTCTTAAGCCTTTTTCCAAAGTAGGAAGTCTGGAGGCATCTATCCTTTTCATTAGGTCAGAGAGTGCTATAGTCTCAAAAATGTGACATGAGTTAGCACGTAATTAAGTAAACTGCCCTTGAAATACATCCCTTATCTACATTATCGGATTCAATTAAAAGATACCAGCTGAAGTCATTTGGTACCTCTCAAGTAGAGCAAGTTTTAGCTACTTCTGCATGGTGCTTCTGAAGTTCCTAGGAGTACAGGACACAGTAGTAAGTAGGGGTAGGCAAAACTGAACCACTAATGTCTGCTCAAGTTGCTAGTTTTTATGATGAGGAATCATCAAGCACCTGTGGTACAGGCTTTAAGAAGCATTCTGAATAAACACCTTTTTAATACTCCTGGTCTGAAAACAAAATTGGTATGCTATAAGTTTCTTTACCTCTTACTAAACATGACCAATTAAGATGAGTCTAAAATTGTTATTTCTTTCATTAGAAATAACAGCTCTGTTTTTTACAAACATGTTTTCCTTTCATTAATTATATATAAAATTAACTTCTAATTGTGAAAATATTTTTCTGCTTCATTATACAACATAGAAATACTGGGCTGCAATAGGATTAATACATCTTGTGGTTAATTGGACTAAGAGCATCACTCTTTGATCTAATTGATCCAAAATCAACACTCCAAGAACATAAGCAATTAATACTTGGATATCTATAGAAGATAATTAGGTAGACAGTTCTTGCAATCCAAAGGACTAACTCTTAAAGCATACATTCCCTCAAAATGCCCTATCATTTGACTTATTTTAGAGAACACTATCAAACTGAGAGTACAAGAACTGTCTACTCAGAGAATTTTCCAGCTCTGTCCACATATCAAAGACTAATTATATATGAAAAACATGGCCAGTTCTGAGAAATGTATATTTCCTTATGTACTTTCAGTAATTCTCAACTCCTGTAAGGAAATGTACACGCACAGGGTCGAAATCACAGAACATACTCTTCAGAGAGCATATTCTAACACTTTATATTACAAGTCTCAAGGTGCTTTTGAACAAGTCTCACATGATTGAAGAAATATTTAGAAGCTGTATTTTCGCGACTACTGTCATTTCCCTTTTAACTTCTTTTTCTTTCTTTCTAACTTTTCTGCTAAGATTTTTCTCTTATGTCATGTTTTGCTGACAGACTACTCTTGCTTTACTTGCCAATAAGCCAGTATAGATATTATTAAAGAGAGAGGTAATATGGTTTTGCATGATATATAATCTCAGTACTTTATACAGGGAATTAAAAAAAAAAAAAAGAAGAAAAAGAAGAAGCAGATTTTGAATTAAAATGTTCTAAAGCCAGTCAAAATTCCATATTATAGCCTCAATGTGCATTTAATGTGGTGTAAAGGCTGAAATTGTAAGAATGTAAAATTAAGAGTAAATCAGTGGACAGCACCTTTCCCAGACCTTTTGTATATTTTGCTTATGAGATCTTGAGAAATGTATAAAGAAAATATGCATGTGCTTTGATTAGTCAAAAAGTAACATTTGGGAAATATTATATAAACCATAAGAGGTAATAAAAACAGTATAGTCCAGACAAACTTTGAGCCATCAGAAAACAGAAATAGAGTTGGTTCCACTCCATTCTGTTTTCACTCTGCAGTCTTATATACCAGGCAGCTTTTGCTGCTTAAAGGTATTTGACCTTGCAAAGGTCACTTTTATTTCTCCCTTCATCTGTGTTTCCTTCATCTTCTTTTTCTCTTGTCTAGATTAAAAGTA
This sequence comes from Crypturellus tataupa, assembly GCA_034781795.1. Taxonomy (NCBI): domain Eukaryota; kingdom Metazoa; phylum Chordata; class Aves; order Tinamiformes; family Tinamidae; genus Crypturellus; species Crypturellus tataupa. The sequence continues at coordinate 1,975,448 of JAWLRI010000144.1, forward strand.
ATGTGGGGAAACAACTGTTTCCAATTCTGCATGGTTCTCCAAACTAATTGGGATATGGCTATGAAAGCAAAGAATAATTTTGTTAAAGGAAAGTGGACATCTTTAAAAAAAATTGCCTTTAAAGGAGGCAAGAAGAGATAACATGTTTGCACTCTCTTTTTTTTTTTTTTAATACATATTCATCACTAATCAATTTTGTAGCCATTTTGTCTTTTCTATAAAGGTAAAGGAAAATATGCTGTTATTTTAGAAACACATGGTATTATTTTACAAATACAGAGAGAATAGTTTTCAAAATTGGGAAAGCAAGATAGGAATTTAAAACAATGAAGAGCTAAAAACTTCCAATTAAAATGCATGGCATGCCATTTTCAAAAGATGCTACTATGGGCATCAAGTAACAGAAAAATTCCTAACGTAGATATAGCCAATAACAACAGCAACCAAAAAGCCTCTTCAAATGAAAATTCCATGTGCATCAAAATGCAGAGAAACTGGGGAGCTTTGCTTTACACTCCCTTTTTTTTTTAAAGAAAGATCAAAAAAACATTATTGTAACAGGAAATGGACCTTTATTCAATTAAACTTTCAAACTGACAAATTGACAGTATTTTCTAGCAACTCTTTAAAGCTAGTTGTGATTCAGATGCTTTGGGAGACTTCTCAAAATTTTTCTTAGTGATTAGTTAGATTAGATTAGCTAGATTTCAAACAATTAATTTGAGCTAGCTAATAAGTTAGAATTAGATTTGAAAGACAGGGCCTGGAACACAGAGTTAATCTCTTACAATTCTCTACATCAGATTTAATGGGGAAATATGAAATAAAATTCACTGAACACTGTAGGACACTAAAGTGAAACTTATTTTTTCCTATAAAATCTTTACTATAGCAATTTCACTGTTCAGATGAACACTTGTCTTTGTACCTGTTTATGAAGGTGTAATTATACAAACTCGATCTCCAGGAAATAATTAATAAACTATATCCAGCTGTTATCCATTTCATGGATTTCTTGCAACTTCTGTACCCAGTCTGCTCTTCTAATAACCTCCTTGTATTTGGCCAGACAGAGTAAAATCAAAGATATTTTCCCAATATATCCAACTAATTGATAAAATTCAGTCTGGATACAACACTAAAATCCCTAAATAACCAAGACTTTATGTTACTTTATTTAATTTTGAGGCTTAAATTCAATGACCGCTATAAACATTATCATAAAATGAATTGCAGAAGAAAGCTTTGCAAACTCATAAGCAATTTAAAAAGGGTAATGCTGAAATATACTATTTAATAGCATTATTAATGTGAATAATGTATTGAATTTGAAATAATTAGAGGGAGAAGCTGGATTAGAGAGTGACCTCTGGAATGGCCATCAAATTGGTGGCTACTAGGTAGCTATCACCTGGTGGCTGCAACTAGGAAATCAAGACATACCCCTGAACATCATGTGTTTATTTCTGTATATTTATTACTGAAGAATTAAAAAGTTTTTGGCAACAAAGGAAGACACCACAGGAAAACCAAAAAAATCTTACTGTTCACATCAGTACACATTTTTAGGACAGAGCACATGACCTGATTGCTGCAGAACAAAATCTATGGTATACTGGTAAACAAGAAAAATATATTTGCATTTCAGACTAGGTACTACTGGCTAAGAAGTGTGAAATAGGCAAATTTACTGGTTAGTAATTATATAAAGGAGTAGCTCTCTCTACCTGCCTTTCACTATCTATATCACTAAGACTCATTTATCAATATGCTACAAGAGGTCACTTTTTATACTCAAATTCACCTAATCACCATGCAATGTTGCTGTATCCTGTGAAATAATACAATTTTTGACAAGGATCTTAGTTTGAGGAATTGTTTGCCCCACTAAGGATAAAAATTGAGCGGTCATTATGCATTATTCACAATCCACATTCCTTCTAGGTTAACTTCGGCCTAAGAGCTAATGCTAGGTTTCCTGGCCCTGCCTCGAGATATGGCTCACACCTAAGGTTAGGGTTGAAAGATAGAGAGAAAGCCTAGAGCACCAGGGGGTGAAGTGTGAGAAAAGGCAGGCAAAAGTGAGCATAGTGCACTAGCCACATTCCTTCTAGAGCAACTTTGGCCTAAGAGCCTACACTAGGCTTGCTGGCCCCACTTGAGATACGGCTAACAGGTAGGGTTAGGGGTAGGGTTAAGAGAGAGAAAAAGCCTAGAGCGCCACAGGGTGCAAGAGAGAAGGCATGCAAAAGCAAGCGTAGCTCACTAAACACATTCCTTGTAGGGTAACTTAGGCCTAAGAGCCAACAGTAGGCTGGCGGGTCCCACCTGAGATTTGGCTCCCAGGTAGGGGGAGCCAAAATGTGGGGTAGCCCACATTTACTTATATATTGGATTCACTATGATCAGAAAAGAGCACAACTTAATGACCTGTTTAAGTATAGTAAAATCAAGTAATCTTATAAGGTCTTTTTTTTCTTCTGGAAAGAAATGCCATCATGTGTCTTAGAAAGATTCTATAAATATAGTGACTTTTGAAAGATGGTAGAATAGTCATGTTCCTGTGAATTTTTCTGAAAGTATGTCATGGCTGCAAAACAACTGAAGCATAAGTATTTTTTATTTATATAACAGTATAAATATATACAATGAAAGAATATGCCAGATACTGCGAGGACTTGCAGAGATCGTGCAAGTAGTCATATAACTCCAGCATCTTTTGTATATTCTGATAGGTTCAAATATGATAGAACTATAAGGATTTTAGTATATAAGAATTGGTTTTATAGGTCACAGCCATCTCTAATCGATTAAAAAAACAGTTTTATTCACAGGAGGAATAGCATACCAAACAGTATTTCCACAGACTCTCTGAATACTCTTGGTTTCTTGGCATTGCTGATGGGGCTAAAAATGGTTCTGATACAACTGCCTCTTTTACGTGGAGAAGCATTTTTCACTTGCTTCTCTACCATAAACCACAACACTAACATAGAATCACAGAATGCCTAAGGTTGGAAGGGACCTCTAGAGGTCATCTCGTCCAACCCCCCTGCACACGCAGGGCCACCTAGAGCACATGGCACAGGGCTGCATCCAAGCAGGTCTTGAAGATCTCCAGGGAAGGAGACTCCACAACCTCTCTGAGCAACCTGTTCCAGTGCTCTGTCACCCTCACTGTCAAATAAACAAAGTACAGATAAATAAACAAATGTTGTTGTTGTTGTACTTTAAGTAGGGTGGATTTTTTTTTTCATTGAGAATTTACAACATTTATACATTTATACCTTTTATTTTGCTTGAAGGAAAATAAAATATCTCCATACATAATATCTATCTCAGTAGTTATGGGATCATAACTAAAGCTGAAGTATTGTTGAAAGATTTGCCACTAATCAAACCAGGCTGAGAAAAAAATAAAAAAAATAAAGGGAAGATAAAGAGAATTCTATTCTGAAGCTATAGTCTGCAGTGCATGGGAAATCAACACAAATCAAATTTCAGAGCAAGAACTGAGAAACTGGAGGAAACAGACCGTCTGTTCAGACAGACCACCAAGAAAACCAAAATAACACAGAATAAATGGGCACTAGTTGTTCCTCAGATGCAGCAATAAATTTTGCTTGGCTCACAGTCCTGAACATGATTATGAGATCAGCAAACCAAAAATCATGTGTTTTATTTTCCTCTATGTGTCCATCCTTTAGCAATACCAATGTAAGCAGGGACACCCTCAATGATGCAAAACAGTCTCTCAAGACTGTCTCTTGTAGAGGGCCTTTGCACACTTGACCCACCATTTCTCTGCAGAGGCTATCACCACTCTTCAACCTCACAACTGAAAGAGCAACATGGTCAAAAATTCATCAGGTGGAACAACAAAGTCCGGAGCTAATTGCCAAGCAATAAAGATGCTTTTTGTGAGAAATCTGAAAACTGTATTATCCAACCATGCTTAACAGCCCCATGGATCCCATTTCTCAACCAAATTCTGCTAAAATTAGTTATGCTGATGGCAAATAGCCTATACAATGGTTAAAGGATGCTAGGAGGATGACACCATACCTAGTGCTAGAACACATTCTTAAAATCACACATTTGAAATACACCTAACACAACAAGCTGTCACCAGAAGTCCTTGTAGAAGCACGGAAGCCACAGAGCAAACAAAATTTTAGTTTGTCTGCATACACAAAAGCACTTGCTACAAAAATTAAAGACAACGCAGACCTTCCTTTCAATGCAAAGGAAGCTTTGCACTGAAATTTGTCACTGCAGACAGCAGGAACCTGGCCAAGAGTAGCTGTCCCTGTCAAAGCAATGACCCTGCAAGTGAAAGCACTAAGATCAAAAGCAGCTCAGTTGTGGTAAGGACATCAGTGCACTTCAAGCGAGGAGGAGGTCTTCTTCATAGTGCTTGTCATTTAGCAAGAGAATTGGGAAGAGGCTGTGACGAGACCAACTGTGTCTCTGCTTTGCCAAAGCGGTCAGGGCTGGCTCTGACACTGACCTGGCAAGCAGAACTGGGCTTCAGGCTCTTTCAGACCCTCCAGCCTGGACTTGCTGGAGGATCTGAAAATTAAAGACCTCTTTCTGAGCAGCCTTTAAAACTGTTATGTGACAGAGCTGATAGCATAACTTCCAAATAAAGGTGCTTATTCTTAAAAAGAAGAATGACTTCAGCTTCCAAAGCAACAGAGGGACTCTGAGATCACTCCTTTAAATCTTTTCCAGCAAAAATCAGCTCGTGCCCTACTCACACTGGCTAGTCACATCCTTTGGCTGTGACCAAGCACATTCTCTTGAGTCATAGCACTCCGTGGACACGCAGGGTGTGTTACAAACACATGCAATGACAGCTGTGTGCCCTGCGGATCTGACAATTACAATGGGCTTTACTCAGCAAGGATGAAAACAGGCAGTGGCAGAGCTGGAAGGGGTAAGGGGAGGACAGAAAACACAAGTGCAGAAGATAATGAGGTGCCCTTGGTGCTGTGTGCCCACTGTTTGCTGGGAGGAAGCATTAGGGAGAGCTTACAGGCACACATGTATGAAAGATGCCTTTTTCCAACATACAACATGGGCTACTTTTGCTGCACTCCTTGTTCAAGGGTAAATTAACATTTTCTTGGTGAAAAAAAGGCATAGGAGTCATGTTTAGCCACTTAATTTATTCACTTAAAAGGGTAATTAATTCATAGATACCACCACTTCCCTCAGGCTACTCTTTAGCATGAAACTAATATTGCTGGTGCAGTTGAATAAGCAAAATCATTTCTCTGAACTGTTTTTTTAAGGGCAGGAGGGTGGAGAATCAACAAAGGACTGAGTCAGCCCCACACATTGCTGCTAGCTGTTTGGTCAATCTCACTTCTTTAGTTCATGCTGGTGCCTGGTTGCTGCAGGATGTAACACCTTGCTTTGTCTAGAGAGCAAGCGAGCGCTCAGAACAAATTACTCACAGGCTGCAGCTCCTGGCAAAGTCACCTTCATGCCGCTTAACCCATAGGTAGATAACACTGCACGGGCACTGCAGTTATTGCAGGAACTGGCTGAAACCCACTGCCCCAATGACTGCAGCAACATGTGGGTATCTATATCATGAGATCCTACTTGGGCAGAATGGAGTAGCTGCACCGTGGCCTATTCTTGCCTATTTCTCTGCCCTAGTAACAAAAAGAACCTAGGGGACACATTCAGATAAGGTTCATTTGAGATGAATACCACCTCTGATGATCCTGAATATACCACTGCTTCTTTCCTATATCTATCCCTTAGCGTTTGTTTTTTTCAGGAAAGAAGAGAATCAGAGAAAGTGAAACCTTGGCTTTTATTAAGAGAGAAAGACAGAGATGCTACCAGACTGTTTGGCTGTGCAGGGAAGCTCATAAACATGAACAACATGTCCAGAGACTCATAAAGGGGAAAACAAGTTAAAAATGCCCCCAATACTTCTAAAATAAATCTTATGATTTGCAGGTCTTCATAATCTTTGAGGACTAGAGGTTGACAACACTGTAAATAACAGTTTCTGTCCCTGAATGGACAGCATTTTTTTAAATTTTAATTCACAGTGATACAGGATATAATAAAGATGATTTGAAACCTCTGTCAGAAGGTCCATAAACAACATAAGCCATTCAAGAGAGAGTTGCTGCATTTACAATGTCTGTTTGCACTGTAAGAAATCTTTGAGCTCAAGGGATAAGTCTGCAAGTCAGCTTAGGTAAAAATAGGGAAGATTACCCACCATCTCCCCCAGTGGAGGGAAATGAGAAGTATAAGACTTAGTCAACATAGTTTGAAGGGGAATTCTACCTTGCAGCCTGCACATCAGCTGGTAGAGAAGAATTTTAGTTTCAACTGAGTCTTAGAGGAGGACACCAAGACATTTTCCAGACCAAAAAACTTTCACAAGCAAGTTCTCTCTGCAGAGGGAATCTTTATTTTGGCTTCCTCTTTCCACCATGCCTTCATAGGCTTTTTTTCCTCCTTATCTGAACGCTAACTCTAACCCAGCCTTCGAAAATAGACTAGCTTCTTCTGAACACACTCTTCCACTATGCCTCTTCCTATCTCATTTTCACTCTGCCACCTCTGTGTATGCTGGTTCCAAGAGGGAAAAGAGGAAGCAAACCGTACCATGCCCAGGCCTAGCTCCATATTTCAGCTGGTCCGTGATATTCATTCGTCTTTCACCTGATACTGATGTCCTTCCTGTAAAATATACCATGCAGGAAATACCTGCTTCCTGCCCATCAGTTTCAGAAGATCTGTCTTCCTTCATGAGTTCTTCCTCTAAGATTCAAGTTCCAGGTCTATAGAACCAGGATCCTATCTTCAGCTTCAGAAGGCCTCTGTCATGCATGCAGGACCTCAAAGGATTAGAATACCTTATCCTAGTCTTTAAGACAATGGGGACTAGCTTAAAAGGGCATTTGCAAAATAAATACATAAATAAATATGTTCTCTTGGAAAGGTAGGCAGAGAAGATAAATTTCAAAACACACACTTTGAAAGTCATGAATCTAATTCACCAAAACTCTAGCTTTAAAAGAATATAAGATTTTTCTATCTTTCATTTAGCATTGTTTTGTTATTACACTTAGACTGTGCTTTCAGGATGTATTTTCCTAAAAAAAACACAGGGATTAAAATGAATTTCGAAGTGAAGAAAGAGATCATCAGACACTCACATCACTGTAAAAGCCTGGTTTTAACAAGGGCATCATACATCAGAAAAAAAAAAACATCATTTCCCAGAACTGCATTCTCTTCTTATAGGCTCACCTTGTGCAGAAGCAATACGAGAGAGTACAAAAAACATTTTCTTCTCAAAAACAATGCATTAATCTATCAAAAGTTTCTTTAATCTAGCAATACAACTCATGACCTGAACTCCAAGAGGAATTTTCTTTTAAATCAGGTACATCTTCAAGTCAGGACTTTTGGAGATGCACAATTCCTACTCACTCCGCACCTTTCCTTTTGAAGGAAAGAAGCTTTCAGAAATCGCCCCAAGGCCAAAAGGTTCTGGGTGTTATCTATTTACATGCACCTATTGACCACAGGAACACCAATTCAGTCACTGTGAGAAACAAACTCTAAAACACAAAATGTAGTTGTGTGCGAATGTCAGCACCAAAGCATGCATAAAATGTTGTGCACATTCTGCTTGTGCAGGCATATATGGGTAGAGAAAGTTGAAGAAAAACTTATAAACATCCCAGCTACTTTACATGATTCTCTTTCTACATTATATGAATTAATGCTAGGGCAGCGAAAATCTAATGAGCTCATAGCCAAGGAACAACTCTATGCAAGCACAAAGGCCAGGTCTCATGGCTACATGGTGACAATGACACAGTGCTAGCTGAGACTGCAGCTTGTGATTGTACCCATCCTGCAGGTGCTTCCCTGAGAAGGTTGCTTATGATACAGTAAGAATATTTTATAGCCAAAGTCTACTGGACTAGCAACATATTTTGTCAAGTAGCGCCCTGTTTTCTGCTTCATGTTAATGACAAGTAATGAGAGATTCAAGTCATGAAATCCACCAAAAATGAAAATAAAAAGCTTTCTCCTTCCATGTATACTTCCAGATTGAAAGCTGTTTGATAAAAATGAGTTTGTATTTATTAAATACTGAATACAGACATGCTCTTAACAATTTTTCCTTAACCCTCAATGTCTAAATTGTATAAATTACATGACACTTTAGCTGTGGACATAAATGAATACATAGCGTCTCCTAAGGGTTTTTTTTTTTCATAGTAAGAAAGGATGATGTTATCTTAAGAACACAACAGCAGCAGCATCTAGTGGCAAGTGAGATACAAGCACCTATACCAGAAAAGTAGCTGTTTACTAAGGAACTAAAACCAGGTAAATCCAGACACAAATGCATAAAAATGGTAGTAACAGAATATTGTTGTTGATTTTTTTGGTAAAAAAATGCATTTTAAAATTTTCTAATGTTATTTAAAATCTACTATTTGTATACTTAAATCTATTTCAAATATCAACTACTCTTTTCTTTCCGTGTGAGTCATATAAATAACATCATTGTCATTTTGATTAATTGATGACATTATGTCTGTATCCTATTTAGCATTCTTAGAGTTTAATCATATAGTAACAGCAGAATTTCAAGGGAAGCTAAAATACATAGTTATTATTTTGTTAGGTACTCAGGAGATGAATAATATGATGCTTTAAATGTGAAATGAAAATTAGATGTATGATAAGATATTGAGCATTCCCGGAAGCAGAAGAGTGTATCTTGGCTTTTCTAATCAAGGTTCAAAGCAACTCAATTTTTTTCCTTCCCCTGCTCTCTTCTGGCAATAGGCATTTAGGATCCTAAAACATCCATTTTTCAGGCGAGATTATTTTTGAAGTAAAAAAGACATCTCTAATTTTTAAATTTTTAGTATCTTACCTTAACAATATGTCCCTTCCTTCATGCTCTTTTTTAAAAGCATACATTACACTATGCCCAAAACTGCTAAGCGGAATAGTTCTCAGCTAGGTCCACCCTCCCCGCCCCGCTCAAAAAAAAAAAATAAAAAAAAATAGAAAAGCAGACTAAAGAGTCTCCTTCACAAACAGGAAATTTTAGCAGTTTGACACTCACAATGTAATATCTGTTATTAACAAATATATATGAGAATACACAGTTAGACACAGACCAAATACAATTTTGACTGCAGTATAAGAAAACCCCTTATTCAACTAGAGTGAAGCGATATCTGAAAGAACAAGTGTCCCTGGGGACGGGTTGACACATTCAACTCAACTCAAAGTCCCTGAGCTGAAAGGTCACCAACACTTGAGAGAGATGGTGTGGGGAATCCATAGCCTATATCTGGACAGTGACATTCAGCTGTGATGTCTTTGCACTAGGCAGAAGTTCAGTAGAGACTGGGTCTATTTGTATCCTTGAGCCTTAATCTTTCCAGCATACCCCATGTAGACACAAAGATACACAAAAATAAGAAAGAATCAGAGCTGGGTACCAATTAAGCTCCAGGTTGAACTGAGACTGCGTTCCAAAAAAATTATTAAAGTCAATTCTGTAATAAATAAGTATTTACTTTGTGATATCAAACACTCAAAGTATAAGTGCCAAAATTAAGGTTAGCAACTACAAAAGTTGCTGCAGCTATAACTTGTGTTCAAGCCACATGTTCAAGCCACATGTGCAGAGCCTCCCTTACTGCTATGCTCTCCAAATTGTTCCTGCCCCAAGTCTTCTGATTACACCTGCAATAGCAAGTTGTGCTTTATCAAATTTTTCTCTAAGAAATAGCAGGAGGCAGGTAGCAAGAAGATACCTGTGCAAAGAAAACATCTCCCCATTGGAGGAATAAATCCACTTCTACCAGTTATTTATTGGGATGGAGGCCCTAAACTTTTGGATGTGAAGTGTATTTATTCCTCCAATAGCAAGTCACATGGTTGCCCTGTAAGTGTCCAATCCTTTTGTGAATCCTCTTATATACCCTGTATTTATGGTATATTGGTCCCCATGGAATATGAATATAAAGCTCAGTACAGTCATCATTTCTGTTTTGCAGGAAGTTAATAGAATACTAATTAAAAATTAAGATTTTTATTTTCTTTTTTTTATTCATTTAATTCAAAATAAAGTTTTCAGTATTGCTAAACTGAGAAAGAATTAAAAACAAAACAAAGATAAAGTGGAAAAAGTGGACAAGCCAGTCAGTATAAGCTTTCCTTAATATAATTCTTTCATGGTTATTTGTTGTGGAACTGACGTTGATTTCTTTTTCCCATACTCTGAATCATAGTCCAAACACACTCAAACTTTACCATTAGAAAATCTTATATCAGGATATCAGTTCCCAAAGGAGTTCAAAGCCTTAGCTAAAGCTAAGCTGATGACTATTGCCTATCAAAAATTCATCACATTTCCCCACTTATGCACCAAAAACAGGACTGAAGAAGGCAGAATTTCATTCCTCCTCAAATATCACCATGGAAGCTTCCAGTTTTCTTGACTTGAATCTCTGTGAAGCTCACTGCCTGCAGGAGATTGCTGTACTCTGCTGGGGTTCCTTCTTTCCCTTCCATCTATACCTGCATACGCACAGAATACAGAGGCTACGTTTAGGTTCACTTTTGTCTTCATTAATAAGTGATTCAACCAGCCTCACTCTACCACCTGTTTCAATAAGGAGATAAAAACACATTTGAGTTGTGAGAAGATAAGGTATTTTCAGTTCAGTTATTAGGCATGATCCTAGCTTTTGGGTTCAGTAAGAAACACAGTTTAAAGGATATTTTGACATCATAGAAGACAACAAACTACCACCCTTAAAGGATTATTGTGATGATTAACATGATTTCTACTATGACCCATACAACTGTGTGCTTAAACACTGCCCAAAATCTCCAATCCTTACATCTAAATATTTTGAAACAGGAGGTTTGTGCATTCTCGGAGGAGACTAATATGAAAGCCAGGGATGAGAAGTAGGACTGGGCCCTGTCTGACTCAGGTGCACATCACTGACCTAGGAAAATGAAAGAGTAAACCAAAAGAACAAAACAAAACCAAAAAATCTACTGAAATCTTACTGGCCAAACTGTCCTTCAAGTCTATCTGTTTCACATAACTGACAGATGAGAGCCTGCTGGTTCGCCAAGAGCTCACGCCTCCCAGCTTTGCAAACCTTGTGGATTTTTATAGCAGCAGCCTGCGTGTGTGATCATCCTAACCATGCAGTATGTTTGTGAGTGCATAGAGATCAGCTTTTAGAACAAAATCTTCAAAAATAATCTTTTGTAAAGCTACAGGAAGTATATTAAACAAATTCTTAAAACATAGGAACATGAATTAAGCAAGTTTGTTCATTTCAGTGCCACAAGTTCTAAAAGTTAACAGAAATCTGCCAAATAACCGGAGAAATGGACCATTACTTAGACTTATGAGATGTTCTAGAGAAAAACATGAAGTTTTCTAATGCTCTCACTACTTTGTATTTTCTTTTCCAATCTCACCCCCCAAAATAAAGAGTTCTCTATTGCTGACAACATTTTAAGACACATTTTACTATTTTTCCTTGCAAATCTTGTAAAAGATTTACTGACACTCACCTCTCAGGTCATAAATATGCCTGAAAGGGGAAAGATCAAATGCAGTATGACCCTCTCTACCACATATACTCGTATTTTCACTCTGATAAGAATTCTGACAAGTCAGTTCTTTTTCTAATCTAGCCATGTGGAAATAGCATGAGGAAAAGGAAGCTCACAATGTTCTTGATGATCCTTATTTTATAACTCTTACCAAGACTTTTAGTTCAAACACTAATCTCTGATTCTATTAACACACAATAAACTTACTTCACATACAAAACCCACCCTGAGGCTTACTGTACAAGACAGGTACTGCAATGTACTCCTCCATTTGAATAGGGAATAAAGAATAGTGAAGTCCACAACATTGTGTGACACTAGGCTTCCTGGGGATTTTTCCTTCAGTGACTGTGCCAAAGACATCCTGTGATATGGTTTTCAGAAAGTTCGCACAAAAATTCATCTGTTTCTAATCAAAATATCAGAATATCCCAACAATGGATCTTCCTGATGCTTCAAAATATTTCTGGTGAGT